>VZRQ01010476.1:143838-214614 GCA_013397975.1 Machaerirhynchus nigripectus | reverse complement strand
TGTCCCCTCTCCTGCAGACACCTCCCGGTGTCCCCTCTCCTGCAGCACTTCCCGCTGTCCCCTCTCCTGCAGACACCTCCCGGTGTCCCCTCTCCTGCAGCACCACCCGAAGCGCAGAGGGAGCGCCGCGCTCCCACCCCCGGCTCCCTCCCGGGCACCGCGAGGGCACCGCGCCAGCAGCTGATGGGAAAGTTCAGGGTCGGGGCGAGGCGGGGAGAGGCTCATAAAGGGCCCTTTGTGCCGCAGGTCTCCCCCGGCTCCGCGCGCGGAGCCCGCGGCCCCACAACAAAATGCAGCCCAGAAATATGACAAGACATCTTTTTCCCAGGCTGCTGCTAAACTCTAATTCAACATTTCAGCACACTCAAGTGAGGAAATGTCTGCTTCTCGGGCCCGGGCCATCTCAGCTGGAAACCATCCCCTCCGGTGTGAGCGGGCTGGCGCAGGTTGACCCAGAAAGATGCTCCTTGGGTGCAGGGATGGTGTGAACCCACACACTAGAGTGGACAACCCGCTCCTCTCCAAGCCCTCCATGGGCCCACTGCTGCCTCCCACTCTGGAGGAGGCATCCAGGCTGGAGTAGCTGGAGAAGGGGACATGCAGACAGGTCCATCCCAGGCAGTGCCACCCCTGGCACTTGTGCACTCCCCACCGAGGGAGCTGGGGTCCCTGTTCCTGCTGGGGCAACAGCCCAGCGTGCACAGCTTGCAGGGGCCCGAGACAGTGTCTCCTTCGAGCCATGTTGTCAGAAAATCTAGTGAGGATGGAATTGTCATCCTGCTATTTTAAAGAATGAAAGAAAAAGAAAACAGCAGAAAAGAGCTGAGCAGTGAAGCCAGGTGGTTCCAGGAGTGAGGAGCCCCGTAAGGAACAGTTTGGGGCACAGCAGCTTGGAGAGCCCCTCAGATCCCTGGGGTGCCCAGGATGGGTCTGACGACAGTGAGCAAGCACAGCTTTCCACGTTATTAAATACTGACTTTGGCCACTAATTGCAGCAATTCCTCAGCACCTTGTTTCTAGCAGGCACCGACCAGATGCCAAAAGATCCCACTCCTGATGCTCTGGTGACTGACCCAGCCTCGTGGAGGGGACACGGCGGCACTGAACCACTGCAGCATCCCTTGTCCCACCTGAGCACAGCCCAGCGGGAGCAGCACACCGAGGACAGGCAGGGCTGGGTGCTGGGGAGCTGCTGGTTTCCCGTGGCCAACCTCAGCATCAGAACCAGGTCACCCAGGAGAGGATTACTCCAGAAATGCCATTTCTGGGATCAGTAAGCAGTGGGAAGGTGTCTGCCCTGAAAGACTCGGAGCGGAGGGACAGCCCAAGCAATGACACTTGTGATTTGGCATCCCGTGGGGTGGAATTTGGCAGAACTGGTCTCTCCTGCTCTGAGGATGTTCCAGCTCCTGCATGGGCAGTCTGCATTGAACTCCCTCAATACCTACAGCAACCGTGGGTTTAATCCAGCTCTGCCCCCCAGTCAGACAAGCAGCAGCAGCAGCATCTCCTGGGGGGAGCTTCATCCTGGCCCCTTGAGGCCCCAGGGCTGAGGTTCCTGTCCCTGTGCTGGCCATCACCCCGGGAACCCTCGCCCTTGTGTTGTGCCTGCCCTCACTGGACACTCTCACCCTTAAGAGAATGGCAACACCAACCTGTATCTGGCCCCCCTGCTGGCATGTGACTGTGGGGGGCTGACAGCCCTGGAGGGGGTCACAGCCACATGCAGGGATGTCCCCAGCCACATGCTCCCAGGGTTTGTCCTCCTCCTTCACTGCAGTTGGATGGGGTGGGAGGCTGGACTCAGGAAGAAATCTTGACTTTTCTAGGAAAAGCAAGGCAGGCAGCAGGGGGTTTACATCGACCCTGTGCAGCACCCGGGCTGGGCTACACTCTCCAGGCTTTGTGGGACGTATCTGCCCTCAAATCCTGATCCACTGAGGGTGTCCCAGGTGGCACCGTGAGCCCCAGTCCCAGTACAGACACGGCTGCCAGGCGGCAAGGGAGGTGACAGCCTTGGGGACAAGGACTGAGGGCACCCACCCCCCGGGCAGCGCACACACCAGGGGGGCTCATGCCTGTGGCCGCCCAGAGACCCCATCCCCTCCGGGAACCACGACCCACAGCCTCCCTGTGTTCCCACAGCTGGGGACACTGTGACACCACGAGCTGCTGACAGGGAGCCGGGTCCTGAATCGCTGCCCGACTGTTTCCCGGGCTCTTCCGCCGGCTGCGAGGATGCAAGTGCCAGCGGGGTGGGATCGGGGTGCGAGGGAAGAGGGGACAAAGGCGCTGCACCGCCCTCCTCCTCCTCCCTGCACTTGGCAAGGCGGGGGACTCCGTCTGGGAAGGGAAAAGGTTCCCAAGGCGAAGGTGTGAAATACCCTTCCCCTGTGCTGCTGTCACCTCGCAGTCCCGGGGTGTGAGAATCGGACTCCATCATCCCCGCCCGAGGAGCTCACATGCTGTACTAACCTTTTCACACGAAAGCCGCGCTCTGTTTGCCAACAAAAGCCGACGCCTGGTTCCCAGGAGTGGGGAAAACCCAACCCCACGGCACCGAGCGGGGGCTCCGGGGCCAGCCCACCCTGCCGGCCCCAGACCCCCAACCCGGCGGGTGCGAGGGGGTGGAGGGGGCTCTGGGGGTGGGGGCCAGCCGGGTGCAGGGCGCTGAGGTGGAGCAGGAGAGCCTCCCCAGGCTGAGGGATCCTTCCTCCAGGCCCTGGGGAGCCTGGGGCCCCCCTGGCCTGTCCCCCCTTGCAGAGGGGTGGATGGGCTGAAGGTGGGGGTGCGAGGGGACTCCCCGCCCCGGGTTTTGTGCTGCAGGGATCCCTTTCCCACCAGGGCACACTGCCCCAGCTGTCCCCTGGACAGGGGTCCCCAGGCTGGCAGACCATCATCAGCTTCCCCAGGCTCCCCCTGGGCAGTCTGCAGGGCTCAGGCTGGTTCTTGTCCCACCACTGACCAAAGTAGGTCAGGCTTTGCAGTGTCTGAAACTCCCACTCCCCTTCAGGCTACCCCGAAAGGTGGGAAGCGAGACCGGGAGAGCATCACTGGGCCATGGAAAAACCCGTCTGCACAACAGCTGAGCCCCAGCTCAGCACCCAGAGCAGCCAGATGAGCACGGAGCACAGCAGCTCTGGCCTCCCTCGGAACATGGCAGCAGCAGGGATGGGACAGGCATCACCTGGGACTGGAACTCCCTGCCCCAGATGCTGGCAGATGTCTTCTGAGAAGATGAACAGTTGGGGTAGCAGCCTCCTCACACAAGTTTTTAATTAAATGAGACCTGTCCAGGGCATCACAGCTGCTCAGTGCTGAGATAAAGAAAGGGCCAGAGGAGAGGTCTTGAAGTGAAAAGGGTTCTTCTGTTTTTTTCACATTAACAATACCTGCTCTGCCCCATTTTTGGCTGGATACCCTTGACAGCTTGGGGCAGTGGGCTTGAGAGGTGCCCAAGGTCACAGCAGATGCTGATTGCCTGAGGAGTCCCACACCTGGGGACACATCCCTGCAAGACCCCACAAATTCCAGATTCACGTGTTGCCTTGGAACCACAACTAGGTCCATGCTTCTAACGGGGGAAGCAGGAGGAAGGAGGGATGAGCCCTTTTCCCTCCTCTCTGTTGTTTCCTTCCATGCCTCCCTCCACCTGCAGTCTGCTCTGGTGGAGGCAGCTTCCTCCCTGACCCCACAATCTTCCTGCCCCAAAGGGCTGGGAGGCTTTTCCGGGTCCCCCAACCGGCTGCTGGCCCACTCCCAGCACTGGGGTGACCCTGTGCTCCCCCAGCTCCATCGGCAGGTCCCGGTGCACACAGGCAGGTGGGTTTGCATGGCTCACAGGTTTATTGGCCCCAGTGTTTCCCACGGGCTGTCAGTGACAGCTTCCCGAGCACGCAGAGCTGTCCCGCTGCTGTGGGTCCTTGGAGGTGCCGCTGGCCTCATGCTGCTTTGCAAAGTAATTGAATTAAAGCTGGTGAATCACTCTGGTGCTGCCTGGCTGCTCCTCTGTGCATGGGTGCAGCGGCCCGGGGTGGCCCGGAGCACACGCGGGGGCTCCTTGGGCTGCTCTTTTTGGAGGGTCATTTCTCCTCTCAGTTGCTGCAGTCAGATTTGGGTCATCAGGTTTGATCTAAACATGTCAGAGGACTGGAATTCACGGGGAAGCAAAGGCACAATAATGCAGGCTCTGTCCCAGTGTGATTCTGCGCTGGCTTCAAAAGCTCTTGGTTTACTCTCAGTGTCCTGGGAAAGCTGGGGTGGGTTTAGTTCCTCACCTGACACAGGTGCCTTTGTGACTGAGAAGTGAGGGCAAAGCCTGCTCTACCCTGACAGGTGTCCCATGTGATGGAGACAAACACGTGGGTGTGCTGCTGCCGCCTGTCCCTGGCTCAGAAGGGCCTTCGAGCCAGGAACTGAGCCAGGAGCTGAGCCAGGAACTGAGCCAGGGCCACGGCTGGGAAGCTCAGGGCAAGGTGAGAGGAGATCCGTGCCCAGCGTCCGGGGCGGACAAGGCAGGAGTAGGGAGAGTTGGTGCAGAGGGGAGGCGCAGAGCAGAGTTGGGACCCTTGTCCCTCAGGCCACTGTCCCCAGGCTTCCCAGTGCCAACTGACCCCCCTGGCTCCTGAAAGGGCTGGTGTTTTCCAGGGAGGAGCAGGCAGAGCACTGTCAGACTTGCTGCAGCTGTGAGAGAGGAGCTGGCAGGGTTTGTGCGGCGTCTTCATCCCAGCCCGGCTCCCCAGAGCTGCTCCCTGGCTCCAGGTGTCCAGTGGGTCCAGCGTGGGCCACGCACAGAGCGGTCCCCAGGGCAGGGTACAGCCCTGGACCTGCCAGGAGAGCAGCAATAAACAAGAGAGGAGTCACAACAGAGAGCTGGTTTAGAGGGCGGCTCCGGATTTTCTGCCTCCCCACCTGAGGTCTGCCTGAACCCAGTCAAGGAGGTCCAGGACCAACCACACCACCCTGAGGCGACGGAATTGCAAACACATTTTAAGCCACAACAAGAGAGTCCCTCAATCTTTCAAGCCAGTCCATGCAGGGATGAGCACACAGCAGTCCGGGTCATGCAGAAGCCAAGCTGGGGACCTGTCTGGCTCCATCAGCATCTTCACCCAACTCTCTAGGAGTCCCTGCAGCCTGGTCCCTACCTGCCATGTCAGGGACCAGTGCCCTGTTCCTCACTGCCCTTCGCTTGTGGCCACAGCCAGCCAGGACCCCTGACCAGCACAAATCCTGCAGCCTGCAGAACTCTGGGACACGCAGGGCCAGGGCTGCAGGATAAACCCCTCTGAGCTCTGCCTGAGCTGCTGGGGTGAACAGACTTGGGGTTTGTCCTGGAGGCAGCAGCTGGGTGGGAACTGCTCCTGCTCAGCCCCATTTCGTGGGTACCTGCACTGTTGAGGCACCTCAAAGCAAGAGCCCAGGCCCTTGCACAAGCTCTTGCACCCAGAAGTGATACAAAGAAATGAAAAATGGACCTTCACCAGGTCCCTGGGGAGAATATTTTGGGAGCAGCAGCTCGCCATTTGGTCTTGGAGACTCTGCTTCAAAGCCCAAGGCACATCAAAGTCCAAAGCTCCAAGTCCGAGGCTTCCTGGGGAAGGTGAGGGTGCCCGTCTGCCAGCGCCACCTCTGCTCTCCCTGCCCTGCAGGCGCCTCTGGGGACACACGGCTCCAGCGCAGGAGGTTAAAGGGGCCTCTGGAGCCGAGCATCCTCAGCAGCCCAGGGGACACCTGCTCGGCTCGTGGTGACTCTGGCTGTCCCAGGGACTCCTGCTCCTGCAGCCTCCGTCTCAAGCAAAGAAGATACTGTCATCCAACCATGAAAAAAAATATTAAAGGAGAGATTATTACACCCCCTGCAGCCGTTCTCCCTCGGCAAACACCCCGGAGCCTCCCTTCCTCCACGACCGCGCTGGCGGCCGCTCAGCCCGGAGCCGGGGGGACCCTGGGAACGCCGGCGCTGGCTGCCGCTGTCCTGCTGCGCGGCAGAGATGAGAGGGAAAACAGCTCCCGGGGCTTCCCCTCACCTCCGCCTGGCCCCGCCGCCTCTTTCATCTCCCGGCCCGCGGCTCTTTCATCTCCGGCCGAGGTGCGAGAGGGCCCCTCCGGCCATCCCCGCCCGGCCCCGCCCGGCCCCGCCTTCGGCCGGCGCTGCCGCGGCCAAATGGCCGCTGGCCGCTCCTGCCCCGGAGGGGGTCACGCTGGTCACCTCCGCAGTCACTGCCCAAGAGCTCAGCACCCCCAAAACTGGCTGCTCTCAGGTGCCTGGGGAGAAACCGCAGCACCGTATTTCTCCTGGTTCTCCCAGCAAAGCAGATGACGCCAGGCTCTCATCGCTCCTCTCGGCTCAAACTCAGCTCATCTCCGAATTTGTGCCCACCCAGAACCAGCCCGGTGGGCCGGGTCACGGGGGGCCATGAGGGCAGGTGTCCCCGTGTCCCGGTGCTCCTGACTGCGGGTGGCCAAGTGGTTCCCACAATATCTAAACTAAATCTCTCTGTCAGCTGCAAACCATCACCCTTTGTCCTGTTGCAACAGGCCCTGCCAGAAAGACTCATCCTTGTCCCCATTCCCATTCCAATTCACATCCTCACCCTCATCCCTAGCCTCATTTCCATCCTCTTCCTCGTCCCCATCTGTGCACTCCCTGGGATCACCAGGGACACCCTGGCTTGCCATGAGCTGGCTCAGCCATGGGTCAGGTGCTCAGCAGCACGGTGGGACCCTGCACTCAGACATGTCCAGGGACAAGGACCCAAAGGTGGTGACTCGCTTCTTCCACCCACCAGGAAGGACCCAGACCAGCTGAAAATCCAGCTTCTTAGAATCCGTTCCCACTTTTTTCACAGGTCTTTCAGAAAAACCCTGGCTGCAGCCCAGCCCTAGCAGAGCCACGCTGCCCCTGCAGTTCCTGCACTCCCAACTGACTTCCATGAGCATTTCCACAGCTGCCCACACAGATTTGCCCCAGGAAGGGCAGTGTGCATCCTCAGCAGTGAAGCAGCCACAATCCCACTGTGCCCTGAGCTGCCCCATTTCTCCAGGGTAATCACAGCTCATAGGCGAGGCTTCTGTTTTCCCCTCTGATGTGGTGGAACGCAGACACAGGACCCGCCAGCAGCAAATATTTGTCACTCTGCCCCTTTGCCTCCCTGCTGGACACAAAGCCTGTTGGTCCACATCCATATACACGTGGATATGGCTGTTCAGACCATTTGGTTCAGCTCCTTTGAGCTTTTTTACCCTGTGAGGATCCTGGAGCCGTGCTGGAGCCTTTGACAGCAAAATGGGGCTCCAGAGAAGGAGTGATGGCTGGGAGCGAGTCCCAGCCTTGGTGCTCAGCTCATTTTTTGAGCCTGGGCTGGTGGATGAACCACGCAGAGCCCAGCCAGGACCACTGGCAGGGTTCAAGGTCACCTTCAGCTCCTGCTGTCAGGTCACAGGGGAAAAGGAGGGATTTTCCCAGCAGGCTCCCTCCCTGGCGTGCTGCCTGTCCCCAGATGCTCCGCGTTGCTGCTCCAGCCTCAGCACCAGATGCAAAGCAGCTGATCCTCGTCTGGCTGCTCCAGGCAGCTTCGCTGCACCAGCCCACAGTGCTAATGGGGAAATTCCCTGACTGGCCTCTTCCTGAAAAGAGGTCAGAGCAGGAGCTGGACTAAGGGTCAGACCAGTCCCAGGCCCTTCTCCCACCTCTCTCGGGGTCTCCAGGTGGAGATTAAAAGCATCAGGATGAGGGATGCTCAACATCCCAGCAGGTGTGCGGTGGAGCAGGAGCAACACCACAGTCACCCCTGGGACTCACAGGGCTGGGTGGTCACGCTCTCAGTCCAGTAGATGTTTCCCAGCAGGAATTTTTTGGCAGGATCACCCCTTTCCTCTGAGAAATTTCTCTGATAACACTGGGGCTGAGATAAAGAGAAGCACCCTCCATGTTCTCACCCAGCTGTCTGCTGGAGGATCCATCCCACGGGGCCGGGATGGTTTGCACAGGGAGAGCAGAGCTCGGCTCCCGGGGACCCCCTGAGCATCCCGCTCCCTCGAGAGACCCGGGACAGGGCTGGGACCACTCGGGGCTGGCCGGTCGGGTTCCCACGTCCCGCCTTGACGTCACCCCGCAAGCGCCGAGTGAAAGGGGGGCCCTCGGGCGCCGGACAATAGCGCTTTCCTTCCCATCAATAGCGGCGAGAGCCACGCTGGGCTGACACGGAACTGTGCACAACAAAAGCCAGTGTCCGAACAAATCTTCTCAGGCGCTGGGTTCCCCCGGGTGACCCGGGGTTAGCCCGGACTTTTGCTCCCGCCCGGCCCTCCGGAGCAGGAATGTCCCTCCGTGCTGCGCCGTGGCTGGTTCCCACGCTTCCAACCTGCTTTCCTATTTATCAGCAACCAGCCCCTAATCCCCTTTGTGAAGGCCCGATTCAAGCTCAGCACAATGTGGCGAAAGGGGAGGGGGTGGGTGGGAGACGAGGGAGGGGAAAACAGCCCCAGAGAATGAAAATCAAACCCTTTACCTTTTCGCCCCAACCCCGATGACGATTCCCTGGGGACTCTTTAGGCTGTCACCTCCCTGGGCAGTGCCAGGCTAGGCGGGGCACGAGCCCAGCCCGATGGAAGGGGCTCCCGGCGGGATGTGCTGATGGTTTAGGAACAAATAAACACACACTGAAAAGTCCACTTGTGTACCCTCACAGGTTACTGCGGCTTTGCTGCCCACTGCTCTCACATGATCAGATATTAGGGAATTTTTTTCCCAGAAAGGGTTGTCAAGGCCTTGCTGCCCAGGGCAGTGGTGGAGCCAGCATTCCTGGCACGTGGGGACATGGTTTAGTGGTGAACATGGTGCTGATCATGGTTGGGCTTGATGATCTTAAAGGTCTTTTCCAACCTTAACAGTTCCATGATTCTGTGGTTCTACGACTCTGTGATCCTCTCCTTCCATGCCTTCATCCATCAGGGATGTGCCTGCACTCCCCACATGTTCCCAACAGGATGGAGCTGTGCGCTGGAACATCACTGGAGAGTGTCTGTGGGGAACAGGGAATGCTCTGATTCACCCCTGTTCAGCCACCTCACTGCAGCCCCTCCCTGCCACGGCATCCTCTCTGCTCACAAACTTCCTCGGGGGGAATAACCCGCTGGAATTTCCGCAGCTCTGGGTGTGATGCCCCACGCTGGGCTCCATCCTCCCCGGGGCTGAGCCCCTTGGCCAGCTCCTGTTTGCTTTAGGAGAGGATTCACAAGCCCTTCCCCAGATAATTTTGGAACAAAACAGTTTCCAAAGGCTGTGCTACTTACAAATGAGGGGTTTCGAGCTTTTGTCCCAAATCCAATGCTGTTTTCTTTGCAAACGGTGGGGGAAAAACGTAAAAGCAGAAGAGCCGACCTCAAATGCTAATCTTGTTAGGTTAAACTGTTCGCTAAACAGATGGAGGTGCAAGGCAATGGGATTTTTGTCTTTCCGAGGAAGGGGTTAGGCTTGGAGGGCACAGAGGTCATTCCAGGCAAACTGGCAGCTTTGCTCTTTGTGTCACAAGAGCAGGGGGAAAGTGCAGGGGCACAAATGCTCCCAGCTGAGCTGGTCTGGTGGTCGCACAGGATGAAGCCCCCAAGCCTTGCTCTTGGTTATTCAGAGCCAGCACAAGGCCGAGGTGCCCCAAAAGGGACACGCTGCCATTGCTCCCCAGGGCCACAGCGTTTCAGTATCTTCCCATGGAAGATCCTCCCAAAGCCAGATAACCACCCAAAGTACTCCAAAAGGCTCCAAGTTTTAGGTCTGAACCCCAGAGGACTCTGCACTGCTGCCAACACACAGGATAACCATGTGCTAGACCTGCTAAGGTTGGCGTGAAATTCCTTGTTTTAAAGTAAAGGCTAAGGAGAGGGTGCTGGTGGGGTGTCCTGGTGGGTCCTTGAGCACTGTCAGCCTGTCTGAGCATCACCCAGAACCGGAGCCTCACAAATCCCGTGGGAAGTCAGTCAGGGCAGATGAATCCCTGCTTGAGGGGCGGCTTCCAGCACAGTCAGCAGTGCCCACAGCTGCCCCTGCAGGGCCCCTGCGCTCCCAGTCCAGCCCAAAGCCACCCTGTGAGCTGAGGCTTGTTAGGGACAAGGGTCCCCTGCACCGCTCAGCCTCGACCCCCATCTTGCCGGGTGTGCTGGCACTGAACGGCAGGGACGGGGCACTGCCAGAGCCACTGGGAGGAACCTTCCAACAGCTCCATGGCAAGGGCAGGACGGATCCCGCGGTCCTGGCAGGGATGAGGTCTCCCGGCTGCTCCCCCCTGTGTCCCCCCACCCGGCCGGGAGCCCCGCAGCCTCCTCCCGCCGGCCCACGCGGCCCCGCGGCCCTCCCGGGGCCACAGTCACAGTGACCCCGCGAGCAGTGGGGTGGCTGCAGGCAGCCGTGGCCACGCTCCCAGCAGGCGCCTCCACGCCCCGGCCCCGCGTCACCCGGCGTGGTCCAGGCTGGGAATGCGCCGTGGTGTGCCCGACCCCCCCGGCATTCAAAACAAACAGGAGATGTGAAAACACAGCGCCTAGAAAAATGTGAGAGGATGAAAACAAAAAGGCGAAGTGGCTGCAGAGCTCAGAGGCTCAACCAGGGCCCCACGAGGCTGCGGCAGTAAACAAATAACAGCCCTGGTGTCCGGGGATTTGTCACCTTGCTGTGTCCCACTGCCCTGGCTGTGGGGGACACAGTGGCCACAGGATCACAGCAGAGGCAGCAAAGGGACAGAAGGAAAGAGGAGCAGCGAGCCTGCTGCGTGGCAGGGGCCCAGACACCCAAAGGGGGTTGGCTGCATCAGACCAGGTGTCCCTGCCATGCCCGGCCCCACGCCGAGGGCTGGCACCCAGCACCAGCACTGGAGAGAGCCACAGTGCCGTCCATCCTGGTGGGGACGAGGCCATGGAACGTGTGTGACACTGAAACCCTGCCACAAGCAAAAGCCAGAGGAACAAGGTGCCCAGTTAATCTTAGCTGTGTTTTTCCAGCCATAAGCACTCTGCTGGAGCTGGGATGCTTGATCAGACAGGGAAGGGGAAGTTTAGGCTCCAGGAGAGGCAGGGACAGCCCAGAGCTCCCTGCTGCCCAAAGGAAATGGCCCAGGACACGTGCCCACCAGAGCATGAGAGCCAGCCCAGCATTCAGGGGCACCACAGGCTCAGGATTTGTGCTGAGCCCATTTCCGGGCCCTGTTTCCAGAGTTTCTCACTCTGTGCAAGTTGTTGGAGGCCTTGGAGATGATGAACTGGGACTGTACCAGACGTGGTTTCTTCCACACAGTGAATATCTATTCCCCCACTATCTGTAACAAACAGAGAACCAACTTCTCAAAACTAGAAAAAGAGACTACTGTGTCTTTTAAAATATATTATTTTTTGTTCTCTGAACATTTTCCCAGAGGAGAAATGAGAAATGAGGAACCTCCAGTGTCAGACAGCACCATAAATGTCTCCTGCTACTCTGCAAAGTCTGAAAGGAAAATGCCATCACTTGAGCCCCTGGGGACATCACGTGTACCCCAGCACAAAAAGCCAGGCCCCAGGCCAAACCTGCTGTCCTGGGAAGCTGTGACACCCAGCTCTCAAAGCCAGGCCTGGGGTCTCCTGAGGACATGAGTCATGGAAAGCTCTTGGATGAGAATACTGTGGCTTGGCGGGCTTCAATGTAATCCCTACCTGAGCATCCCTGTGCTGTGCAAGCATCACCCACGGCCTCCTGCTCAGCCTGCGCCTCCCCTGCCTTGGAGTCCCTCACAGGGGTGGGCTGGGGTCTGATCCCCCCGAAGCCTTTCCTTCCCCAGGGAAATGTAAATGTGAGATGCCAAAAAATTTAGTGAAACATCAAGGCTGGAAGAGGCTTTTATTGGACTAAGATGGGGTGACCATCCCATTATGAACAGACTGGTGAAGAGAGGGACACCAGCCAAGTCTGAGCCAGAGGAGACTGCAAAACAAGGTGAGAAATTCTCACAAGCCAAGAGGAACCGTCCTCTTCTGTCCCGTAAGGGGAAGCATTGGGTGGGAATAATGTTTGTCAGTAAGGGAGAGAAACATTGGAAAGAACCTCCCGAAATTAGAAATCACATTGATGACAGCCATAAGCATTCCAGTAGGGTCAACACACAAAACACCTAAGCTGGGGGCTCATTCTGAACAGCCCAAACTCCAAACTGCAAAATCTTCCTGAGCAGGAAGAAAATCTCTATTGCTGTGTTCCCCACAGTCCCATTATTGTCTTGTCCATGGAAAGCTAATGGAGATAAAAGGTCCTGGATGGCCAGCACAGTCCAGGGCAGCTTCTGCCCAAATGAATCAGCCTGAACAGCTGCTGCTATTGCCAAAGAAAGGGTTGTGCTCCACATTTTGTGACTTGCAGCAGCCCACAACCTCCTGGATAATGTTCCTTTCAGCTCGTCATTTCCTCATTGACTTTTCCACCTTGTCTCTGTGGGGACATCACACAGACTTTTGTGCACCAGTGGTTGTGTGTGATGGTTTGGGTGCTGGCAGTCTGAGGGAGCCTCCAGGGCTCAGGTAAGGCTGTCCTTTTCCCATACGGGGCCAGATCTTCCTCACAGCAGCAGAAATTTTGGTAAACACAGACATCTCCCCCAACTCACCATGAGAAGTGTTTCCCCAGGGTGGAGAACCCGACCCATCCCCACAAAGTCCATGGCAATTGGAGACCTGTGGATGGACATGTTAAACAGTCTTGTTTGATGGATTCCCTGCTCTGGCTCCCAGTGAAGGTAATTTTAATCAGGCAAAGCTCTGCAAGGCAGCTGCAGAGGTGAGAGCTCAGGGGTGCAATGCAGAAGTGGCTGAGACAGTGACTGCGTGGGAGTGACTTGCTCTGATTGCACCCAGCCTATGAAACATTCCCTTCTCCTTCACGACAGACACAACTTCTTATTTTTCACAGTGGAAAAGGCCTTTAAGGGACTTTCTGGCAGTGGCTGGGGAGTGGCAAACAGGGGGTTTCACTGCCCTGCACGCTCCCTGGATTATCTGCACCAGGTCTCATGCTCTGCCAGGTGCTCAGTCCCACAGTCCTGCATTCTGCACCTCCTAAAGGGCTGGGGGGTGACCCCTCGTGGGGACAGCTGTGGGCACCGGTGGTGTGAGGGGTTCCAGCAGCACTCCTGGGTGTCCCAGGCCCACCCTCAGTGTGATGCTGAGGACATTGCTAGACCCATCCCCCCCACAGCAGTTACATGAGACGGACACAAGTCACAACCTGGCTGTGCTCTGAAGTGCCAGCAAAACCTGCTCCATAAACATGATTGTCAGAGGCAGAAGAGGGGAAAAAAACTGAAGGAGAAACCAAATCTTACACAGTAAAAAACATGAAGCAGAAAGGCATGGACTGATTTGAAAAAGAAGGGGCCGAGAAAAGTCACACGGGACCTCACACTGACTGCACCCATGGAGAAGGAGCCACAGAGCAGAATATTGCAGGGGGAGGCAGAGATGCCCCTTCAGTGTCCCCTCACATGGGCTACAGCCAGCACAACACAGCGGGCAGGGAAGGCAGGAAAGGGGAAGGGCTCCAGCCCTGCTTAGAATCACGGAATCATTCGGCGTGGAAAAGCCCCCTCAGACCACGGAGCCCAGCTGCTCCCCCAGCACTGCCACGGCCACCAAGACGTCCCCGGAGCAGGGAGCGAGGGGACTCAGCCCGGGCACGGCGGTGCCACCCGTGGTCACCCCGGGTGCCACTCGTGGTCACCCCACTGCCCTGCGTGCCCCCGGCAGGCCGGGCCCCTCCCGCGGTAAGGGCAGAAAACAGCTGAAAACAAACAAACAGTCGGAGTTAATGGGGCGGCAGTTATTTTTGGCCCGGAGGGAGCTCGCACACTCCGTGTTGTTTTAGCAAATAGCTGTGAATGGAGCTCGCGGTGCGGGAGCGGGCTGGGAGCGGGCCGGCCCCGGGCGCCGGGAAGAGCCGGGCTTGTTGCCCTGGTGCCAACAGGAAACCGAGAGCTCGCCTCCCTTCGCACCTCGCCGGCATCGCTTTTATTGGCCCCGCATCCTTCGGAGGCCACATCACAGGGGAGCCGAGGGGGCAGGGTGGGCCCCGCGGGAAGGTGGCCCTGGGGTCTGTCGCCGGCGGGAGGGGACAGCCCTGCAGCCCGGCACGGCGAGGACAGGCTGGCCTGGAGTGGCCCCAGGGACACTGCACCATCGCCGTTGTCACCCCGGGGCCGGGCCGGGGCACGCAGGGTGGGCTCCGGACCAGTGAGCACCGCCCCAGCGCCCACCAAGGCTGCTCGCCCGCCTGCCCACCGCCCCGGCCGGTCCCCGCTGGTCCCGGCGAGCCCACCACAGTGTCTGCATCACCCTGGCCAACAAGCCTCAGGAAAAGGCAGCTTCCCATGGAGATGCATCCTGCAGGACAGCCAGGATTGTCTAATGCCCTGTCCGGGACACTGGGGCCTTTGCACGTGCTGAGATGCAAAATTAAACATTTTCTTCACAGTTGTTTTTCTGTTTTAAAGAGCGATTACACTCCTGGGTGTCTGGGATGGGAGGCCGGGTGGATGCGGAGGGTGAGAGGCAGTGGCTGAACTGGCCTGACTCCATGAAGCAGATGCAAGGCTTTGCACAGGCAGAGAGCACAAGCCATCAGAGAAACACATAAAATCAAGCCACACATCATCTCAGTAAGAGAAGGACAGTTCGAAACACCCCCTTGCACAGTCTGTAATCTCAGAGCAATAAAACTTGAAAATAAAAGCCAGATAGCAGCTGCTGCCGGAGCAGGGGGCTGGGACACGGGGGCTGAGCGGTGGCATCAGGCTCATGACAACTTCTGCACCCATGTCAGTTTAAATCTGCTGGTGACGTTTCCTTGGGGAACCATCCAGGGTGTGGGGAGCCAGGGAAGAACAGCTCCAGTGAGGGAAGGGGCTGGAGCACAAGTGTGATGAGGGGCAGCTGAGGGAGCTGGGAAAGGGGCTCAGCCTGGAGAAAAGGAGGCTCAGGGGGAGCTTGTGGCTCTGCACAACTCCCTGACAGGAGGGGGCAGCTGGGGGGTCTGGCTCAGCAGATGAAGCTGAATGCTGGTGATCCAGGTGCTGGCTGGAACGCAGGCTGTGAACTCAGCACTGCAGGGCGCAGCCAGGAAATGCTGGTGCCAGCATTCCCCTGCCAGCTCCTGCTCCCTGGGATGGAAGCAAGCTGTGCCAGGGCTGAGGGGGGCTGACTGCGGCTGCAGGAAGGGAAGAAGGGCGCTGTGATGGTGGGTGCAGAAGGCAGCACCCGATCCCATGGCAGGGAGCAGCCCTGCACCAGCAGCTTCAGTGCTGAAATACCTCTTGCATAATTTCAGGGTTTCAGTGGGGGTTTGCCTGTGGGGAAATGCCCGTAATGAGTGGCTGGGGGATGATTTTCCTCTATGTTTTCTATTTGTACACACAGAACTGAAGGTCTTTGTGGAACAGCCCTTCCATCTGGGCTCCATCCAGTCCCCATCCAGCATGGCCAAGGCGAGCTCCACTCCCAGCCCTCTGTGTGCAAATCACAAAATCACAGAATCCCAGACTGGTTTGGGCTCAGCATGGGGGCTCAGATGCTGCCAGAGCCCAGAAAAGGCATTTCTAGCAGCTGTGGCCACGTCTCAGCATCCCGCAGTCCCCCAGAAAGCCTGACAGTGGCTCCTGGAGTCACAGGGCAAGAGCTGCCAGTCCTGCCAGTCCTAGGGCTTCATCTGCCTCCCTGGGGACAACCTGCTGCTTCCTGCTGCCATGGGGAACAGGGGTCACTTCTGCTGGATGATCTCATCAAACTTGGGTTATATCTACAATACAGATCCTAAAACCACTGTTTGTAGGCCCATAAAAGGCTTCCCTGGGGGGAGATAAGAATTGAAGACAACTGGCCTTAATGGTGTTGGAGAGATTTATGGGATCACCTTAAAAGAATTTATTGGAGGGCTTTTTTAATGAGCAAATAATTAGTAGATTTATCTGCTTTTAGCTGCCTTGCTGTTTTATGGCCTTAGTGAAATTGCTTTCTAAGGTTTTTAATAAATCCTCATTCTGCCCCTCTTCCCGGGGCCTGTCCTGGAGTTCTCTGGCCTGGGCACTGCGAGTGGAAGGCAGGACTGCGGGGGTCACCCTTATTTTTAAGGGACAAATCATTCAGAAAAGGAGCAGAAAAGCAGGAAAAGCCTGGTGAAAGGCAGAGGTCTGAGAAATCCATGTACAACCCCAGCAAAGCCCCGGAGGGATCACAGGGCAGCAGCTCCCCGGGTCAGAGCCCTTTTCCAGGGAAAGCAGCTCATGTATTTCCACAGGGAAAACATCGCTGCCAGATTCTTTTTCCAAGAGATCCCCTTCCCCAGGCAGCGTCCGGCACGTCCCCACCACCAGGACAACCCCTGAATCCCCTCCCAGGCCACGGCTCCCTGGGGTCCCTCCAGCTCCTCAGCACCGGGGACTTCAGCACAGCCACAGCACCTGGGTGGCCACCACGGGACAGACCCCGACCCCTGCCAGGGACAGACCCTGACCCCTGCCAGGGACAGACCCTGACCCCTGCCAGGGACAGACCCTGACCCCTGCCAGGGACAGACCCTGACCCCTGCCAGGGACAGACCCTGACCCCTGCCAGGGACAGACCCTGACCCCTGCCAGGGACAGACCCTGACCCCTGCCAGGGACAGACCCTGACCCCTGCCAGGGACAGACCCTGACCCCTGCCAGGGACAGACCCTGACCCCTGCCAGGGACAGACCCTGACCCCTGCCAGGGACAGACCCTGACCCCTGCCAGGGACAGACCCTGACCCCTGCCAGGGACAGACCCTGACCCCTGCCAGGGACAGACCCTGACCCCTGCCAGGGACAGACCCTGACCCCTGCCAGGGACAGACCCTGACCCCTGCCAGGGACAGACCCTGACCCCTGCCAGGGACAGACCCTGACCCCTGCCAGGGACAGACCCTGACCCCTGCCAGGGACAGACCCTGACCCCTGCCAGGGACAGACCCTGACCCCTGCCAGGGACAGACCCTGACCCCTGCCAGGGACAGACCCTGACCCCTGCCAGGGACAGACCCTGACCCCTGCCAGGGACAGACCCTGACCCCTGCCAGGGACAGACCCTGACCCCTGCCAGGGACAGACCCTGACCCCTGCCAGGGACAGACCCCGACCCCCGCAGCCCCTCTGCACTCCCCAGGCCCTGCCCACGACCCCGCTGTGCTGACCCAGGGGTTCAGGTCCTGGTGAGCCCCAGCACGCTCCGGTCACTGGGCTCGGACATGAGGTGTGCAGGGCCCAGCTTTGCACCCAATTCCAAGGAAGGGGAGCGCCTCACGAGGGAAAGGGGGTGGGGAATTGGGGTCCCCGGGGCTGGCAGGGCCTGTGGCTGTTACACGGTGATGGAGAAGAAGGAGCAAGAACTGCCAAGGTCCCAGCTGAGCTGCACATGGGGACACATGTGCCCCTCACATGGGAAGTGCCAACTGGGAACAACCCTGGGAAGGTTGGGGAGAGGGACATGCTCTGCCCAGGAGCAGTCCCAGGAAGAAGCAGTGGCACAAGTCTATCAGCAGGGTCATTAATCACCCGGAAAGGGGCTATGGGGGCTCTAACTGCTTGTGGGAAAAGCAAAATCCCGAGCAGTCGGGTCAGGAGCTGCCCCTGGCCGGGTCAGGCTGCGGCCCAGCCCCGGCCCCGAGCGGGGTGGTCATTCATGGACAGGGACCTTCCCGGGAGCTGATGGCATCAGCCCAGCCCTGAACAGAGCCATGGGGACACTCCCAGGGAGAATTCTGGTGTTTTCCTGAGGTTTGGGGCTCCCTGAGAGTCAGCAGTGTGCCAGGGGCCCGTTGCCAGGGAGGGGTGAGCAGCCAGACATGTGCAGCTCCAGGGGCTGGGGCGGTGCAGCCCAGCTCCCGCAAAAGCAGCCCCTTGCTCCTCATCTCCCCGGCTGCTCAGTGAAGCAAAACCTCATTTCCAGGGCGAGGGTGTCCTTTGGTTTGTTTGACTTAAGCATGAACACTACCAAAGTCTCCAGTAAAATTCCACAGCCTCAGCACATTACAGTGGGATCTAATAAATATAAATATATATGCACACACACATTTCTATACAGTGTATATATAAATATCTCATGAACTATTATCTATATCTATTAACATTTTTATACACTTTCGTGCAATAGAGACAGTGCTTTAATGTGGAGGGAAGGGGATTTTCAGAACAAGCACTCAGCACCACCTTTCCCTCAAAATGGTTCAGGCTCCAGCTGAGCTGATTTCTCCTGGGACAGACCATCCAGTGTGTGGATTTTGCTGGCAAAGGGTGGCTGAAAAGAAAACAGTCCCAGAGTTCACAAGGTCTGTGAGAAGAGTCGGAGGCCGGAGCTGCACATGCTGCGTTGTTAGTGGCTTTTGTTGCTAATTGGGCGCGGGCTGCCAAGCTGGACTTATTCCAGCGGAAAAAGGAATCTCTTCCCTGCTTTTTCCCCGGACAAGTCAAAGGTCAGACACCTTAAAAGCCTGTACAACTACTTAAAGCTTTCCATGTTGTACTTAAAAGCTTTGCTGTGGAGCCCCCGTCCCACCACTTTGCTTCCTCCTGCTGTGAAATTCCCTCTGGCTTAAAAATTCCCAGAGTTTGTCCCAGTCCTGCTCCACGGCTGCTGCCAGACCCAGCCCACGCCAAGCCTCAGCTGAGATGCTCTTTTGTTCTTCATGGCACATTGGGCAACCTTGTATTTTTTTATCCACGTCCCTGACTCCTCTTGGAAAGCAGATGTGGCTTCACCAGCCAGCTGTCCTGCTTGACAAAATTCATGCAGACCAGCAGCACCTACATTTCCCCCATTATTTCCGTGGAGAGAGGGGAGAATCATAAATCATACATGTCTCTAAAACAGGTGATGCGAACAGGGTGACGTGGAGGAGAAGCACCCGTTGTTTTGGAAAAGCTGGTGCAGAAATACCCCATGGCAGGAGGTGGAGCAAGATCAGCTTTCGAGGTCCCTTCCAGCCCAAACCAGTCTGTAATTCTATAAAATAATTTGCCCTATTTTAATGCAGGTGTTAAATTACAGATCCCACATTTCAAAACCTCATTGAACTCCATAAAATGATGAGCAGATACTGCCAACTTCCAACATCTGCTCTGGAAGCTGCAGGCTTTGCTTGTCTGAAGGTGGGGCTCGTGCATGCCAGCAGCTGGCAGAGGTGGGTGGGGGTCCTGCCAGGGTGCTTCAGTGCGTGGCCCCCACCCCCAGCACTTGGCACAGCTGCATTTCCTCCCTGCTGGTGGCCAAGAAGCTTTTGTGGATCAGAGTGGTGGGACTCTGCAGCATCCCTGTCCCTGCGGAGCTGGGCACCGTGAGGGCCAACGGGAGCCATCCCGGGGGACATGGAGGGGACACACAGAGCCCTGCCTGCCAGGCGGGGAGCGCAGAGCTCCACCGAGCTGAGGTGTCCCGGGGAAGCCCATCCTGGGGAAGCCCATCCTGGGGCACAGGCATCCTCCTGCAGAGACAGGAGCCACTGGGAAAGCAAACGCTGATGAGCCCTTGATGCAAATTGGCCTCGCTGGCTGCCTCGTTTTTATTTGCAGTACTGAAGATAAGAAACCCAGGGTGTTGTGGGAAACAGGAAGACCTTATCTCCCATCCCAGGCTGCTTCTCCTGCCACAGCCTCATTCTTTTTTCCACCACACGATTCAGGTCAGCAGAGAGGGCTGTGCGCTGCTGCTCTGTGAGCACCGCTGAGCCCTGAGCACCTGGATGGCACCTGCAGGATTGGGTTATCACCAGGATCATAGAATCATAACACACTTGGCATTGGAAGGGACCTTTAAAGCTCGTCTAGTCCAGCTCCCCTGCAGTGACCAGGGACATCTTCCACTAGATCAGGTTTCTCAGAGGCACATCCAGTCTGACCTTGAATGTTTCCCAGAACAGGGCAGCCACCACCTCTCTGGGCAACCTGTGCTAGTGTTTCACCACTCTCATTGTAGAAAAATCCATGGATAAACCCACAGGCACATCCTCAAGGGCCCCCAGTTGGGAATTCACCAGGAGGCAGGGCCCGGCCTTGGCCTGATCCACCTCTGAGCGACCTCTCTTACACCTCATGTATAACCAGGCAAGGGCAGAGTGGTGTCACTGGCAGCATCTCCACCCTCCTGCTGGCCTGTCTTGGCCCCTGCCCACCAGCGAGATGCAGCGGGTGGTGACAGAGACGTGTCAGCTGGATCTGGGATTTATCCACAGCGACTGGGATGGAGCCACCAGGGAAGGAGGGAGATGACAAGAAAGCACCCTGACCCAGGCGAAGAGAGGAGAAGGGGATTAAGGGGAGGGATTAGCAGGGAGAAAACTGCAGGTCATCCTCAGTGAGAACGAAATGAGGCAGCAGCAGCAGAGGCAGCTCTGCCCGGCCACCCCGGCTGCCCCCAGCCCGGCTCCCAGCGGCGGCAGCTCCTTTGTGTCTCCCGTGACCCGGGGATTATGAGTGTGGGAACGGGGCTGCGGGTACCCTGTGCTCACAAAGGCCGGGGCAGAGCTGGGGAGGAGGAAAAGCAGGGACAGAGGGGAGGCTGCTGGGTGCAGGGCTGGGGCAAGAGATGTCCCTCCTGCTCACCCTGTGCTTGGCTCTCTGTTGGAAGCACCTCAGAGCTGCTGGGGCCGAGGCAGAGCCAGCACACAGACCTGTCCCCTAACAAGCCCTGACCATCTGCCACCACAGTGCAGGAAATCAGAAAGCCTGGTAAGTCAGAGCTCTGTGAGCGTGGGCAGGGACCAGCCTGGTGCACCCAGTGGGGTGCCTGGGGATGCTCCTCACTGTGCGGGGAATGCTCAGCCTGGGCGAGGCTCCATGTCCCAACACGGGCATTTCATCCTCACCCGCCAGGCTCTTGAGATCTCCCAAGCCCTCCCTCTCCTTCTCTCCTCGCTCTCCAGGCAGGAGCCAAGTCATGACTCCCTTTGAGCACATGGAGCATCCTGGAGTTCCTCCTGGGACTTGGCCAAGCCATGGGGACCACAGCTGAGGGAGTAGAAAAGGTTTGGCAGGAGCATCAGTTCCCAGACCGTGTCAGAAAGGCCAGCCCATGATTAACGACTAATTAGGAAATGTCTGTCATGATTATTATCCTAATGATCCCGCTAAGAAAGGCTCCTTACCTTAGGAAAAAAATGGATGTTGGCTCCAACAGTCCCCAAACATAACAGCCCACTGTGGGAAACTCCAGACTTTAGTAAAAACAAATAGTCTCGAGTTTGTGCAGGAGATTTTATTTTTAAATAAGCCAAAGCCAAAGGAGCAATTTTTCAGGGAGCTCTGGAACCTGTGGGCTGGTTGGGCCAAGGGGGAGGCAGGAGGAGGGTGCTCTGCTGGGGTTGGCCATCCAGGGACTCGGCCCCCTGTCCTGGCCCAGCTGAATTCCCCATCACTGAGTCTCTGCATGGGACAGCAACAGCCAAACCCCATCACAAATCTTCCATTAAAACCATGAAATTAAGCACAAAGCCGTGGAAGGGGCCAGTGCCATGGCATCAGGTGATCCCATTCATCCTGCCTGGACTTGATACCAGCCCACAGCAAAACTGAAGACAACGGGCTGCAGGTCCTGGTCAGTGTCCTGGTCAGTGTCCTGGTCAGTGTCCTGGTCAGTGTCCTGGCTGCATGCTCAGGTGTGTAATTGAGTTTTGCAATTCAATGGGATCACTGTTAATCAGTTGCTAAAGTATATTGGAAACAGGGAGGTTAATATGAAGTAACTTTGAATATAGAAAAATTTTCCTGGAAAGACATTTCCAAGTGATACAATGCTGCTCTCTAATGAACAGGAATCATTCCAGCCTGGCTCCAAAGCCATTCGCCTACATGCTGCTCCTCAGGCTTTCCAGTAACTCCCATTAGCTTCAGGAGCTCAGCCCAAAGGATTGGGAAATAGATTAGCTAAAACCTGCAAAATGAACAGTGCTCCATAATTGAGCCGTGCTGTCACAGGGATGACCACAGGAATCCTCCTGTGTGGATCAAGGGAAAGGAGACTTCTCCAGTTGGACTGACGAGTATTTTCCAGCCACAACATCAACCAAAACCACTCAATTTCTACCAAGGAATCACTGAGCACAGCCATAGGCACGCCACTGGAAAGTCAAGAAATCAGTATTGCCCTGAGCTAAAGACTCTGAGATAACAAATAATGAGCTTTAAGGTCAACCCAAGCCAGTCTGTGATTCTTTTATGTAGTGATTCCACGGGGAGCACCTTCCCCAAAGAGAGACAGGAGAGTGTGTCCGACCCCGGCACCTGGAGCTCCTGCAGCAGAGCCAGGGCACCACCACATCCTGGCCCATCCCAGACACTCCCACCACACAGAGTCCTGGTGCCACCAGGTCACGCAGGGCTGCTGGCAGGGCCCTGGGCAGCGGCACACCACGGCTCTGTGTCCCACAGGAGAGGTCAGATGATGCTCACTGCAAACCATGCACTCCATCCCATGGATGGTGACTAATTCCATCATTCAAAGAGCTGACGATGATGAAAACAAGTGGAGCAATCAGGAAGGAAATTAAAAATAGCCCCTATGTGGCACTGTGTCAAGTGCTCATGTTTAGATTTTAATTTTATTTTTTTATTCCAAGTTTCTTTGATAAAATATTTTCCCATGCTGACTGCACTTGGAACGTCCCCTCCATCGTGGCATTCCTGACGGATGAGCCAGGCTGCTGCAGATCCTATGCCAGAGCTGTATTGCCTCTGCTCCATGATTCTCACTCCCACATCCACACCTTTGGGACCTGGAAGTCATTAATCACTGCACACCAGTCGGGAATGTACCTCTGAGGGCAGAAACATCACACTGGGCACAGAACGGGAAGGGAATCATAGACTCAGGGACTCGTTAGGGTTGGGAAATACCTCTGGGATCACCAGACCCAGCACCACCACCATGTTCACCACCCAACTGTGTCCTCAAGTGCCACATCCACGCGGCTTTTGAGCACTTCAGGGATGGTGACTCCACCACTGCCCTGGGCAGGCCGTCCCATGAATTTTCCATGAAGAAAATTTTCCCAGTGTCCAACATGACCCTCCCTCCCCTGGCATAGCTTGAGCTTGTCCTGTCCCTGTTCCCTGGGAGCAGAGCCCGACCCCCCCGGCTGCCCCCTCCTGTCAGGGAGTTGTGCAGAGCCACAAGGGCCCCCCTGAGCCTCCTTTTCTCCAGGCTGAGCCCCTTTCCCAGCTCCCTCAGCCGCTCCTGGGGCTCCAGCCCCTTCCCAGCTCCGTTCCCTGCCCTGGACTCACTCCAGTGCCTCCATGTCCCTCTGGCAGTGAGGGGCCCACAGTGGAGCCTCTGACATCCAGCACTTGCAGCCCAGCTCTGCTTGGCTCCTGGGGCTGCAGGCAAGATTCCCAGCAGGGAGGTTTTCTGGATGTGAGACTCAGTGATCTTGGTAGAAAGTGGCTGTTTCTGTCCCACTCTTTCCAAGTTCTGCATTCATTGGAAACACCTGAAGGAAAATAATAATCTGATTTGATCTTTGAACAAAAATGTTTTTTCTTGTTTTAAAATTGCAAATCTAAATAACAGTTTTTAATTGCCTTTCTCACCATGAGCAATTATTTGCCTTTGGGGTTTCCTTCAAATTTTTTCCCTTTTTTCCCGTTCAGACTTTTCCCTTACTGCAGGCACAGGTTCCAGGCAGAAGCTGCCAAGGTCTCACCATGCAAAATTACTGAGTTCAAACACAGGAAACACACCTCTGTCCCCAGGCCCCCACCACCCATTTATCACCTGTACAGGAAACACAGACACAGCCTCTGGACTGAGAGGGAGGCATTAAAATCTCATTTGTTAAAATTGTTAAAAGAAATCCAGGGATGGAGGGACTCCTGAAAACAGCATTTACAAGGAAAATTGTATGTCAGGCTGTTTTGAGTACTTCTGTGGAGGCCCAGAGGTGTGAGTGGTGTCAGTGATACCCTGAGTGAGTGTGGTGCCAGCCTGTGCCAGGCTCTGCAGGGAGAAGATACTCAGCTCCAAGCAGGGCAGGAGGATGAAGCAGCCACGTGCACCAAAAGTACTTAAATTTCCTCTGACGTGGTAGGCAGGGAAGTGCTGGCCACTCACAGAGGGGGAAGAAGGTTTTATGACTCAGTTACTGAAAGACCAAATCTGCCCTCACAAAGGAGCAGGGAAAGCCCTTGGAATATCTTTGGAAGTTCCTGCAGCAGGTGCAGCCTGGTATCCCCGCTGCCGTGGAGGACAGCCCGAGGTGCTCATCCAGAGGCCAAGATCAGCCACTTCCAAGTAAACATTTATACCTGGGCCACCTGCCCAGACGTTCCTGCTCGTTGAAGGGGGCTGGTGGTTTGGATTGGAGTGGTCTTTTCCTGCCTGTGAGCCCCTCATATCTTGCTCTGAGTGGGGAAGGAAGGGCAACTCCTCAGCCATCGTTCCTACAGGCAGTGGAGAGAAATGTTTTGAGCTCCTGCTCTGTCTTGGACATTGGATTTAGAGGCCCAGGAGGGACCTTGTCTCCCTGTGGGTGGCAGAGGGGCCTGACCAATTCACTCTCATTGAAAACCTCAGAACTGTTTGGGTTGGCAGGGACCCTAAACCTGTCTTGTTCCACCCCCTGCCATGGGGAGGGACACCTTCCACTGTCCAGGCTGCTCCAAACCCTGTCCAACCTGGCCCTGGACACTTCCACACAGGGAAGAGTTTCCTCCTAATATCTGACGTAAATCTCTCCTCTTCTAGCTTAAAACCATTCCCCCTTGTCCTATCACTGTCTCTCTTTGTAAAAAGTTGCTCTCCATCTTTTCCAGCAGGATGCCATCTCCAGTGGGGATGGCTGAAGCTCAGCCCCAGGACTCCAGCCTGGTTCTCTTGGCTCCTCACTCCATATTACCCTACTTCCACCCACCAGCCTTGCTTCACAGGTCTGGCTTTCACCAAAGGCAAAGAGAGTCCAGCTTGACCATCTGAAAGGCACCTGGGGAGAGGAAACCCCAGGGCCCTGGAGAGAGACTCTCCCTTTAAGGAGAAAGGCAAAGGCCTCTGTGCAGGGATCTGTGCTTGTTTTGTCATGGGACACATTACCCTGAACCCAAAAGAGGAAGGAAAAAGGGGGGTGGGGGGAGCTTTTGCCTTTCTGGTGGGAACAGTGTTTGAACTAACTTTGTTTCCCTTGGGGAAAGGCACCAAAATAACAGAGGAAGGGGGGTGTAGTGGGGGGATGGAGCTAAAAAGGCTGTGTAATCTGCCTGGGAAAAAACGCGCTCCCAACAGCGCTTGTGAGCCCGGCGGCGGCAGCATGGCTGCCCGTGCCCGAGGGGACACAGCTCCTGGGGACACAGCTCCTGGGGACACGGCTCCTGGGGACACGGCTCCTGGGGACATGGCTGATGGGGAATGGCTCCTGGGGACACGGCTCCTGGGGACACAGCTGATGGGGACACGGCTCCAGGGGACNCCTGGGGACACAGCTCCTGGGGACACAGCTCCTGGGGACACGGCTGATGGGGAATGGCTCCTGGGGACACAGCTCCTGGGGACACAGCTCCTGGGGACACGGCTCCTGGGGACATGGCTGATGGGGACACAGTTCCTGGGGACACAGCTGATGGGGACACAGCTCATGGGGGACACAGCTCCAGGGGACACGGCTCCTGGGGACATGGCTGCTGCGGGATTGTTCCATTACCCTCTGTATTTGATTGTCCTCAAAGCTGTGTTGGACAGGAGGGGAGAAGCTGTTGCGGGCACTCAGACTGCCTCTGTGCTGAGTGAAATCCATTTCCCTTTTCAACTCCAATACCTTCAGCAAATCAGTTTATTAAATATCTTCCAAGTCCTTGGTGCAATGACTAACAACGACAGCAACGCAAACAAGCCCAAGCCATGTGGGTTCAGGACATGGTGCTCTCTCTGGCCTGGGGAGTCTTTCTTCTTGAATTTAGGCTGGAAGATATTCACAAACCTACAAGCTCATGCCTGACATCTGTCCTCTCCAGAGCTGAAATAAGATTGAAAGACTGGTCCTAGCTAGGGAGCCCTCTCATTTTTTTTTGTCTCGAGAGAAATGAGAGCTGGAAGAGTTTTAGTAACTACAGATGTGTCTCCAGCAGCTTCTTTTCCACAAGTGAATGATTTGCATCCTTAGTGAGTGGAGAACGCAGGGCACATGTCACATCTACTGCATGTGTAAGTTCCACCCCATATCCAACAAGTCCCGTTGTTACACAGGACCATGGCCATGGGACTGGACTGTGGGGCTCATCCTGGACCAGTCTCCAGTGCCTGGTTTGTCTCCCAGCGTTATCTTCTGGGCTCCTTCAGACTGACTTGTAATGAACCACATCAGTTTTTTTCTGGGGATTAATTTAGGATTCAGTATTTTGCCATTAGATTTTTTGCTTTCAGCCTTTGATGAAGTCCTTAAGTGGCTGTTTCCAGTTTCTTTCCTTAAGAAGCACATAAAATCTCTGCCCTGTTGCTTTATTTCACAGGTGTTTGCACCAGCTCTTGGCTTGTGCTCGCCCTCCCTCCCAGCCACAGCCTTGGCTCCCCACCCGTGCAGGTGCTGCTGCTCTGAGCAGCAAACAAAGCTGTGTGTCAGCACCCAGAGGGGAAACCCCTTCTGCTTTTAGGAGGTGCTGGGAGGGAGGAGAGACAGAGGCCTTGGAGATGGGAAGGATCCAGGAATCCTGGGAGCGATTTGGCCCTGGGCTCTCAGCCCGTGGCAGGAGGCTCACGCTGCTCCCAGGGGACCCCTCTCCCCTCGCTGTGGGACCTTACCCCCTCCCTGCTCCTCTTCCTTCCACGAGCTTTCCCACTCCCTGGCACTCCACTCTCTTGCGAAGCCTTGTCGCTCACAGGGGGGGAGGTGACAGTGCTGGCAGTGACACGGGAGAAGGCGAGGCCAGTGCCCGGCCACTGCCATGTCACGGGGTGTGGTCCCCGCCCGGTGTCTTGTGCCCTGCTGGATGCCACCCTCTGGCTGCAGCCCTGTCCCCCTGTCTGTGCACTCTGCCCTGGGCCAGGAGGGCTCCCAGGCAGCTCTTAGTGTCCCTGAGGATGGACACGTCCCTCCCGCACGCACAGCAGAGGGACAGGTGTTGGACTGGGAACAGGGAATGGCGACCTTACATCCCTGGCTGTGCCTGGCTGTGCCAGCCCAGCATCACACTCCCAACCCAGGTGCTGGGGTAGAAATTCAGAGCGATTTGGGTGCAGGCAGGGGCAGGAGCCACATCTGCACCCCAAGCTGTCCTTGAGTTGCCCTGTGGAGATGGAGAGAGCTGGAGCTATGTCCCATTTCTTTCCTGGGGACATGGATCTGGCCAGCTCACTGACTGAGATCCACCATCGCTGGAGGGAGAGGGAGGGGACAGGGAATCTCCCTCCTGTGCTGTGCTTGGGAAGCGGCAGGGACTGCTTGGCCATGCTGCTCCATCACAGCCGTGTTGGCACATGCCTGGCTCTAGCATGCCCCCAGTTCTGGCGTGTTTCTGCCTCTGGCTGTCACCACTGCCCCGAGGTCCCCCCCGCAGACAGAGCTGTGCTCTGATAAAGAGTTAAGGCGCTCTTGGAGGCGGTTCTGTGAGAACATTTCTCAGAGGGCAGTGCACTTTTATTCAAAATAATTTTCCATTCCATTTATATCTATATCATAGGAGGTGGCTGCAGGGTCTGAATTTTCCATCACCCCAGACCTCATTTCCCTGCCTGGGCCTGACCCCTGCTCAGCTTCCCCAAGAATAACAGGGAAAAGTTCAATGGGAGCAAAAGGGCTGCAGGGCTGAGCTCCCACTGCTGCGGGCACCCGGTTAGGCTCCCTTTGTTAACAGAAGACATTATATATACAGAACATATACATTTATATGCATGTATTATACGGGCATTGTATAGAACAGAATATACACATTTATATGTATATGGGAAAGCCCTGGGAAGAAATGTACCTGGAAAGGGATTTCCAAGCAAACAGGGCAGGATTGGAGCTCAGAGTACGTGCTGCAGTCCGGTCTGGGTTCTGTCATCACCTGTTTTCATACCTTTACACTTGAATTTCAATAGCAAGGTGACAAAGACAAAAAACAAGGTTACCAAGACCAAAAGAGGGAAAAAAACTCTAAGCAGCAGATGTGGACAGAGAACCTCACTGCAGGTATTGGTCAGACATTATATGTGCTTCTGAGTGATAATGCTTGATAACGGAGATATCAGGGTTTGCTACTTAGTGGTGAAATTATTCTTTCTGCTTTCTGCTTTCTGCTCCTGATGGCCCAGCATGGGCCACTCCTCTGGTTAAACCAGAAACAAAATACTGAGAAACAAAAGATATAGAATGGAGAGTTTAACACATCTGCCATCCCTGCAACTGCATCATGGAAACACCTGCTGGGCTGGGGCGGAGAGGGACAAACCTGGCAGGGGACGCGTCTGTCCTGTGGTCAGCAGTGTGACCATGGGAAGGGACACTGCCTAAGCTGGCACCCGACGAGCTACGAGCTCCTGGGTTTCGAGTGGAGCCTGCTGCCAGCATCCTCACAGCCCTGCACATCTCCACATCCCCTCAAACCGCGGAGAGCCGGGCAGCTTTGCTGTGGAAGTGGGAGCTGACGAGCTGGGATGGCTGGAGCCAAACCAGAGTCCCAGGGATTCCCAAATGAGCTTTCTGAGGAGCCGGGCGAGTGACAATGAGTGCTGACAACATTTCAGTGTCAGCTCACATCCAGATTCTCACTTACAGCCTCAAAGGACCCCCAACGCGGAATTTAAGCTGAACCAGAAACTGCCAAACTTGTAAATTCCTCCCCAGGCTGCTGAAGGCATTTAAACTGATACTTGCAGAGCTCTCTCAGTCTTCCCTCACTCCATAACAAGTTTTTTCCTTGACAGAGGTTCTCTGAGCATGCTGGTCACGCCCAGCAGACACAGCCCCACAACTCAGATCATCACAGACTGATTTGGGTCGGGAGGGACCTGGAAGATCCTTTCATTCCTCTGCCTGCCATGGGCAGGGACACCTCCCACTATATGAGGTGCAACTCGTATCAGTCCACTGCTGCACAGGTGCCACACAAATCATCCTGTACTTCCCAAACAAGACTTTGGCTGTGGGTGCATCCTTGCAGCTGGCTGCTTCTTGAGCCCCCTGATTCTCAGAGTTCTGACCTGGCTGCAGCTGCTTGTGGACTGCACCTCACAGGTGCTGAAGTGATGGGAAGTGAGAGGGAACGTTGCCATTCTTGGCAGAGTTCTGTATTTCAGAGTTTTCAGTAATTCCACAAGATTGATGAAGTGGAAACAAAAACCAAGTGTGCTGCTGAGTGCAGAGGGACCGAGGGACACAAGGACTCACAGCTTGTAAAGCTGATGGTGCCTGTAACCATGAATAACCTCAGCTCTGCTCTGGGTTTGAATCCATCCCCAGAGGACAGGGTTTCCCCACTGTCAGGAGCCTGACTGGGTGTCAGACCAGGTGTGTGTGAAGGTGTTCCCTGAGCCACACTTGCTCCCTGAGGCAAGATCCCCCCATCTGCAGCTCCTTGTGCAGCTCAGCACTGGAGCTGAACAAATCACAGGCAGTGTTGTCACCCAAACTGCAACAGCAGAAGGAAGGGGGGAGCACCCCAATCCCACACCAGCTGCAGCGTTTTGCCTTCCTTACTCAAACCAGCTCACACTGCCCACCCTTTATCTTCTGGGCCAGGGAAGGGAGTCCTGGACAACTCCTCCCTTCTTCACACGGGGGCTGTCAAGTTGGCAGAGAGATACTAGACACTTCTCTAAACTTCCTAAATGTCAAGAAAATATTACAGGGCCCACTTGTGCAGAGCTGAGCTGCCAGCCCAAGGGCAGACCCGCACCCTCGCCCGCTGCTGCCTGGCACGCTCAGGGCAATCCGTTTTATTAAACATTTGTGGTTTTCCTACTGAAAAACACAGTGGAAGATTAATGCCAAAAAGTGGCTCCTCTGGGGCTGAATCTGTCAGGGAGCCAGGACACGGGGAAGGACGGAGCCTGCCTGTCTATTCCTTCCCTGGTGTTCTACAGCCAGGGAGGGCAGCCCCGGCCCGACCAGGACGGCAGCAGGGTTAGGGGGATCTGGGCTAATGCTGACCATGCTCTGGGGACACAAGAAAACTTCAGGCTCTCACTCGTGAACATTTTGCCAGCAAATAAATTCATATAAAACCTTTTCCCATGCATGTTGGGTTTTTTGGGTTTTTTTTTTTCTTTAAAACAGGATCACTGTGGTGTCCAAATTTCTCCAGGCTGCAATCACAGCTTTGCAATGCCTGCAGCTTCTGAAGTCCTGTGCTAGGCATGGAAATGGGCTGAGCACAGAGCTCCCGCCGTGGTGCAGGCTGGCAGGCAGGCTGGCAGCAGGAGCAGTGCCACCCCGGGGCTGGCGAGTGGTCAGTGCCGTGTCCTGGCTGGACGGGGCCCGGCCCGGCCCTGCCTGCATGTGGGCGGCAGCGCCTCGCCACAGCACCGGCCCTCAGTTATTTCCAGCTTCAACTATTACACGTTAATGAAGGTTTTCTAATGAGCTGTTTAAATAGTAATTAGAGGCCAGCACTGAAGAGGGAGATAAGTCTTGTGGGTATCTTGCCCAGCAAGAAAGGACTTGATAAGAAAGAAGTGAATGATTTTCTTCTGGGATCAATTCCAACGAGCAATTATCCCCTTGATACCACGCTGCTTAATCAGGAGCAGGCTGAAAAAACACTTGACAGTGGCAGGCAGTGAATGGGCCACTTTCCCAGCATTTTCCAAGGCAAGGCTGGAGGCTTTATGCCAGTACCTGAGATAGGAGATGATCCAGATAGTGCTGAGAGCTCATTTGATTTACATAAAATAATCATCAATGTTTCTTTTTAAAAAGCTTCACACAGACTGAAGAATCAGCAGCTGTGTTTCCTGATGGGTTCCCATCGCAGCTGTTCGAGGGGTTTAGGTGTTACTCAGTTTCAGGTGTGGGGCTCCAGTGACCGCAGCGCTGACCGGGAGCTCGGCGTGTCCTGGCTGTGGGGGGCAGGACGGTGGTGCCTGGCTCGAGCCCTGCTCCCTCGGCAATTACAGCAAACAGATGAGCTGAGCAGCGACAATGGTGCAGGACACGATGACTCACAGGCTTGGCTGAACACCGCCTGGTTATCCTCTGATGCTGTCGGAGAGTTAAGTAAGCTCGAGCATCTGAATAGGCTTATTTTCTCACCGTTCTGCTGCCTCAGGTGATCCTTTGTGTTGCAACACAAAGTACGGTACCATGGGATTATTAAAAAAAAAGAGAGGGCCATGCTCATACCATCATTTTTTTCTGCCACCCTGTGCCAGTGCCAGTGTCTGGTAGGGATGCTGGCACGGGGTGCACACAGCAAATGATGCAAAGGGGTTTGGCAAGGGGCAGAACTAACAGCCAGGAGGGATCCTTTTAGGGCTGCAGCACTCCTCACTCTCCGCAGCCAGGAGAGATAACTGCAGCTGGGCACAGGGACTGAGCCTGGTGCCCACAGGGGCGTGGGGAGCACAGCCAGGACACCTCAAGGGTGCAGCCCTGGCAGTAGGAGCATGTGGCCCTTCAGTAACTGGCAAAGGCAAAATAAACCCTGCCAAGCTGTGCTCTGCCCAGGCACACCTGGGGGACAGATCACGCTTACAAGAAGCCCTGAGCACGGGGTGGAAGGGACTGTGTTACCCAGGCTGGCCTTTGCTCCCACTCTGCCTTGTCCCCTAGTCCTGACAGGAACTGAGGTGGAGTTTTATTCCACCAGCTCAAGGTGTGGAAAACTCTTTTCTGGGGGATTTAGAGCTGCCTTCTAATTCGCAGCCTGGCTTCACTCATGGCACTTTGCGCCTTCACTGCTGATGCTCTTGGCTCTTTGGGTGTGTCTCCTCCCTGCTCAGGGAATAGCAGGAGTAGGCCCTGGTGGCCAGCCCCTCTCCACAGCTCCCACTCCAAGGTCTCCTCCTGTATGACTGCACCATCATTTCCCTGATCCGCCTGCACATTTCCCTGCATCTGCCTGTGTGGGACCAGAACTGGGATAAATCAGAGCAAAGACCCTTCCAGCCCAGGGACCAGTCCAGGACACTCACTGGGCACTGATGCTCAGGGTACAGCTTCACGGCACAGCAGAGCCAGCCTCAAAGCTCTCTGCTGCCAAGGAGGGACATTTCAGGAGCTCCACCTCCCCTGAACCCCTCCCTAGTGCTTGCTCACATGCTTGGACTGGTCCTGGCACAACCTCAGATCCCACAGGAGCCATTCCCCTTGCAAACATGGAAATATTCCCCCTTTTCCTGCTGTTGCAGAGCACTGAAGCAGCTCCCTGGCTGGTCAGAGGAGCCTCAGGACTGCTTGGGCTCAGCAAAGCACACCTGGGAGAGCTGAGGTGGAGCAGCAGCAGTGAGTTAAAGTGAGTCAGGTAATCCCATGAGATCACATCCTGCAAGGTGGAAAGGACAGCAGGGCCCAGGGGAGTGAATCCTCCCCAGCCTTCAAGAACAAACACGCTCAGCACATCGGGGGCCACAGAGGCCACGTCACAACATCCCACAGCCAAAGCAGGGCCTCTGCCTCATGGTTGGTTTCTGCACCATCATCCCACAGCAGGCTCCCGGCGCAGCCACGCATCACCCAGGAGCAGCAGCACTGCTTCCCCTCCTCTCCTCCCTCTGCCCAGGGACTCCAGGGCTGGCTCGTGCTCCAGAGGCTTTCATGTTTCTGAATTTGTAGGGCTCTGGGTGACTCTCATCTCCACACCAGAGCAGAAATCCAGCTGCACATCCCCCTGTGCATCACTCCTCAACTCCCTCATTTCATCACATTCCTTGTTTTCCTGTCCTGAAAGGACTCCTGTTCTTAGTGTGCAATTTCGCCCAACTCTTTTGGTTTGATGATTTTCAATTACAGGCAATCAGCAAATTTCATTAGCAATTTGCATGTTTTGTGCCAAGACCTTTAAAAATGTCAAACAACAACGCCAATTTTTGAGAAGCCCATCTAGCACAGTCCTCACAGCCCAGCATCTTCCTCTCCCAATGGATTTAATGTTCTCCTTTACTGCAGACCAGACAACTTAGATGTATCCTGTCTGCTTTGTCGAGAAGTTCAGGTTTTTTATCTACTCTGGCATCATTTACTTTCAGAAAATCTGTATCTCATCTTATCCATTTTCCATGTTCTTAATTATTCTCTATTTTAATCTTTATTCTGAAGCTTTGCATACTCACAGATTCAGACTAAGAGACACCTACGTGCCGAGAACACCTTCTCCCTCCCAAATCCACAGGCCTCGTTTGCTGTTCTCCAGAAAAATGACCCAACCCCCAAGCTCTGATAGATTTATTACAAACCCTTCTTCCATGACTTCAGCTTTGTGCGAGCCCTTTCTCATTCCTGGAGGAGAAGCTAGCTGCTCCTACCTGTTTCCATGCTCAGAGCTCCTTGCCTGCTGATTCCTTGCTGGTTGTGGCACTTTCCTTTCCCAGGCACCCATCACCCACCTCTCTGCCCTTTGGCCAGAGTTCCAGTGCCATCAGAAACACGGGAATAGTTTTCATGTTGGTTTTTTTGGAACTATACATAGATTATCCTACGTCTCTGTCCCATCCTCAGCACATCCCAGCCCCACTTCTCCTTTCCTGCTTCCCCTTTCATTTACACGTCTGGACAGTTTCCAAGAGTTGTGCAACCATCCCTTGCTATTTCCTTCTATAACCTTGGCAAGGTTGGATTTTGCCATACTTTCAGACTTGCTTGCTTTACGAAAATTGCAAAAATTCCTTTTTAGTTCTGTTTCTTTCTCTGTCGCCTGTGGACTCCCAGACCTCCCTCAGCAGCGTGTTCTCCTCGCACCCACCATCCCCGGAGCCCATTCCTTGTCCCTGCGGACCCTCCGGCCCTGCCTCACCGGCACAGGAAGCAGGCAGGGCTTGCTGTCGGCAGGAGGGAGCTGCTGGTGACTCACAGCCTTCCTGGCTGCAAGGCCACGGCCATCCTGTTTGTGTGGAGCCAGGGGAGCGGGAGCCTTTGCAGGATAGGTTTAATCCCACCTCGGAGCTGCCAGGTGGGCAGAGCTGTCCTGCCACAGGGAAAGGAGCGCCTCCAAACCTGCTCAAAGCCCCCATCCCACACCTGGCTGTCAGAAGAGCTGCTTGGGTGGGTGCTTGTGTCCGCCCTGTGCAGCTCCAGGGGCCAGAGCAGATTCCTGGAATCCCACAGAACTTGATAACCATCACTATTATTTTTAGTTCTTTCCTTTCAGCCCCTCTCCAAAGCAGGCTGAGGGTGTGCGAGCCGTGCAGCACGGAGCGCCTGCAGTGCAAACCCACAAATATCCACAAAATTGAAGGAAAGAGGTAGGCGGGAGGAGGGAAACCCTAGGAACTTGCCCTGGGAAACAGCTCTGTGCCAGATTGCCTCGCTGCAGGAAGAGTGCCCCGGTCACCACCAAAGGCTTTCCGAGCCTGCCACAGGGTCCTGCCCACACCCCGGCTCGTGGATGCCCCGGGTGTCCCCAGGCAGGGATTAAATCCCCCGGGAGCAGGACTCCAAACCCGTACTTCTCCACGAAGCCTCTCCTCTGGAGCACCTTTCCTGGCACAGCTCTCCCCTCCGGCGGGAGGAGACACGGGAGCCTTGGCTGGCCGCACGCTCCAGCCACAGGCTCTGGGCGCACCAGGCTCGGGGCTTGGCTACCTGAGGAGGCTTTTACCAGAGAGAAGCAAAGCAAAGTGCCTCAAAAGAAGACAAGAAACACTGCAGCTCTTGGAAGGGCTCCAGCCTTGGCTGGGAAGTTGAGACATGCCTTGGAGGGGATGAGAGTCCCCTTGGAAGATAATCAGAGATTTTGAGTCTCTCCTACTTCCTCCTGTTTACAAAGTCAGGGAAACCAGAAAGTTGGTTCTCCACCCCCACCCCACACAACAGCCTCTGCTTATGGCAGGACTGAGGAACACCTTGATGGGAGGCTCCGGAGGCCCTCGGAAACGACTGTGGGGGAAGCAGGGTTGGGCTTCAGGGGAGTTTCCAAAGCCCTGCTGTGGCCAAGAGCGGGACAGTGAGGTGCAGTGCTGGCGAGATCTCCCTTCCTAAGGGCTCGTCCCCACCACGGGGCACACATCCCATGGGCATGCAGGATCCTGGGGCAATGGATCCCTTGGAGCATGAGGAAAGACCACTCTGACATCTTCTGCCCACCCAGAGCTGCCCCTGGTGTGCTCAGAGACAGCCCTTGGGTGGGGAACCGGCTGGCTCACTCCCCCTGAGCCTCACACCGGGCTGTGTCACAGCACAGTGACCTGCCTGTGCCTGCCATCTCTCCGAGCCCCTGCAGTGCTCTACAGGCACAGCCAAGCTGGTTGGAAGGGCGCAGCCAGAGCCACAAGTGCCATATCCATGAACCACTGGCTGTGCATCCCGGCTGTTCTGCAAGGCTGCACTACAGCTCAGAGAATCACAGAATCTCCTGAGCTGGAAGGGACCCACCAGGATGGAGGAATCCAAGGAAAACCCCTAGAGCAGCTTAGGGACCTGGGATGCCTGCACAGAGGCTGTTCCCTGGTGACATTTCCTCCTGGTTTGAACCTCACACTGTGTCTTGTAGGCAGCAGAATCCCTCCATTCACAAAGTTCCAGGGCCTTTGGGCTATGTCCATGTTGGACAGAAAAACAGAATCAGATTCCTCAGGAGAAGTCAGACACAAGCTCAGGGAATAACTGGAGCCTGATGACATATTACAGGCACGGTGATGTTTGCATAAAGCAGTGGAGGTCACACACTGACTAAATAACTCGGTCTGAGGGCAGCCAAGAGACACACACAGCCTCCCTGGCACCTTACAGGGCCCAGAGCCATAGCTTTAACTGCACGGGCTTCAGCTTCCCTGTTCCTACGGGCAGCTATAGGAACCTGGTTATCTTCCAGGGGCATGGAGAGACAGCATTACCAGTGGCAACCAAGTGGCTTGAGAGCCTCCAAGGGCTTCAGTGACACCAGAGGTTACTGCATGCAGCCTGAGCTGCACTAGCCAGCCAAGCACTCGGCCAAGAGGGAAAGTTCAGTCCCTGCTGCCAACGCTTGGCAGGCTGAGGGAGCACTGGCTGAGGCTGCTCAGCCCAGCTGTGCTGCCTTGGACCTCCCCCAGCTCCCACGAACACAACTGTGAAAGGAGGGAGAGAGGCTTCAAGTGCAGCAGATTCCCCTGGCACTGCCGTGGGAAGCTTCCAGCTCTCTTCACTGGTCCTATCAAGAACTCCTTTTCAGCCAGGAGGCTCTTCCAGCACGAGTGCACAGAGACAGAGATCCATGGCAAGGCAGGAACACAAGCGCACAGGCTGGAAAAGGCTTGGACATTCATTTTCCCATCAAAGGAAGCACAACATCCTCCCTTCACCCAGAGATGCAGACACACAGTCACGTTGCTCCCCGACATCCCAGGCTGCCCCGTGCCCGTGCCATTCCCAGGAGGTGCTGTGCTCTCCGAGGGGTGAGTAAGAACTCAGACATGCAAATCCACAGGCAAGCGGGTGCGTGTTGCAACACGGAGGAGGCTGCTCCGCCCGGGGACTTGGCTCCTCCCGTGAGCAGCGTCAGGGAACAGGCTCATGAAAAACCTAAGTCTCCAAATATTTTATTTTGATCCAAGAGCCTGGCAAGATCTTCTGTGAACATCCACTTGGTTGGAACTACATGGGCCTTGGAGGAAGGGGGAGTGGTAGGAAGTCAGAGACAGACTTGAGCCTGGGCTTGGGTTTGGGAGGACTTTCACTCTTTCTAAATAAACACAGAAGCCTTGATGTTTAAGGACAAAAAGCTTTTCTACTTGTGGCTCTTGGTTTGTGTGTTTGAACAAAGGTTTTTTGGGCATCTGCCAGCCTGACTGAAGAACTGGGGGTCAGCAACAAGGTGAATGCATCCCAGTGGCACAGACCGGAGCAGGGCAGGAGGTACCAGCTGCTGGGATGGGATGGAGCAAGACACATCCAATTTTGGCTACAAAACTTCAGAGAACCATAGAACGTCCCATCCCTGGAAGTGTTCAAGGCCAGGTTGGACAGGGCTTGGAGGAACCTGGGATAGTGGAAGGTGTCCCTGCCCTTGGCAGGGGTGGAATGAGATGAGCTTTAAAGTCCCTTCCAAAGCAAACAAGTCTGTAATTCTGTGATTCTTTGAGTGGTAACTGGAGAGACATTGCTCAGCTCAGCACCCAGCATGTCACCTGTGTGGGACATGGATTCCAGACACTCTTGTTTGCTCAAGTGCCAGAGTCTGTGCATGACACCGGTGGCTGGTGTTGGTGACCATCGGGACAGCCCCTGGTACCTGCAGTGCCCTGCAATAACTCTGCTGAGCACAGCACCTTTGAGTCCAGGCTGTCAGCACAGGCACACAAAAATGGGAACTGGCTGTTCAGACATCCAGGGGTTGGATGAACCAGAAATGGGATGTAAGGAAGGGAAAGCAGCAGGCCAGAGTCTCCTTCCAGGGAAAATCCAGAGAAGTCCTTGGATGTGAAGAGCTGAGAAGAGCTGAGAGAGTGGGAACATGAAATCAGCCAGCTGCCCCTGTGCCCCGAGATACAGAATCTGAAGGAGGTCCCGGTGGGAATGAGAGGCGAGCTCTCATGGCAACGGCCGCATTGCAAACCCCTGAAGTCACAGCTCCAGAGGGGCTCAGAACAGGCCCCTGACGTGGAAAATGTTGTGACTGGGATCCCAGTACCCTCCAGTCTGGTGCACTTTGTGATTATTGACCTTGCGGAGGGAAGCTCAGGCTGAGGAAATAGGCTCCTTCATTCCATGTCTCCATAAGAAATTCTGGTTATTTCTGCTGAATTAGGCTGCTTTCCCTCCTGCCCAGAGTGGAGTGAAGCCCAGAGCCATGTCCAGAGCCCAAGCCTCTGCTATGGCTCCATGGAATGGATTATTTATTTCTGTAGCTGGACACTAGATACATCACTGATACAGAGACATTTGGATAAGCCTCAAACCCTCTCTCTTTATTCTTCTTTCCCCACTTTTTTTAGGTGTACAGGACAGCAGCAACAGGCGGATGGTTTCATGATTTGGGAAACCCTCTTGGCAGACACACTCAGCAGGGTGGACTCAAGTGACCTCTCATTCCTTACTCTGTGTTGGACATTTCTGTAGCTGTCTCATATCTGGGAAAAAAAGTCTTTGTTTTCCTGCTAGCCTTGGAGTTTGTACATTTACATTCTCCCAAATCCAAAGAGAAGCCAGGAAAAGCTTGAAGAGGTAAGGCGATGGACAGTGATTCCACAGTAGCATGACCACACCATCATCTCTCCAGCTAAACCTGCCATCTCCACCCAGGCTGCTCAGCTGCTGCTGCTCACAAGAACCTCTGGGAACAAGGTCTTGCTTTCCCTGCCTGGTCACCTGTTGGAGAGCCACATCCTCTCTAATGACTCAGCTCTGAGTTGCTCAAAATGATGTTTCCCTATCTGACTCCACCAAGGTTTCACAGAAGCACAGTCTGGTTTGGGTTAGAAGGGACCATTAAACTCATCCCATTCCATGCCCTGCCATGGGCAGGGACACCTTCCGCTATCCCAGGCTGCTCCAAGCCCCATCCAGCTTGGACACTTCCAGGGATCCATGGGCAGCCACAGCTTCTCTGGGCAACCTGTGCCAGGGCCTCAACTCCCTCACAGGGAAGGATTTCTTCCTAATGTTTCTTTCAGTAATTCCAGGAAGCCCCAGGCCATGCTTAAACCAGACTCTGATTCAAAGGAGAAAGGTGAAAGTATAGAAATTAGGACTTTAGCCATCAAGATCTCGAGCCATGCTGGGACTCGATGGCAGTGTCCATTGTAGCAGCTCTCTCTGTCCCTGTTTCTGTCCCTGTACCAGTGGACGTGGCTGTTGCTGCTCCAGTGGGGATCAACGTTTTCAGTTAATATGGCTGGGGTTTTGTGGAGTTGGGCACTCAAACCTCTCAGAGCTCCAAACCACTTCAAGTCCCCGCTGCAGGTGAGTGGCTGGAAATGCCCACGGGAGGCGAGCGGCCGCCGCAGCCGCGCTGTGCTGGAGAAGGGGCCGGGCCGGTGCTGCCTGGCAGCGAGCGCTGTCCCTGGCAGGAAGCCGTTTGTCTGCGAGGCAAGGAAACAAGGAGGGTTTGGAGACGGCAATCCCATGCTTCTCACTGCTTTTCCCAGCTACTGATCCAAGAGCGCCTGTGTTTACTTCAGCCTTCCTCTCTGCTCCGCTGCCAAGCAGCCTCGCTGACCGGACACCAAGCGCTGCACCAGGAAACGCGCTGGGCCCGATCAGATAAAAAGGCCACTGCACAGAGACACTCTGGTGGCATTAACCCTGCTCTGCCTGGTGCCCGGGCTGTGGCAGCACAGCCAGCCCCGCGCATCGCCCGGTCTCTGCTCCCAGGATAAACGCTGTTGTACCTGGGGCTGCTCCTCAGCGTGACAGCAGCTGGAATCCTGCCCGTGTGGCACTGGGATGCTTGCAGGGAGGGAGGGTGGGCATGCCACGTGCGCTGTGGGTTCAGACCTGTGTGCCGGGGTCACAGCAGGGTGACAGGGGGACGTGGGAGCTGGTGCTGTGCCTGTGGGAACTGCAGTGCAGCCAGACCGACTTCACCAGGGCCGCTGGTCACTGGTCTGAGAACACTGTCGAGGAGCAGGCGAGGTGGGACTGCCCCGTGGGTCGTGGTGGCTCACGAGAAACAGGCCACGGGTGCCTGGGTTCTGGCCCAGCAGCTCCTCTGCCACAGCTGTGACCTCCTGTTTGGCTGAGGCAGGTGAGAAATAATGGGTTACTCATGTAACCCATGAGTGAGCTTACACCGAACTCAGTCCAATAGAGCTTGGAAAGAAATCTCTGAGCAATCCCTTCTCCCCACCTAATTCACCATCTTTATTTAGTTATCCCAAATGTTCCAGTATAATATATATGACATATATGTATTTTTTTAATATATATATACTTCCTTAACCTGCAATTATCGCGTCTCCTTTTCCCTGCTGAGGCGTTCCTCTCCCTGGTCCCAGCATGGTGGTGATCAGAAGGCAAATGGAGGGGAGAGAACCTCTGCTCTTCCTCAGCTCCATTCCCAAACCAAGTTCCATCTGTAGTGAGAAACTCCAATGTTTCCATTATGTGAGAAAGGAAATCTGAGTTCCCAGCAAAGAATTTGATGGAGTCACAGCCAGCTGAGCAGGGAGTGACAAGCAGCCACCAATAACTCATTCTTGGCCACGTCTGCCCACGTTCAGATGCACTTTCTCTTCCCTGTGTTTCAAGGGATAAAGGGTATTTCCCAGTGCCCTCCCATTGCACAAGCCCCTCTTGCTGCACTGACTGCCTGGGGCAGCAGTTCACCTCAGCCTGCTCTTAACTCTTACAGGGACCAACCACTGCATTAAGCCAATGCATCCAGAACACAAACCCTGCCCGGGCTCGAGGACTGGAGCAGAAGGACCATCGCCAGCATTTGGCTGCTGAAATCAAGGGCTGAGCAGCAGCCCCAGTCACCCCTCCTGTCTCCTTGGCTTACAGCAAGCTGCACCCAGGCTCTGCAGATTCACCCCATCCCAGTGAGCAGCAGAATTACTGGTGGGGCAGAACTTCGGCACACCGACACCTGTCTGGGCAGAGGTAGGAAGCTCCCGTTTTTGAAGAATACTTGAAAAAAACCCATCTGTTTAACAGCTTTGCCATACTTTAGCCCGACTGCTAGTCCTGCTCTGCTGATCCCTCCCAGTGCTCCTGCACACCCGCCTGGGTCTGCAGGGAAGGGATCCTGTGCTTGACATCCGTGTTATTGTGTCTTGCTCGCTCTCACGCTCGCTGGCCCAGGGCCAGCAGCAGAAGGACGTAACCTTGAGCCGGGCTGGACCCCGCCTTTCCCAGCCACTGAAGTGGGAGAGGGGCTGGAGCAGGAAGAACAAGGAGGCAGCTTTTCCCTTTCTTTGGGTGGCGATCCCCCGGCCCTGCCCAGCGCACGCATTCCTGACTCGGTGCCAGGGTGGACAGTGGGCAGCCCCAGGGGAGCCAGCGCCGGGTCCTGGCGGCTCCGCTGCAGCCGGGAGGGCGACACGAGGCTCTGAGCCACCGGCCAGCGCGGCACACGCGGGCCAAGCAGGGGCCCGTCCTCACAGCACCCGCCCCCAGTCCGTAAGGAGCCGCACCGGGAACAGCTCGGCACCGGCTCTGCCGTGGGATCGATGTGCTGCATTTCTCCCAGCCCCCAGCCTGCACTGAACCACACCGTGCTGAGGCTGCAGCGCCGGCCGCAGGGACCAGAGCATCCCGCCCTCACCTCCGGGATGTGCATTTCCTCTCCAAGCTCCCTCCAAGCCCGCCTGCCTGCTGCCCCACCGTGCCCTTCCCCGTCACCCTCACAGCTGGGGGATGGCCAGGAGTTAGGGGGACACAGAATCATGGAATCATCGTGGAAAACACATCTGAGATCATCAAGTCCAACTGGTCCCCCAGCACTGCCAAGCCCACCACTAACCCCAGCTGCCACATCCAGCCTGGATGGTAACTCCACCAGTGACCCTGAGCACCCTGTTCCAGGGCTTGACAGCTCTTTTGATGAAGAATTTTTCACTAAATACTGCTCAGGGGATGCTCTGGGAACAGATGTCGGACCTCAAATGGGGCAGGAGTTCTTTGAGAATCAAAAAAAGCAATGCTGAGGCCATACATGATTTACAAAAACTGTAGCAAGGTCTGCTGGGGTTTAAGGTCTGTAACTGCTGATGGCTGTGCTGCAGCAAGACCATCTTCTTGACCATATTCTGTGTCGTTTTTGGGCAATGGTTTTAAAGTGAGGGAGGGTTGATTTAGATTACTTATAAGGAAGAAGTTTTTTACAGTAAGGGTGGTGAGACCCTGGCACAGGCTGTACAAAGAAGCTGTGGCCACCCCATCCCTGGAAGTGTCCAAGGCCAGGTTGGATAGGGCTTGGAGCAATGTGGTCTAGTGCCTATGGTAGGAGGGGTGGAACGAGATGAGTTTTAAAGGTCCCTTCCAACCCAAACCAGTCTGGGATTTGATGATTCTCAAGACAGGAGATAGAACCTGCTCCTGAGCAGGCACAGCATCCACCTACCACTCTCCAGAGACAGACCTGCAAGAACCTGCATAAGATTCCACCCATTTTTAACAGGATTGGCTTCACAGAGATGGTCCTGATCGGCTTCAGGTCAGGCATGCCTGGCTCTGCTGGCCGGGGTCATGGGAGCAGCAAACATCACCCACTCCTCACTTGCTACCATGGCATGAGGTGGGAGCCTGGGCAGGACAGGGACCCTGGGCAGGCTCCATCTCCTGGCTCAGGGCTGCCCCTGGAAAATCTGCCTGCTCCACTTGCCCAAGCCCGGCTCTGCTCACCCAGAGCAGAAGGGCACAGAAGGGCTTGGGAATGGGGACCCAGGGTCCCGGCAGCAACAATCAGGGAAGGAAGCACCAGGCCTGGGACATTTGCAGATGAGACAGGAAAGGATTACACACATCCCACCTCTCCAAACATGCGTCCCCCTTGAACAAAGCCGTTCCTGCCTCTGTGTGCAGCCGGGGCTGGGAACGGGCTCCCAGCTGCTCTGGGAACGCTGCGGATCACTTTCCTTTCCCACTGTCAGCACCTGCTTAGAGGTTAGTTCCTACGACCTTCAGGGCAATGCCGTATCACGGTTTTACTGCCCTGAGAAAGAGATGGGGATGATAAACCAGGGCGATCCCTCCCCCCCAATCCCTCCAGCCCCAGCGGCCGCGCGGCCGCTCCGGGCGCCCGGGCCTGTCCCGGGAGCCGCGTCCCCTGAGGGCAGCCTGCGTGCACTCTCTCCCATCAAACTGCAGACCAAGGCAGGAATAATATGGACACATATTTTTAGCAGCAGCAAATTATTTCTCTTACAGAAGGAATATTTCCATGCTGGGCTTTTTCCCTTCCCTTATCACAGATTGTATATTTAGAGCGTGAGAACTCTACCTCGCACAGACAGCCGCTGCCAGGCCCCGTGCTCAGGCAGGGAGCCACTGCTGGCCTCTCAGACCTGCCCCTTTTTGGGACCAAACCCCCCATCCTCGCTCCACAAGTGGGAACTGCCAAAGGGAGAGCTGAGTTTGGGATATTGTGTGAAAAGAACAGGAAAAGGCACTCCAGAGAGTTATCAATCAGCACGTTTGTGAAGTCGTGGCTGCTGAGCTGTAGGAAACACGGGGCAGACCGTGAGCCCTGACACAGCCACCAGCAGCAGCTCAGGATCCACCGCTTCCCCTCTGGCTGCAGGTGCACGAGGGGTCCTGAGGGACGGCTGGAACAGTTGGGGACATCCCCAGGGCCATCTGGCTGCTAAAACACACTGCACTTGCCAGCAGACAGTCTCATCCAAAGAGTGGCTATACAGCCTGCCCTGCACAGAGCCTGTGAATGAAAGGCCATGGGTGCTCAAAGCCCCTTCCCACCACAGATGCACGTGCCAGGTTAAATGGAGTGGGGTGACAAACCACGGCACCCTCTGTTTTCACTCTGCTTTCCCATCCCTCTGGCATGCGGGAGGCTGGGTAACCCTGCCTCCCTGCCTGCCTCCCTGCCTGCCTCCCTTCTGCCTCCCTGCCTGCCTCCCTGCCTGCCTGGCCCTGCTGGGAGGTGCTCTCTGGCAAGGCAGGCACAGCCAGCTGGCAGCCCTGGGCTGCAGCGATGGAGGTTTCTCATTCCTAGAGAGGAGGCTGATTTCACAGCCCGTGAAAAACCGTGGCAAACATCTCTGCAATTTTCAGAGTTTGTCATGGATGAGCCGTCAGGCACTGCTGGATCCACACGCCCTGCTCTGAGAGGGAGTGAGATAGAACAGCTCCTCGTGCTCAATGGACCCAACCCTCCCCATGCCCCTCTAAGGCCGATTTAACGCATTTCAAACAAAAATGCATCAAATGCCGTATTTCCACACCAAACACGGGGATTTCATGGTCTGGGTGACTTTCATGACATCAAGATTGATACGGACTCTTAATCATAGGTAACAGTTGCTGGATGCAGCCCCAGGATGAAGGCTGGGCATCTTGGATGCCTGCCTGGGTTTGCCCCAGTTGAGCTGGCCCTGTTTATTTTCTTCACATCTCTGCTTGGGCATCACCCTCCCAATGAGAACAACACATTGAGCCACTGGGCTTCTTGCAAACCATGGCCCTGTGCCTTCCAACCTGCCCAGGATAACTCCAGCAGCAGCACGGGAACGGAAAGGGATCCATCTGCTCCAGCACTCATCCCTCGTGGGCACAGGCTGTGGTGTGGAGGCAACGCCTGCATCGAGCAGCTCTGGCATGACAGCACGCTGACCTAAACCTCCCCCAGCACCATTAGAGGCTGTGTCCACTTGTTCTGTCACTTGTTACTGGGGAGGAGAAGCTGGAGAGGAGCGAGGGCCAGTTCTGTGCCCAGCCTCGTTTCTCCCACAGATGGGCCAAGATTGGCTGCAGTGATCTCAGTGACAGCAGTGACATCAGTGGCATCAGCCCCACGTTCTGTGTGGGGCTGGCTCATCTCTGCGGGACCGAGCTCTCTGGCAGCAGCTGTGTGGGGCCAAACCCAGGAGCTGAGCTGCTCCACATGAACCACTGGCAGTAGGAGCAGAATCCCACTGAAATCAGAGCACACTGGACACAGTGCTCAGAGCACAGCCATCCTGCAGCCGAGCTGGCAGTGGGGAGAACCAGCACTGGTGTCTCTCACATGCTCACCAAACACACGCCAAATGCTGCCCAGTGGCTCGTCCCAAAGGAGAGGCTCTCAGGAGAGCCCAGGGAATGAGGGATGGGCAGAGATGGGCACTGCTGGCTGCTGAAAGCCTGAGGTTAAGGGACAAAGTAGGAGACTGGAAAGCATTTACACATTTCTCATGACCTGGATTTCCAAGAAAAGTGGCTTGGCAAGGACCAACAGGATGAAACTCAAGCCCTGGGTTCATCCTGGAGCAGGGATCTGGATGGTTTGGGCTCCCTAGAAGCAGCGAGTGGCCAGGCTGAGGCAGTGGGCAGGGCTCTGGATGAGGGAGGGGTGGCTGGCAGAGCAGCCCAGGGCCAGGCAGGCATTTCAGGAACCAAGGAACCCCAGCAACTCCTGCCTGAACACCTTCATCTAGAAAAATGCTTCAGATGGGGGTAGGGGAGGGAGAAGCAAGAAGTGATAGCCAAAAAATAGAAGGGAAAGCAGATGTATGTTTGGGACAGGGTTTGAATTGAAAACCCAGACAGTGGGAGTGTTAAAATGAGATTTCCAGGCAGATGCCTTCTCTCCTGTGTGACCAGGAACAAACCATCCCATACTGGGAGACGCACGTCCACACACATCTCCCTTTGGGTATTTCCAAACCTGCTTTCTGCCTGGTCCCTGCGTGAAGGGAGGGTCCATCCCACTGGCACTGCTCTTCCCTTGTTATCTTCCTATCGTGGTGTTATCACCCCAGGGACATTTTGGGTGCCTGGGAAGGCAATCCCTGGGCATGTGCTCCAAGAGCCAGGAGGAGCAGCAAGTTTTTCCATAGGGGCCATGCCGCTGTGTTGCTGTGGTCACTGAGAGGCATGAACTCAGGAGCCCTGGAGCACCTAGAATTAAGCCTGGATGTTTCAGGTTAAGCCTGAAGGCTGGGTGAAGACTTCACCCGCCAAGAAATAAAGGGAATGTTTTTGCTGCTCAACTCGCCTGTGCAGGCAGAGCTGGTGAGAAAATTCCTGGTGTGAGGGTGAAGGGCTGGACCCACCCTGCTCCTCCTGGCAGTGACCTGTGCCCTGCAGAGCGCTGGCACTGAGAAGGGGCAGGGGCAGGGGCAGGGGCAGGGGCAGGCTGGGGGCTGTGCTGGGGGAGCAGGATGAGGGCAGAGCTCCTGTCTGGCCGGCTGGGGCTCGGTGCTGCAGCTGCAGCTGACAGCTGCAACAGGAACCAGCTGGGCTGGACGGCAGGAGCGGAGCAGGAAGGGTTTCCAGGATGGGAGGCGAGAGGGAGGCAGGGGTTCTCATGAGATGGAGGAGCTGAGGCTGGGGGAGGTCTTCCAGTGATAACCATCACTACAGGGCTGGGGTTACCCTGTGGCAGAGGACGGGGAGGTGGAAGGAGGGGTCAGGTTCTCTGTGAAGAGTGTTCAGAAAGGATCAAGAGAAAGAAATCAAGGTGTCAGGACACAGCCTCTGTATAAACAGTCCCTGGCACTTTGAGGGTGGGTACCTTCTGCACCCCAGCCTGCAGAAGCCTCCAGGCAGCACAGAGGGGAGAGAAAAGCTTAATTCAACCTAAACCAGACAGGTGCAGTCAGCAGCACCTTGCACTCTGCCTGGGTCTGAGGTTCATTCATGCTCCACATAGTTGCTCTGCAGACAATGACCTTTCCTTGCTCACGATCTGTTGTTTCACTTGTCCTGCCATGGCAGCAGTTTGATGGATGAATGTAAGGGTCATATCCAGCAGTTCACTCTGGATTTTCCCTGCACCACTAGATCCTTGCTGACATGCGAGTTAGGAAAATCCCATGCAGTCTCCAGCACATGGGACCCCACGGGGCAGGCACCAAGGGACTATTCTCTTTCTGGAGGGATGAGAAACTCATTATCCCTGCAGATGGCCTGGCTCTTCCAGGCCTCTTGCCTCCAATGCCAGCCCAGCAAAGGCCAGGGGCTCTCAGAGATTACAGCTCCTCGCAGTTTATGAGGTTACATAAAACATTTACGGTGGGTGCGCTAGTAACACAGTGGCTTGTATTTATGGCTGGTGCATGCCCACTGCAGAGCAGGGGTGACCCCCAGGCTTAGCTAGAGCCCCTGTGCTGCCTTTTGGATGGATTCCATCAGTATCAACAGCTGGGCCCTGCGGCGCGGCCAAGGGCAGCTCAGATGTCGTGTCTGCGCTCCAGCACCCACCCACGGGCTCGCTCCAGCACTGGGAGCACGGAGGGCTGCTCCCACCAGGATGGGGCTGCCACGTCTGTGGGAGGCAAGACCTCTGAGCCAGCGTGGCTGTGGTTTCCCAGTCCTCTCCTCCTACTGCTGCACCCATCACCATCTGGCCTCCAGTGCCCCGCATCGCAAAGGATCCCCTTTATGAGAGTCAATTAAAGGTGTGATGGGCAAGGAGAGACATTTCTGAAGGCAAGGAGCAGCCTGCCTGTCTGGGAGCGGGGAGGGGGAGCAGCAGGATTCCCTGAGCACGGGGCAGGGTGTCCACATGGCCCCCACTCCCCTCAGGAAGGAGGAACAACAACAGGAAGAGAGAAGAACTAGCTCAGACAAAAGATAAACAGACCAGCGAGATAGTGAAGCCAAAAGTTGCTAATTAACCTCAAATTGCTTCGGAAAGGACTCTGAGTGGAGCTCCCTCTGGAAGGCGAGCAGGCAGGGCTGTCCCAGCACATCTGCTGCCACAGCCCTGCTCTGCTGCTGCACCACAGCTCCTGGGGCTGTTTTCCTCTCAGGAAGCCTGAGCTGTCCTGGGTGTGAAAGCAGGAGTCAGCAATCTGAAAAGGAGCAGCACTTGCTCTTCCCTCAGACCAAACCTTGTTTGGGCTCAACAAGGACAGGCTGGAGCCTTCGGTGCCCCCACCAGAGACCCTCTCCCTGCGCTCCCACGGGCACCACGCGGGGCACTGGCAGGAGCCGTGTCCAGCTGGGCTCCCTCGGAGCAGCAGCGCGCCCTGAGCAAAGCTCCAGTGCCGCAGCACTGCTGAACCCAGCACGGCCCGGCCCGGGATCCAGCCCTGGCCCTGCCCAGCGCGTTTCACACTCCGCAGGATGGGAGATTTACAGACGGGGCTGAGGCTCGGTTCCCTCAGGCCAAGGAAATAAATGAGGGAGAAGAATTAAAGTGATTGCTCAAACCCAAGGGCCAGTCAGGAACAATCTGGGCTCCTTGGAGCAGGAAATGACACTCACTGAACATCTGGGTGCATGTCAGGACGGATTAGGAGCCTGTCAGGAGTTAGACATCAGCTTTACAGGACGATTCCATGCGACAGGGCTGCTGTGGGCTCTGGGCACCAGAAGCCCTGTTACAGGCACTGCAGCCCCAGAGCAGCTGCCACTCTCCTGCAATGCACTGTTTCTTCTTTCTCCACTGAAGGTCCTCAATAAACGACGCCAGCTGAGATGTCGGATTTGGCTGCAAACCAGGGCAGGTTTTCAAGTGCAGCATCCGGTGAAGCTCAGGGACGTGATCTCCCTGCTTGGACTACGAGGTGCCAGGCTGCCTCTGCTCCAGCCAGACCAGCTCTGTCTGGGGTTATGGGGTAATTGCCATCCTGCAGTACTCAAGGAGAGGTTTTGGCATCAGCACTTTCTGGGTCTGGTGCTCTGGACACACAAATACCCTTAGATTTGGTGCTGTCCCGATATTTTTGAGGAAGAGGATTTACAAATAAACCCTTCACCCACAGATGGGTACCTGAGCCCTCACCTTTCACCATGCAGAGATACAGGGCTGTGGGAAGGTAATGCTGAGGCAGCCAAGTGCACTCAAAGTACTGAGTGGGTCACAGAGGCTGTCCCAAAACTGGGTAGAGAGAGAGACAGGGACCTGCAGCAGGTCACTCACACCCCCCTGTGCCTCAGGGCTGGTGGAAGTTGTCTAATTGTTAGGAGTCCAAACTCTGGGGACATAAATGTCACCACGAGGATCCCCAATGGCAAAGGCAGCCTCTGCACTTACTTCAAAAGGATCTCAGTTAAACCCCAAGAAACATTTCATGTAAGCACTCAGAGCTCTTTTCCTATTCAGATCAAACTCATATCAATCCTGTATCAATGCCAGGGATGCCCCGAGGTCCTTTCTGACCTCTCTCATTAAAGGATTCCAAATAAATTTCCTCTTTTAGTTGTTCAAGCCTTTTGAAGAAAAAATAAACTGAGGTCACCAGCAAAACAGGCAAATTTTTTACACCTTTATGTGGGCTGGACTGTGTTGCTGTCCCACCTGGGAAACAAAGCTTGGACACTTGCAGGGACTCTGGAGCACAATCTGCCCATAAAGGGGCCCTGACTGGACACCCTGATTGTTCTGATTTATATAAACATAGAAGCTATCAAAAGCTCATCAAATTTTAAATGCTTTAAAAGTGTTTTAAAGCTTTCTGTGATAGTTTAAACTCTCCCCAGGAAACACCCACTGTCTGTGCCAACCTGCTCTCTCCTGTCCCACCCCGAAACCAGAGTGTCCCATTTGCCTCTCCCACTGAGGAGATCCCACTCACAAACCCACTCTCAGCAATGCAGGGGCTGGCACATGAATTTAAGGATGTGCTGAGGCCTCCCTGTCCTGGGGAGGGCTCTGCTCCATCTCCTGAGGTTCACCACAATCCTGCTGAAACATTATCCAGCACCAGATAATCTTCCAGTTTAAAAAAAGCACTAAGAAAATAAGGAAGCATCCCAATCTCTGTCACAAAACAAGAATTGATTGTGCAATCAGTGGATGAAGCTCGGGTGAATGACTTGGGTATGTGACAGCTATGGAAGAGGAGAGTTTGGATGTGAACAGTCGCGCTGGCTGAGAACATTCTCACGCCTGAGCAGGGAGGGGAATGAGGCTCAGCACAGCTCACAGCTGCCATCGCCGCTTCGCTTCCTAAACTTCACTTTCTTTTACTTGGAAAAATAGCCACGAAATTAAAGCAAGCAAATAAAACAAACAAACCATCCTTATCTTAGAAAAATCCCAACGTCACGCTGAAGGGAGATAAGAAATGGTGGAGCAGTTATTGTCTTGCTGTCGATGGGAGCCCTAAGTGTTACACGGCAAGAAAAACAAACACTCCCTGTCGGATGGGAGAAAATGTTTCTTCTCAGTTGGAGAAAGAAAAACACAAAGCGGCTCAACTGCATCCCCAAAATTGTGCAATTTACTTTGCATATTTGGCAGCAAAAGTAGAAGAAGCAGCTTATAATCCAGGGTTTTCATGTAAATGACAGGTTCTTGGTTCTTGAAGGAGCACTTCATTTTGGTATGCTTTTTTAATTAACATTCTCACTGCACATTAGAATTAAAGGAGCACCACCAGCAGAAAACTCACTGAGTGAGCATTTTCAGAGCCTGGTGCCCCAGCAGTCCCTGGACTGGCTGTAATTGAGGCACATCAGGGAACCAGCACTCCCTGGATGGTCTGGGGTTTGTATGGATAACTGCAGCATTTTCTGTACAGCAAATTTCCCCATGTGCCTTGGCCGGGCAGTTCCCCAATTCCCAGAGCAGCAGGAGACAAGGACCAGCCAGAAATCCATGATCCATCTGAAGGCTGTGGATGTGAAATACCTGGGGTTTACTTTTCTTTAGCATTTCACTCGGAAGATGTGAATTCTTGTACATTTAATTATTTTTAAATGTTAATCCAAAGTGCAATAAAGTGGAAATTATGTATAAATCAACCTGAAAAGTTCCTTTTTCTGCCCCAAGAGTTGACCGTGTGCTTCAATATATGGAACAGCTGATGTGAAACACATCTAAAGAGACTGAAAAGGGCACTGCCTGCCTGCAAAAACAGCTTAAAATTGTTGAGAGTATCCCAAAGAAGGTAATTTTTCAGGAAGGAGCCATGTGAGGCAGCTCCCCAGGCAGCAAAGGGAACCAACTTCGCTGGCTCCAGACAGGAAGGGAAAAAAAACACGAGGGAAGTGAAACTGTGACAATTTTTAAGTCCTGGGGACAGAGTCCTGTGACTGAGCACAGTCCTGTGTCACATGCGAGGTGTGGGAAAGTGCTGAAGCGTTGGTTGCTCTCACATACCTGGCTTCAAAAATAGCCTGAGAACGCACAGCCATGACTTCAGAGCCNCGGGCTCCGGGACGCGCCGTCCGCGGCTGCCGTGCCGCGGGACAGCCCCGCGCTGCGACGGGACGGGAGCCGAGGCGCGGGGGGAGCTCCGGGCCGGAGCAGCCCCGGAGAGAGCTCCGGGCCGGAGCAGCCCCGGAGGGAGAGGCGTTTCCCAGCCGCCTCAGCCAGCCTGCCCGATGCTGCGCCGGCGCTGCGAACCCAGCGGAACCGCACACAGAGGACGCTGAGGATGAGAACAGCACCGCACGGGCTGCCCTCCGCCGTGCTCCCCGGCTCTGTTCTGTGTACAGCTCTGTTTACTAACCTCATCTCCCGGCATTACTCAGGCTCCAACACGAGGCGTAAACAGGCAAAAATTTGGCTATTGGTTCTGAGGGCATGGGTTTTTTTAATGAGTTCTGATGGGGATAATGAGAACAAACCAGATTGTTTTTCAGCATTGCCTGGGCTGCTGGAGCAGCGTGTGCCCTGCCAGAGAACAGCCCAAGCGCCTCGGAGGATGCTGCGAGTCCCTCTGTCCCGGTGCGGAGCTCGCAGCTCTCTGCCGCGCGAGGACACACGTTTCTAACCCACAGAACTCTTCTTCTGCATGGCTGGAGCCCGCCAGTGAGTGTCCCACCTGGCTGGAGCCCAGCAGAGCACCGTGCACAGCTGGGGGAAGCAGGACCTTGCCAGGCACAGCCCTCGCTCCTGGTGGCACCGGCTCCGTGTCCCCTCTGCGCGAGCTGGCGGCTGAGCCACCAGCACGGAAGGCAGCTGGTACCAAACCAGAGCCACACCTGTGCCAGGCCAGGCACAGGCTGCAGCAAACAGCAGCCATCGCCAAGGGAAAGATGGAAAATCTCCAGAAAACAAATATCACAAATACCTGCATGAACTAGCTGGGCTGCTCAGCCCCTGTGCTCACTGCCAGGATCACAGAATTACAGAATGCTTGGAAGGACCTTAAAGATCATCTTGTTCTACCCCCTGCCACAGGCAGGGACACCTCCCACTGTCCCAGGCTGCTCCAAGCCCCATCCAGCCTGGCCTTGGGCACTGCCAGGGATCCAGGGGCAGCCACAGCTGCTCTGGGCACCCTGTGCCAGGGCCTCCCCACCCTCCCAGGGAACAATTCCTTCCCAGTATCCCATCTAACCCTGTGCAAACATATGCAAAAAATAACAAGGGAATTTCAAACCAGATGCATTCATCAGCTTCAGACACTTTCCCACAGCTGAGCTGCCCTGTGTTACAGCCAGGCCATACCCCACGTTCCCAGGCTGCTTCCACACGGGCAAAGTGACAGTGACACTTCAGGAAAGGGAACCGTGAAGGAACTGTTGGTTTCTGGAGGGGATGATGGTTCTCTGAAGGTGCTCTGCTCTCTGCAGGCCTGGCTCCATGTCAGTCCTTGTCCCCTCTTGTGTCAGCTCAGGGTGTTCTTCCCCCCAACCCAGCACACCCTGCTCCCACGTCTCTGCTGACACAGCAGTTTGTTGGCTGGTGTGGTAAAGCAATCCAGTGAATTGTTTGTGTTGCATGCAACGCTGCAAAAAGACAAATTATTTGTCATGTTGTTTTTTTGTTAAGCTTTTCTTTGCATGCCTTAAGTAGCTAAATGCAGTTTGCCTTTTTCTCATTGCTTTGGCAGTGAGCACCTGCTCAGCACACACCACCTTCCAAGGAACGTTTCTAAAAATGGTTTTGAAAAATAAGAGTCTTTCAAAGCTCCAAAAAAAGCAACAGCATTTCCTCTTCAGAAAAGCACAGCAATGACTGAAAAGGTGACTCCTGGTAGAGGAGCACAGACACTGATGCAACCACCTGGGGACTGGAATAACAGTGGAAAGGGAAAGGCATGGCAAGGACTGGGCTCTCCGTGGCCTTGGACCATCCATCCTTGTGACTTCTGGGGCAGCTGTGGCTTCACATATATTTTAAGCTGCAGCTGAAGGCGGTGAGTGCTGGAGCTCCCTGTGACAGGAATTTGAAGCCGGACAGCTCCAGGCTGGCCACCAGCATGTGCTCAGGTTCTGGAGGCCCACAGAGGTCAACAGCCTTTGGTTTCCCTCTGTGTGAGGAAAGATGCACATTCTGGTATGATCTGGAGCGCTGTGGGTCAGAGCCCTGGCTGGTGAGCACAGACACTGTCAGGCAGCTCCCAGCTTTCATCAGTTCATCCTTTTGGGCTGCACCCTGTTGCTGCTGTCACAGGCTGGGTGACACAAACAGGAACAAGTGTCCTTCCCAGACCCACACTCCATCCCTTGGGGCGGGAGGCTCCTGGAGCTCCAGAGCTGAATGCTGTATTTTTCCTGGCATGTAAGTGACAGGTCCACAGGTTGTGAGTTCCCTTATTCTGTCCCCTCCGTCTCTGGCTCTCGCTTTCCCTGGATATCCAGGCTTGGAACCAAGCACTGCCTGACGTGTGACACATGGCACTCAAAATGAGGAAGGGGAATGAACAGTGGGTCACTCTTTTTCCAGTGACCTCATCACTATGGTTAAAAAGGGGGAACTCAGAGAAGCTTTGTGGTCTAATACATAGAAATACCTATATTCCTTAGAAACAGAGTTTCGAAATGCATGTGCAATGGCACACATCACTTACATGGACAGATGCCATGACTTGTTGCTCAAATCAGGGCTCTGCATTCAGAAATTCTTTGCTAATCGGGTGTCTGTTCGTGCGTGGATTCACATTTCCAGTGCGTGTTTGCACTTGCCACAGTAACTCCCTGCAGGAATCAGGCACACCTTGTTTGTACACCCTTACCCAGAGAGTTGCATACTTGGCACGACTTTGCAGTCCAGAGAGCATTTATGAATGAATTAAACCACCTAACAGAATCAAATGCTTGGGGAAAGGACAGGCAAGAAGCAGTTCTGCTTTGTATCACTCAGCATTTAAAATACAGAGGATTGGCATCTCCCAGCCTCTCCTCAGCACATTCTGTTCAGCATTTTCCCCTCTGGATGCCAAATGGACGAGCTGTCAGAACACAGTACCTGCAGCACAGGAGTTAAACAGGAAACTCTCTGCATGCACTGACCTACACCGGCCTAACTCATTCTAGCATCACAATTCTTAAATCTACTATTGCCAGCATTACTGCCACGTATCCAGCTCATTCCAGCCAGCTGCTCTGCCTTCTCAGCCAGCAGTCCTTCTCAGAGCCACTCACTGAAATTACAGATTGTTTCATTTCAAAACCAATTAAATGTAATTAGAGGAATTTCTACAACCATTCCCTTTATGGGATGCACTGGATGATCTGTAATCCATCACCACTGGTGGTACTCCTGAAAAGGATGTGAAGGACTTTCTAAGAGGGAAAAAAATTCCATCAAAGCAAATTTGCTTCCTTTTGTTCCTTCTTTTATCTACGGAAAACACCTAACACAAACACAGGGTCTTCGGTAGAGCGCAGGGGAATTTAGAGCGAATTTCCAGCTCTGTGTCAGACAAAGGCCTGGGGACCTCTGGCCAGTGCCAGTGAAACTCTCTGTGGTGACAGAGCAAAGGCAGCTGCAGAGCTGTCAGCAGCACAGGGTGCGCCCAGTTTGTGCCCAGCTGGCGCAGGGGAAGGCAGCAGCTTGGCCCCTGCCTGGCTGTGCCCAGAGCGAGCCTGACGTGACCTCAGGCAGCGGGCAGGACTTCTCATAAAACACCTCTGTCTTAAGAACTCAGCCCCACATGTGTCACCTTCCCAAGCCTCACAGCTCACACTGAGCTCATCTGCACCCCCCAAACCTCAGTGCCCCTGGGCTGCCCCGCAGCCCTGCTCCAGAGCCCTACTGGAATTCAAACTCGATGAGTTCAGCACAAACATTTTGAATTTTCAAAAGCAACCAGAAAAGCTTTGTGATCCAGTGAGAGCTGACTTACACCCACTGTCCCAAGGCTGGCTGCCTTGCCAAGTCTCACCCTTGTTTCAGGGGAAGGTGGCCCCTTCCCAAAGAGAGGCTGCAGCTGGGCCAGTGCCAAGGATGGAGATCAGATGTTGTGGTGATGGTGGTTCCCAGCTCCTCGCCTGCAGAAAGGAGTTGGAAAGGGAGAGACAATTGCTGGCTGAGAGAGAGCAGGGCCTCCTGTGGTGGGTTTGGGGCAGCTCCTCCTGCTGCAGCACCGGCATCGCCACCTGCAAGCTTTGGGAATGGTGCACTGGCCTGTACTGGTGCAGCAGCACTTGGAGCTTCCCTGGGTGGGCAGGCACTGGTATTACTTGGGGATAAAAGTCTGTGGATTATTTAACTCAAATGATCAAATACACTTTCCGCAGTATTTTCCATCATTCCCCACGCAAATCCCCTCGCTCTGCCATTCAGCAATTACTGGCACACAATTCCTGGGAGACAGATTTTAAACCTTGGGGCTAAACCCAAGGTAAACCACACTAGCCCTGAAATGAGATTTTTCTGTCCATCAGGCCATTTTCTTTTTCACACTGGTTTTACACCAGCACAGCAGTGACCATGCTATGGACTTGGCTGTCCCTTCGGCGAGAAGAGCTTAAACCCAGTATTTGTACACACAGGCAGTTTGGGGTTTCTGTGTAACACAGAGTACTACTGCCACATGCCTGCTCTTTCATGCAGATTTTTCCTGAATGTTTTGCAGTTCTCTTTCCTATTTTGATAAAAGAAAGTTACTTTCAAAAGTAGAGGCTTATAATTTCTGGTGATCTAAACAGATGTGATTTGACAAAGGGGTCCATTGTAGGGCCATGTTAGTGCTTTATTTTTTAACGATGAAGGCTTTGCTTGTTTGTTATGGTGAGAAATAGTTTCCCCTCCAGATAGCCCCTTGAGAAATTCATGAGAGAAAATCCAGACTGTGAAAAGTATGGCTTGAGAGGAATTTGAAACAACATGACAGGGGAAGAAAAGCATCGTGAAAATCCTATTAAAGAAAGCCTGGGCTCATGACCACCTCCAACCCCCCTCCAGGTGAGCTGTCTGGCTGTGTCTGTGCCACGACTGTCCCCAGCAATCACAGCCATCAGTCAGGCAAGGCTGCCTGTCTTTCTAGGGACCCCCAAAGCAAGGCTGAACTTGCCCAGAGGAGGCTGGTCTGAGCCAAAGACAAAACAACGCGTGAAGGAGCGAAAGCACGGGTCAAGGTAAGGAGGGAAGAGCTGGCAGCAGAGCCCGCTGCCATTGCGCAACTCCGGCTAATCAGACACAGATACAGATGCAAACCACCCGTGAAGGCTTCAGAGAAGTTTACATTTCAGCTGGGTTTCACAGCTGGACAGGGATGGCTTCACATGCAAAGCTGATTTCTCTCCGGAGAGGGGTAACCCCTGAAGTGCCTCTGAAAAGCTCCAGTTTCTGACCCGTGGTCAGGTTTGTTCCCCTTCCTGCCAGGCTTCTTTCCATGCGCTGCTGAAGTGCTCTGCTCTACTGTAATTCAAGCACAGTTCAATAAATTTCAGTTCTCAGTTACGACTTCATTTTTGAAGATAGCAGAATAGCTTGGGTTCATGTCTGAACAGTTTTAAGGCCTCCAGCATCAAAAATATTCTGTCATAAATCTAAAAATACCAGCTTTTCAGAGTGGAGATGTGAGGTGCCAAGACATTTCACACACAGAGACAATCGTGAGATTGGGCTTCAAGCTCCAGTTGCATTTTTTCCGTGGCTACCTAACACTGCACCCAGTAGTCTGAGCTGGATCACCTCGAGGGGTTTTATCTAATGGTCCTCCCCAAGCAGGGTCTCACATCCCTCAGCAGAGCCTGTGTTTCCCTGCCTGCTGCAGAGGTGATTCTAATGGCAGGATCTCCATCCGGAGCACCACACTCGGAGCTTCTGCACGGTGCCTTTCCGGAGCTGGGCCACAGCCACGGCTGGGTCTGGCCCCGCACGGCTCTGGGACAGACCACCTCGGCACACAGGGAGGAGGAGAAGCATGAGCACAGTGAATCCACAAAACTTCCAGAGTGCAGGAAATTGGCCAATTATCCAGCCGTGATTTTTAGCAGAGACCGTACAAAGGGATCTTTATGGATGAGAAGATCACAGGAAAGGAGGGAGAGGCAGCTATCAGGGAAAACAAAAGTGTGGTGAACTATGACTGAGCATTTATGACCATCCTCTGAAAGGCCGTTCCTAGCCCAGCTTATAACCAGTGCCTGAATGTCAGGATTATTTAGGAGAACTTGTTAAAATAAGCAAGAAATATTTGGTGGGTAAAACTGACAGTGCTAAATCACAGGAGCTTGGTGTAGTGCAAGGACTGGTGTCCTTGCACACCATGGAGCCACGGCAGGGAGGGGGGCAGGAGTGGGGGGCTCCTCCCGGGGCATCAGCTGGTCCCCCTCACTGACACTCCTGCAGAACCCCTGGCCATGGCAATCAGTGTCCATCAAACCTCAACACACGGACTTAGACTGGAGCAGGATGTGCCAAAATCCTACGGAAGGGATGGAGAGGAGGAGGTGAAGCCCAGCACCCAGCACAGATCCAACGGCTCTGTGCAGACAGGCCCTCACTTACACTGCTGCTGGGCTGAAAAAATTATCAGAAAATACCCACTGAAAAATTCCTTTTCCTGTCTGATTCTGTAAACACAAGTTCAGCACAGGAGACTCCATGGGATAAGATGGTTTTGATGACTTCCAGCCGCACGTACACTCTGCAGACTCACTTCCCAAACAGCCCATTATCACCGTGCAGGCAGTTCATTTATTTGCTGAGAATTCTCATTTAAAAAAACTAATCAGGCAGGATTTATTTCCCTCTGATAAGGCACAGGAGGGCACGGTGAAGGGTCTGGCTCCTGCTGGTTGTCAGGCTCCTTGTCTGGAGGTTAATGTCAAGCTGACACCACAGCAGGGCTCTGACGTGTCCCTCAGCCCCGTGTCCCAGGCTCTGGAAGCTGGGGCTCTGCCACCAGTGTTTTCACAGGACGTGAGATGGATCAGCTCACTGCCTTGGTTTCTCCAGGAGTAAAAGAGATATTCCAGCCAAGCAGTTAAAAGGATGCAAAAGTGGGAGTCCGCCACTGTCAGGAATTGTCTGAGGCTTTAACTGAACACAACACCACATCCCAGAGCATCTGGAGCTGCCATAGGAGGCAGGATTTTGGGACAGCAGATTAAGGCTTGTACAGACAACCTAAAGCTCTTTTCCCTGCTCTGGTCCAATGATGTCATCCTGGGGAAGCAGTACCAGGACCTGCTGCAGGGCTCAGCCCACTCCTGCTTGGGAAGGAGCAGTGAGGGGGGCAGAGCTCCCCAACACAGGGCCCGGATTCATGGAGAGCCGAGATCATCATTGGCAGATGTCTCTTCCCCAGGGCTCCAAAATCTCTGTCAGCAAACAGAAAGCAACTGGAAGGAAAAAAAAGAAGAAGAAGAAAAAAAAAAGACTAAAAGAAAGCCTGTATTTGAAATATGCTTTGTTTTCTTTTAAAAAATCCAGGATCCCATCCAGCCTGAAAGAGGAGGCGAGCATTGAAACAAGCTCTTTGTTTTTTGCATTAGTTCAAGAAGAAAATACTTTTAAAAATATATTCCTCTGAGGTTCTGATGCTGCCTCTAGCCCCCACTTTTGGCAGGCTGGGAGCAGGTCACAGGTAGTGTTCTCATCCCTGGCCCACAGCCCCTCTCCTTAATCCCTTCCAGCCTGCACAGGGATCTGTCCCCCCACCGCCCCTCCTGCAGCGTCCTCCATGCAGCGTTTCAGTCTGGCACAGTGGCCCCCACAGCCCCTCCTGGGGACACCTCCCTCTGCCTCAGGGGTGCGAGCCCTGTGTCCCCCCAGTCTCTGAGCACACAGAGATACCGGTCTCGCAGGGGGCTGGGGTGACCCAGGGGCTCTGTGGGGTAATGACAGCCCCTTACCACCAGCAAGGACATGAGGATGCAGTCCAGGGGCGTGGAGCAGCCTGGCCTAGGGGAAGGTGTCCCTGTCCATGGGGGGCACTGGGTGATCCTGAGGGTCCCTTCCAAACCAAACCAGTCTGTGTGACTCTATGAAAGAGCAGCCAAGAACTTTTCTCAGTCCTGCCAGGCTCTGAAGACCCTCAAACAAAGCGCTGCTGTTTACCAGCCTGAGCCTCCAGTGCTCCCCAAAAATGCCCCAGAGGTTAATTCCCATCAGGGCTGGTGCTCTCTGCCTGGAGCACAGAGGGGCTGGTTTATAATGGTCTCTCACTGAAGCTGCCATGCTGCAGTCAGGCTGTGCCTGGCACCAGCCAAGGGGTCTCTGCTGCAGGTCCTGAAGACACGAACTTGCTCCCCATTTTCTCTTGGCTGCACTGGCTGTGCAGGTTGAAGCGTGAAAGGCTGCCTGCCAAGTGATGTGGTGTGAAGCCATTTTCCATTTAAAGCTCTTGTTTTTCATGGCTTATAAGTTCCCACTCCCTGCCTCCATTCCTTTGGGTTGGGATTCGTCACGCTTGTTCTTAACCCGGGGAGAATTTCTTTAGGAAAGTTCGATGGTGTTAGTAGCAGCAATTCCTCATCTGGCTTTCGTCATGGAAGATAACAGACATTCACACAAGCTCGCTGCCTCTGCAAGGGAGGCAGCAGCAGGGAGAACTTCTGCCCCCAGCCCGGCACAAGCCCAATCCCACATGCCCCAGGGTTTTCCAGGAGTAAATCCAGCAGCAATTCCCGTACTCGAACACGGACAGACACCCACCCACACACGAGCATTAACTGCAGTCCACAGGGCTGGTGTGCAGATGGCTGAGCATGAGGATGTGAGCTGCAGCATCTTGCTGAGACGTTTTCCGGCTGCACCCTGGATGCAGGTGGAAGTTCCCAACCTGCGAGGCACCGATTCCTGCACGGGCCCAGGGAAATGGCCGGGGGTGTTGTGGATGAAAAGCTCAACATTCCTCGGCCACATGTGCTGGGAGCCAGGAACCCCCTGCCCTGGGCTGATCCCAGCAGGGGAGGGGGATTCTCCCCCTCTGCCCAGTCAGGTGAGACCCAACCTGCAGAGCTGCCCCAGCCCTGGGGCCAGCACAGCAAAGATGGGGAATTGTTGGAGTGAGTCCAGAGGAGGCCACGGAGATGCTCCAGGGCTGGAGCCCCTCTGCTCTGCAGCCAGGCTGGGAGAGCTGGGGGTGCTCATCTGGAGAGGAGAAGGCTCCAGGGAGAGCTCAGAGCCCCCTCCAGGGCCTAAAGGGGCTCCAGGAGAGCTGGAGAGGGACTGGGGACAAGGACACAGAGGGACAGGACACAGGGAATGGCTTCCCACTGCCAGAGGGCAGGGATGGATGGGATACTGGGAAGGAATTGTTCCCTGGGAGGGTGGGGAGGCCTTGGCACAGGGTGCCCAGAGCAGCTGTGGCTGCCCCTGGATCCCTGGCAGTGCCCAAGGCCAGGCTGGATGGGGCCCCCTGGGACAGTGGGAGGTGTCCCTGCCCATGGCAGGGGTGGCACTGGATGGGCTTTGAGGCATCTGATGACCCAAGCCAGCCTGGGAGTCTATAATCCACAACCAGAGCCAGCTCTGTTGGCCATGCTGATACAAACTCCCTGTGCACTCCAACCCTGCTCCGTGCCAGCTCCCATGCAGCAGAAGACATGAAATAACTTTGCTNTTCATAAAATTAAAAAAGACTTTTATTCTAACAAAAAAAAAAAAAAGAAAAAAAGAGCAAGGAACATAGCTGCAAGCAACTGATGTGTTATGATTGAAATTTCAAACGAACAAATGTCAAATGTGCCAAATGAGTCCCTCTGTCCCACCCACATCCCATGGCTCAGCCTTCCCTGTGTGCTTCCCAGACTGCCGTGAAGTGAGGCAGAAAGGGCTTTCATCAGCATCCACGGAAAATACAGTTTTGAACATCCCAATTTTGTTTGGTTTAAACCTTAAACATAATATTTATATTAATGCTATTTATCCTAATTTATTTTTATTTAAACATATGCACAAGAGTAAAATAAAATAAAGTTGTGTTAGGCTATTTTAAAAACAAAAACCACAGAGCAGATAAGGAAGATAGATGACATCTTTCCTGTGGAGAGATGGCTGGAGGTCACCAGGCACTGACACAAGAAACAGAAATTTGTTTCTACACCAAGGAACAATAAAAAGGCCTTTAAACATTTTGACAAGGAGTTGTGAAGGCAGAACAGAGGTGAACTCCACGGGAAGGAATGATTCCTCACTCTTCCACCTCAGCACAAAAAAAAGCACACAAAAAACCCATAAAAACCCACAACCCTGTCTCGGTTCTGCAGGAAAAAGTCTTTTTCGTGATTTGAAACAGGATGTTGCTTTTTCAGATCCTTTAATTTATTTACCAAACACGGCATCTCCCCACAGACTTTAAGGTTAATCACATCAGTCCTCGTTCTGCTGTCAGGGCCCCAAGTGCCATTTAATCCCCAGCGGTGGGAGGATGCACCATGCTGGTACCTGAGCTGTCCCAGTGATTAATCACAGGATTTCTCAGTGTGCCATATCCCAGGAACAGCCAGCCCCAAACTCTTCCCTTCTGCAGCTAAAAGGGCCGATCTCACATGATGCAGACAAAAAAAAAAAAAAAAAAAAAAATTGCTAAAGGCTGCCAGCAGCAATAAATTAAACCTGGCAGGGACTCCTGGGACTCCAAGGGGAAACACAACCCGGCAGCAGCAGCCCCACGGCGTTGTCAGGCCAGGTGAAGCAGGGAATGACTGGGAAAAATGGGCCAGTCTGGGACAAAATCGTCCTTTCCAAAGAAAACATCACTGTCAAACAAGTTCCGCTTCATGTCCTCTCAGGCAAACCCCCTCCTGCCTCGAGATTCCCAGCTCCAGGCAGCACTGGGGTGCACGTGGCAGGCCCCAGGGGGAGGGGGCTCACCCTGTCACAGCCAGGGGCTTCATCCCGTGGGGAGGCAGAGCCACACTCCTCCTCGGAGGCCAGGGATGGGTGAGAACACAAAGCTGGGAGAGGTTTCTGATCTGGAGGAAACCTCTAGAATACCAACACTAATTGTCAAAAGATTGTTTAGTACTGAAAGTAAAAGCCAACGTTGCTGTGCCTCGACTCGGTATTAGATTTTTAAATTCCCATCAGTTTTTACTTTACCTCACCATTTTTCACTGTTTGGTGTTAACCAACACGAAACCTTTCAGCCATGGTTCCCGTGACCACTGAGTGTCAGAGGAAACAAAAGGCCCGGTTAAAGATTTGCAGCCACTCCAGATAAAAGAGGAGGGATATTTAATTAGAGTGGCCCTTCTCCAGATCATGTCCAAACCACATCAAATACATACAAATACTGACTGCAGGAAATTAAAGTTGGAGACTTAAAACCGTGAATAAATCAAGGAATTCTCACGCTTAACTTTGTCCCCTGACCCTCAAGGTCTTCTTTCCTGATCCACTTTCCTACTACAAACACAAAGTGAGTCCATCTGCCAGATCAGGCCCTGAGCTCACCTCCACATGCCCACACAGCCCAGCAGCAGCGGCTCCCTCTCCTCATCGCTGCCCCTTGGATGTGCAGCACCACAGGATTTCTCCAGGCATGAGGGGTGCAGTCAGTGCTACCCAAAAAGCCTTGGCTCAGAAGTCAGCTCCCTCCCCTTTGCCGGGGGTTTGGGTGAACGATGCCTCTCCCACCCTTGCAGGACATCCCAGGCTGCTCACAGCTCTCTGGGGAGCTGCTCTGCTGAGCCACACTCAACAGGAGCATTGCTTCCTCCTTGAGGATCTGTGCAGGGACGTGGTGGCATCACTGTCCCTGGCAGTGTTCAAAAACCGTGCAGATGTTGCACTTGGGGACATGGTTTAGTGCTGGGCTTGGCAGTGCTGGGGGAACAGTTGGACTCGATGATCTCAGAGCTCTTCTCCTACAGTAATGGTTCTGTGATAATATTCAGAGATAAAAATCAGTGCAGAGTTAGGAAACTGCAGTAAACAAGAACAAACTAAATAATTCTGAATTGTCAGTTGTTCATCCAATGCCAGTCAGATCACAGAAGTCACACTCCAGTTGTCCTGTGGCAGTGACGGAGGGAGGGACATGGCATTTCCACCCCGGAGAGGCAGAGGGTGAAGGTGGGGAGGATGTTGAGTGAAAGGATACCAGAATCAAGCAGCTCGGGGCAATAATTTCATGTTTCATATCAACACCCACCCTGCTTATCTGTGCTGAGCACAAGCCAGAGGTGCTGGCCCCGCTGATGAGCCTCGACTGGCTCCAGCACAATAGAGCAGGCACTGCTGCTCCTCCAAGGGGAGATAAACTGTCAAGTGAATTGGAGATTAACTATCCAGATGTAAATGAATTCATTGCTATGCAACTGATAGGGCTCAGGCCTGGTTTAGTGCAGGATGGAGTCAGGTTTGGAGAGCTCTCTCAATGGCCAAAGAATTTATAACCTGTATTCATGGCCCTCTGTAAAGGGCCGCCTGACAATGCCAGCGCTGGCAGCATTGTTCCTTTTGAAGGGCTTCACCACTCCACCCCCACCCCTCTGCCCCCAATTTACTCCCCTCCTCCCTGGATCCCCCACAACCCCTCCGCACCCTTCCCTCCTCCCAGTCACACAGGAAGAAAGCTGGGGGGAGGTGACCTCCGCAGCAGAATTTGCTATTCATGTTCCGTTCCCCCTCACAAATCCTTAACTTCTTGTCTCTTTTTAATCTTTTTTCTCTTGAGAAAGAAAAGATCAAAGGGCTTGGGGGCTGATGCTTTCTGAACTAGGCACTTCTTGCCATGGGAAAACAGCGATGGGGAAGGGCTACACAAAGATGCTTGTGGCTGTGGCTGGGCGAGAGCCTGGGAGATGGGACTTTCTTCCATGGATGTGCTATCTGGAAGCCTCCACCAAGCAGCCCTGGCAGGAGGGTTCAGCTCTCCAGCATCAGTCCCAGACTCTGGGGCTGCAGCAAGAGCATGTTGTGTTTCAGGTCACACATGAACGGCCTGAATGTCATCCGAGAGTGAGGAGGGAGATTGGGAGTGTGGCCCATGGGCACCACCAGCACGTGCCTCCGGCAGCCACTGGAGCACAGGACCAGTGGGGACCTTGTCTGAAGGCCACTTGTTCCTTGTGTGGTTCCTCGGGCATGCATCAAGAGAAGGAGAAATAGATACACTCACATGACTGCTCCAAGCACAGGGGAAAACTACTGATGTGAGCAGGGCCCTGGTCCCACAAAGACAAAGGACTCAACTCTGTATTTCCACATGATCCATGAGGGTATGGAGGGGAGTTTCCATGCTCACAGAGGAGTGATGCAAAATAATCCCATTTCCCCACCTGACTGGGATGAGCGTTTATCTCCAGGCAGGACTTTGAGGTCCCCAAGTATCTTTCCAGGGAATATGGATTTTTCTCTCATTCAGTAATCCAGTGTGACACTGGCTGGCTGTCTCCTGCCAGGGTAGATGAGTCACAAAGCAGAACCCACACACAAGTAAGAGACTTGTACCAAAGCACTGATATCAAATATTTCAGGGAAAAAAGTGCTCTTGGCTTAAAGGTTGGTGTGAGTTTCCAGCTGGAGATGAAACTTCAAAGCAGAGGCTCCAATCCTAAGGAGGGAACCAGGCTCCTGAGGAACCTTTAATCATTGTTGCTTGGACAAACAACACAAAAACAATCTCCTCTTTGGAGGTCTCCTTCTCCTGGGAAGTAGCTGTTCGACGCTTTTATGTTTTGGAAAAAATGTTACCTGGGCTTGAAGGGCTGATCTGAATGACATTTTTTACTCTAAGCCTGAATTCAAGGCTTGCTGGCACAGAAGTGGGAATCTGCAAAGACTATTCAACTGTACAGGTTCAGCCCACCATCTCCTTTTGTCACAGATATCCCTCTTTTCCACTCATCCACCTCCAGCACCCGCCCAGCACCCTCTGGAGGAACAGCCTTTCCCTGATCCCCAACCTAAACCACTTCTGACACCAGCATCCAGCAGCTCAGGCACAACTGTCTCACTGTTCCTCCAGTTCCAGATGCACAGGACAGGGCAGGATCAGAGGTTTGCTCCATGCACTTAATATTAAATTAAATTAAATTATTTTAGGAACAGCCTTACGTGTATCGCACTGCTCCCAGCTTGTTTCTTGGCCAGTTTTCATTCAAACCCATGGGCCTGAGCCTGTGTCAGGAGTCTGTCTCGGGGCCCTAATGACCACATGGCCACTCTCCCTTCTCATTCAGCAACTCCTGACTCAGCTCTCTAATGTGAGATTAAAATCTGCTCCATGTGTTCATTGTAGGTCCGGTGAGGGTTTCATGGACACGCACCACAAACGCCCTGCAGCATCCCCAGTGCTGTGACAAGTGACAAGTCTTACAGCAACCCAGACAATTCACGTGGCTTCTCCGCCTTCCAGGCTGAGCTCCTGACACAGACTTTAAGAATGTGTTTCCTCTGTAGGCTCAACAAATGCCTGAAAGGCACTGGCGAGCCAAGGGGAACAGCTGCCTCCCTTCAGAGCTGAGCTACTTTCACCACCACCCCCAAAACCAAGCACAGGAGCGTTCTTATTACCAGAGAGGATAAGTGTTTGTGCTGAAAGAAAAATGTAAATTGCTTTAAGAAATGCCAAATTAGCACAAGTGACCCACGACCAGAAATGCAAAAATTCTCCAGTGGAGATTTAAAGGCAGTTGAATGTCTCAGCAAATTAGCTCCAAGGCTGCCCCGATGACAAAGCTCTTCTTGCACTCGGGCTGTGATCCCTATAAACCAGTTGTCATTCCAAAGTATTTCTGATTAATTTTGCTCTACTGCTGAGTAAAAAAATGCAAAATGTCACCATCATAAAACTGCCAGATGTGTCTGTTGGCTCTAGTCTCACAGACCTTTCAGGGGACAAATGTGTCCCTCGTGCTCCCAGCTCTGCCCGTGTGCTGCAAACCATTCCTTGGCATTTCTGTTGAGCCCTGAGTGGCTGCTGAGCCGGAGTAACAACCCTGCTGCACTCAGCTGAGGTTCTGTGACTCAGGTTATTGCCCCAGAGAGGTAAGTGAGAGAGCCAGGTGTGGTGTGGCAGCACAGCAAACCCAGCAGCAAAGCTGCTGCTCCAGGACCAAAGGCAGGGCAGGGAGGTGACAGGAAGCCTCACCCAGAGCCAGCCCAGGGAGTCAGGGCACACACCTACAAAAAATGAAACATTTCAAACTGCCGGTGCTGGCTGGCTTTGGGCTGGACAGTGGAGCCTGCCAGTGCTTCGGACACAATACTCACATGCTGTCCCCTCCCAGCTGGCACTGGGATAACTGACCCTGCCCATCACACCAGTGGACAGCACACACCACACCCCCAGCCCCACCACAGCCAGGGACAGTGCCAAGGATCACTCCTGTCCAGCTGTCACCCCAGGCAACCTGCACCCAGGCCTTTGAGTGGCCTTGAACGGCTTCCCACTGCCAGAGGACAGGGTTAGATGGGATATTGGGAGGGTGGGGAGGCCCTGGCACAGGGTGCCCAGAGCAGCTGTGGCTGCCCCTGGATCCCCGGCAGTGCCCAAGGCCAGGCTGGATGGGGCTTGGAGGAACGTGGGATAGTGGAAGGTGTCCCTGCCCATGGCAGGGGTGGGGCTGGATGACCTTTAAGGTCCCTCCAACCCAAATCAGTCCGGGGTTCTGTGATTAGCAGTCTGTCAGTACTAAATCAGTACTAAAAGCACACTGTGCACACGTGAGGAACACCACATCTGCAGGGCAGGCACAATGTAGAGATACGGGATGCACAGAGACAGAACCCGGGTAGCACGAGTGCAACAAAGGCTCTTTGGGAACAGCACTCCATATCTCCATAAGCTGAAAAATGACAATTGTTCCCTTTACTAAAATACTTTCTATAAGGAGAAAAGCAGGACCAAGGCTCCAAAGAGAAGCATGGAGCCTCATTCCCTTTCTAAAAATGAATCCTGATGAATACATGACCTTCTGATGACTCCCTTCTTCCTAACAAACTGGCTTCACAGAAAGAATGTGAATATACATTTGAAGCATATACTAGCAGAAACAGAATTGTGAAGATGTAAACCTCAGAACCTGCACCAGAAACCTGCATTTATCAGTTGATTTCATCCAGGCAGGAGACAGCAATAAATTGATTGATAAATTCAAGCACAAGAAAGACGTGGATCTGCTGGAACAAGTCCAGAGGAGGCCTTGGAGATGTTCTGAGGGCTGGAAACCCTCTGTTATGGAGACAGGCTGGGAGAGCTGGGGGTGCTCAGCCTGGAGAAGAGGAGGCTCTGAGGAGACCTTATTGAGGCATTTCAGTGTCTAAAGGCAGCTTGTAAAATAGAGAGTTTTTACACTGGCAGGCAGTGACAGGACAAGGGGGGACAGTGCTAAACTGAAAGAGGAGAGATTTAGGTTTGGTATTAGAAATTCTCCCCTGTGAGGGTGGGGAGGCCCTGGCACAGGGTGCCCAGAGCAGCTGTGGCTGCCCCTGGATCCCTGGCAGTGCCCAAGGCTGGACAGGGCTTGGATCCACCTGGGACAGTGGAAGGTGTCCCTGGTGCCCTGAGCACACTCTGACTTGTGGAGAACACCTTCTCCTCTGGCTTTTCCTCCTCACGCCTGTCTCATCTTTGCTTTCTCACTACCCGTTAGGTGATGTGCTTACACCGCAGCATCCAAGGAAGACAGAAAGTTCCCAAAGGCTGAATTTTCTTCCCAACTTTGTCATTCTGCTTTTGCATTTCAGTTATTTTCCTGACAGCAGGCTGGGGAGGCTGAAGCTGGCTGGAGCAGGCAGTGAGCAAGGAGCAGAGCTGCTGTTACTGCACACACCTGCTGTTCTCCAACAGCAGCTTGGAAAGGTACAGACTCACAGCTCTTGTCCCAGTGTGCTCTCAGTCTGCCACAGCCACGAGGAAATGGTTTTCCATAAAACCCCAAGGGCCTGTGGAAGAGCCTGACAGAATCTTATTCCCTCCTTAACTTCCAAAACTTCTTCCATTAACTTCACCCTCTCTTAACTGCCCAAGCTGGGAAGGACTTGTGGGAACCAAGTTCTCGAGCAGAGGAGCAGGTGCAGGGCAGCCCCGGGCAGTGTCCCCGTCCCTGCCAGCTCTGCCCTGTGAGCCCTGCCGTGGTGGCTGCTCGGGTGAGCCCGCGGGCAGGTGAGCCCAGCTGGAGAGCCGTGGCTTTCCGCAGCCACAGGGAATTTCCTGGAAGAGCAGCGCAGCGAGCCCAGTCCTGGATGGCGCCTCGCTGCAGGACTCCCTCTCCTTGGCTGGAACTCCTCCATCCCAACAGCAAGTTCAGAAAATAACGTAATGAAAACAGGCTTCTTTTAAAAATTTTTTTCTTTTCTTTTTTTTCCATTGCTCATTTTACTTCACTGAGCTACTGCATACGGAGCCGAATCTTTATTTTGGCTGCTGTCCTTCTGCAATATCATTACCCGCGCGCAGAGGAAAAGCCCTCTGGAGATTTCCAATCCAAACAGGCCCTTGTTTTATCTACAACTATTTGAGTACATGACCTCAGATAACCCCACGGCCAACTGTGTGCCAGATTCAAACTGCAGCCATGGGAACTTTAAATACGGGGAAGATTTTCCAGCTTCCCTCTGGAGGGAAGGCGCTGAGTGCCTTGGGAGCCTGGCTGTGCCCGCGGGAGCACGGCCACGGGGCCGCGGTGGCACCGCCGTGCCACGATCCCCCTCTGCCCGGGGAGCTGCGCACGGGTGACCCCTCCACACACACAGTCGCTGTCCCCTCCTCTTCTCAGGGCTCTGCTTCGGATTACTGGAAAGACAAACAGCTGCACTTGGGCCAGCAGCCTCATCTGTAAGGCTGTGTTTGGATTCCTCCAGACAGGGGAGTTTTTCATCTTCATTAGCCGCTGTTCACAGCCACATCCGCCATTATTCACTGGGTCAGAGCCTCCTGCCCTCTGCTGCTGCTTGAGAATCTAAATAAATCAATTAATCTGGTATTTTGAATGAAATTCAGAATAATTTGGCAGCCAGTGTTTCACGGACAAGAAGTGCATGTGTGTGCCTCACTCTGCAGGGCCTTGGAAACAGGAGCTCAGAGAATTTCGGCACCAGAATCAGGGATGAGTATTTTTCACAGCAGTGCCCAATTTGCTTTTTCTCCCCAGATCAATGCTTCTTCATGTATGAATTAATATTAAAGAGCAGAACCACAGAATTCCAGACTAGTTTGAGTTGGAAGGGACTTTAAAGCTCATTCCATCCCACCCCTGCCATGGGCAGGGACACCTCCCACTACCCCAGGGTGCTCCAAGCCCCGTCCAGCCCGGCCTTGGACACTGCCAGGGATCCAGGGGCAGCCACAGCTGCTCTGGGCACCCTGTGCCAGGGCCTCCCCCCCCCTCACAGGGAACAATTTCATTCTAATATCCCACCTAACCCTGCCCCCCCTCTGCTTAAGGCCATTTCCCATCGCTCTAACACTACATGCACTTGTGAAAAGTCTCCCTCCAGGGAATGAATCCTAGAGCTGAATGCAAGCACAGAGAAAAAAATCTGAAGCTCTAGGAACAGCACAAGAATTTGGTCTTGACAGTGTCCGGATCAGTTTCTGACACTGTCACACTAAACACATGCCCACGTTATTTCCCATCAGGAACCAGCCCTGTGAGCAGGGCACAGCCCAGCGACCCCCAGAGTGGCTCTGCTTCTCCTCATGGGGCTTGTGGTGTCTGTGGGATGGGGCACCGACCCCGCAGGCCAGGCTGAGGGCAACAACTCACTGCACACACTCATTTCACAAGTGGCTCTCCCAGCCACTGCTGCTCGCTTCCCCGGGCACCCAGGCTTCCAGGGGCACCCAGGCTTCCCCAGCCACCCAGGCTTCCAGGGGCACCCAGGCTTCCAGGGGCACCCAGGCTTCCAGGGGCACCCAGGCTTCCCCATGCACCCAGGCTTCCTGGGGCCCAGCACAGAAACACTGAGTTTTAAATAAACATTTTTGCAGAGGCAGTGTCCCACGGGGTGGGAGGGAGGATGAAACCCCAGCAATTGCTTTGGCCCCCGGAGCAGCCCCGATGCCTCAGTCAGGGCGCCCCAGCTCCAGAGCAAGCCTGGCTCTGGGACCTGGGTCTGGTAGCCCACTGCCAGGGAAGCTGATCACACCCACCGGGGCAGTTTTCAGCTGTATGCAACTATACATCCTGCATTATCCAGAGACCTTTGCATTTCAAGGCTTTTGTTATTTTGATCTTTACAACCCCTGGAAAAAATGAGTTCAGTTAAGTCTCATCATTAGAAATTTGCATAAGGTCACTTCAAGGCTTCATGCATTTTCTCTGGTTCAGATCTCAGTGCTCTTGGTGTTTCCCCTCCTCACTTATAACCCCGTTGCTGCAGGGCATTCCAAGTAAATCATCCACCACCAGTTTCCTCTCTTCAGCAAAATACATCAAGCTTTTCATTCAGGCTAAATGAAGCTTCACCTGCTCGGAGCAGCAGCAGCCCAGTTAAAGGTACAGCATCACTTGCAGAGAGGGCAGCTTTCCCCTCAATAAAAAAAAAAAGAAATTATTTTAATCAGAAGAAAAAATATTAATTTGGACTCCATTAGCAAGAGGAAAGATTTGCTTGCATTTGGCAGCACAAGTGCAAGCAATGAACCAATTCTTACATATTCTCTGGGAAATTCATTTGCTAAGCACGAAGAACCCTTTTCACTCGGAATAATGAAGCAACTGCCTTGGAAGCTGGGAGCTGTGCTCAGCCACGGCAGAGCTGCGGCGAGGGCACACGAGCTCCAAGCTGCTCCACACACTGCGGTGTCTGGACACAGGGATAAGCACCCACCTCACTTCGAGCCGAAGCTCAAATTTCAGCTAATCAGATTTTGAACTGCCAGGAGCGTCCAAACTGAGTGGGTATCACCTGGGTAGGGCTGGGGCTCCATCTCCTGAGCCAGGAGTGGGCAGTGCTGGAGCAGGGGGGACTGGCCACGTTCTCCCCCTTGGGCCGGGGCCAGGCAGCCGGGGGCTTTGGGCACGCTGGCTGGAGCTCCCTGAGCTCCGCAAGCCCGTGCTGACCCAGCGCAGGCAGGGCTCTCCTGCCCC
>VZRQ01010476.1:64352-143791 GCA_013397975.1 Machaerirhynchus nigripectus | reverse complement strand
GCAGCTGTGGAGCGCGCCAGACTGGGGAGCTGAGCTGGGATAAAATTAACCATCTGGTTTTGACAGGCCTGTTTCAACTGGGATCAGTTCCCTCATCCTGCAGCCCTGCAGTTAAACAAGCACTTGTGCGGGGACGAGGGGGGTGAGAGAGGGGCTGGGGCAGGGAGCAGAGGCCCGGCTCCATCCGGCTGCACTGGCTGCCTACACTGACTCAAAACTCTCACGAAATCCTGGCAGAAACATCCCAGTCCCATTTCCAAGAGATCCTCGGGGACCATCCAGTGTTCTTCTGACTCTCCTTTGCAAATGGCTTGCAGGAGCCGGGCCCACCGAGCCCATTCACACTGCTAACTGCACCCATAAACATCACTGCACCATCACTGCACCCTGGGGACAGATGGATCTTGTCCTGTCTCTGACACAGACCCCGGCTTAAGTTTTTCAAAGCCTTTCGTATTTTTCCAAAAGGGTATTTTCGACGTTAAAACACAATAATGCCTCAAACTAGTGGGGATCTTTCCACCTAACCTTTTCCCTCTCTTTATTCCATGTCCTCTACTGACACAGCTATCTCTCTCCTGCTAAGCAACCGGCTCTGTACGCATGGATGACTCTTTGCAACTGAAAAAATAACTTGGCCGACGCAGCTTAGGTAGGAGAATCTGAGTGTGTGCATTCCTTGTGCGGCTGGCCCCAGGAAAAGGACACCCTGCCACTTCCAAACCTGGGAGGTCTTTGAGAGCTTTGGCAGCAGCCCCTGGGAGGCCCGTCATTAGCCATTTCAGCCCGGCTGCAGCGCAGCGCTGAATGGGAGCGCCGGACAAAGCCCCGCCGAGCGATCCGTCAGGAAAGGCTCCCGGGCCTGGCAGGGGCTGTTAACAGTAACAATGATGACAATATAGCTGGGATTTTCAGGGGCGGGGACTTCAAAGAAGCCCTAAAGAGGTATTTTTCATTAAGGAGTAAGAAAGCAGCTAAGTATTGTTTTTGGCATTAAAGCTGAATATGAATGTTACTGCGGTAAGTCACAGATCAGCGACAGCATAAATTGGCGCTGATTTAAATATGCATGAGCTGCCTTTCTGTGTTTCTCCCATTCCATCGGGCCTGCAACCCAAACTGCAAAACCAGTTTGCCCAGAACCTGGGCAGACCAGAGGCCCTTGGACCTTCCCTCACGGACCCTGGGATGCTCCAGTGCTCACGAACACCAAGGAGCAGCCAGCAAGGCCCTCAACAGCGACTGTGACGTGCCACTGCTGTGACCACACACCGACACGGCGCTGGGGTGTCAGCTCAGGGCCCCAGCCTGAGCCCCAGCCGCCCGCAGCCTCCCCACCAGCTCAAACTGGGAGCGAGCCTGGCTCTCTCTGGGCAGGAGGCACTGGGACACCGCGGCTGCAGGCAGGAGATCAGGAGGGGCTGTTGGTCCACAGGGACCTTTCTGCACTGAAACTCCAAATCTGTGATTCCTTGGGGGAGAAAATGATCCTAAGGAAACAGATCAGGATACCACGCAATACTCCTGTGACAGCAAATCCTTCTCCTAACAGTGAGGATTTACTGATTACTCTGCTGTTTCTGCATGGACCATGATGATGGCCTGAGAACAGGAGTGCACTGATAACAGCCTCGAGTTGTGCTGGGGAGGTTCAGATCAGGTATTAGGCAGAATGGTCAGGCACTGGAACACTGCCCAGCTTAGAGGGATTGAAGAGCTCTGTGCATGTGGCACTTGGGGACATGGTGGCCTTGGCAGTGCTGGGGGAATGGTTGGATTTCATCATCTTGGAGGACTTTTCCAACTTTAATTATTCTGTGATTCCATGATAAAACCATTACAAGCATATTCTGTCAGCAGCCATGGCCTGTCCTCGCCAGCCTGGCTGAGGTGGCCGAAGGGCTCCCCAGACCCAGACCTCACCTCTCAAGCGACCCTGGCTTGGCCAGGCTGGGTTTAGGAGCCCTGTGTGGCTCAGGAGCCCCGTCCCACTCTAGCCACCTGTGGCTTGTTTCCCTTTGAGCCGAGTCCAAGCCCAGAGCTATCATATCCAGCCAGCGGAGAGAAAGTGCCTGCAGGGTTTGCGGCACAGATTGACTTTCACACCTCGCTGGCCACACAGAAGAAACCCAATCTAAACAGCGTAACTTTGCATAACCGATTATTTTCACTGGGGTAATCTGAGCCCGCCAGTAAATGCCAGTAAATGCGGCTGATCCAGGGAAGGCCCCGCTCGGGGGAGGGACGGCCCCACAGCCGCGGGCAGCCGGAGCTGGCCGGGCCGAGGAGGCTGATCCTGGCTGTGGGTGGGTTTGGTGCTGGGAGCTGAGGCTCAGCCCTTGGCCACAGGGCACTGTCTGCACGGAGAGAAGCACTAACAACTTCTGAGTGCCCAACTCCTTCGCACAGTAAGGAACTGGAGTGTGCAAAGCCACACCAAGGGAAGCAGGATAGCGAGGCAGGCCAGGGGGCAAGAGCTGTCTGGCTTTACTTGACGTCTTCTTAACTTTCTTTTCCACAATGTTCCAGATATTTTGAGAGGCTTCAGCTTTCAGGCTGACTCCCCAGTGACCTCTTGTCCCTGCACATTGATCACTCCATGCTGTCACCATTCACATGACCTAGTTTGTAGGGAACCGTGTTCCTCCTCTGACTCCTCTGTTACCAACTTCCTTCTCTCCAACCACCAGCTCATTTCTTCCTGCCAGGACCAAGCTCAGTGATCTCCCCTTCTTCACAGTCCATGAAATTAGACTGTCAGATTAAAACCCCAATACCTGCAGAGGTTACTGGTCCACCCACACCTCTGCAGGGCACCCAGCCAGGAGTGAGCTGCTGGAGGTGGAACAGTCCATACCATCAGCACACCTGAGATGTATCTTGTTCCTGGGATCCCTTGTGACTGCAAGGCACTGATCCAGCTGTGGGTGGGAACTCCCATTTCAGCCAGATCAGCCTCAACATCTGGCTGCCCATGTGCCTCTCCCCAGGTGTGAGCTGCAAACATGAGGGATGGACAAGTAGGCAGGGGACAAGGGCTGTGGGACCACCCTCCTGGCTGCAGGACACCTGTAACCACAGGCATTTTAATGTGCAGTAAGAAAAATAAACCTGGCTGTGCTCACCTCAGACATCAGCTACTCTCCCACTTCACTAAAATCCCTCAGCAGGGGCAGCTCTCCCAGAAACCACCAAGAGAAAAGCTGAGGTGGGAATGGGAATAGAGAACCTTTTGAGCATGAGAGAAAACCAGGCTTTCACATGCATTCTGTCCCAGCACTTCCATGAATAAAAGGGTGATCAACTTGGTCTGTGTGTCCTAAATTAGGACAAGTAAATCATCCAAATCCCCTTATCCAGAGAAAAGGTAATGACTCACAAGGAGCGTGCCCTAAATGTTACATTTTCCACCTTTGCCAAAACTCCTACGCTGTCATTTCTCCCTCTAAGCTTGCTTAGCCAGATCCTACCTTGGGCTTAGCTGCATTTCATCACAATAGCTGCAAAATATCCTCTTCATCAAGACTGACACAACGCATGAATTGAGAAACTCATTTAAAGGCCTTCTGTCTCTGTTTTCACCAGGAGACTGCTGTGGCTGTCCCTGTTTCTGTGCAGTCCTTGGATGAGAGGGTTTGCACAAACCCCAAAAGCTCTCTTCCATCCAGTCACTCACTCAGACCAGATGCACCTTGTGGGGACAAGGCCTTCCTTCCTGAAAAGGCCAGCGAACCCCACGGATGTTGCTGACCATCATCACCTGCTGGAAATGCCTTTGCAGCAGCAGCAGGTGCCGAAGACAATCCTGCACCACATCTCACCGGGACCCACGGGCACACAGCTCTGGCACGGGGAGTCACCCTGTCCCATTAATACCATGAATAACAGATGCAGGCTGGTTTATGCCAATAGGAAGTGACACAGTTTAATGCCTAAAGGTCTTCAGATAAATGCTGCTGAGCAATTACAGATTTGGCAAACTCTGCACTGAAACCAAGTGTGTGCAGCCCAGCGTATGGTGCTTCCAAGGAAGGCTCCAAACACGCCTGCAGATCCCACGTTCCTCCAAAGGAACAAAGGTCTGCTGCTGGCACTGCTGTAGACCTGGGAGAGATGGCAGGGAGAGATGGGATATTGGGAAGGAATTGTTCCCTGGGAGGGTGGGGAGGCCCTGGCACAGGGTGCCCAGAGCAGCTGTGGCTGCCCCTGGATCCCTGGCAGTGCCCAAGGCCAGGCTGGACGGGGCTTGGAGCAGCCTGGGACAGTGGGAGGTGTCCCTGCTATGGCAGGGGGGGCACTGGATGATCTTTTAAGGTCCTTCCACCCAAAGCATTCCATGATCTTTGTGCTGCTCTGGCAAGTGCCCACCCCCATCCAAACACCAGGAGCTGTTCCTCACCATGACACACAAACAAAGAACATTATAAGGGCACCAATGTCAAAAAGGAGGAGAAACTACACAGTGCATAAAACATGGGAATTTTGACTTCTTGACACAGTCAATACACTGAACTATGACCTCAGGAGGCACAGGGGACTGGAAACCAACAGAACTTAAACTGGCTAAAAATCTCTTGTTTTCTCATGACATTTGAGAGAAGCCATGGGGACGGTTTCCTCAGGACACATGGGAGTTGGAGCTGTGTCGCTGCCTTCTCCAGAGCGTTCCTCGTTTTCCTTACAGTCACTCCATCACTGTCACCCGCTGACCCTTCATTACTTTCTCCCAGTGCACCAGCATCTCTGCTGACCAACGCACTTCATAGTCTGTCCAAACCCTCGAGAGGAAGAAAAAGCCTTGCACAGGCTGTATAAAAGAACATTTACTCTGCACTACATTGTGTCTTCTTTTCTATGCTAGTCTAAATACAAGTGCTGTTTTCACTGCCAATCGTTGTTTGCTTGTGCTGTTTCCACTGGCTAAAACCAGCATTTTTCCAGCTAGTGTTGCCCTCCAGGAAAAACCACACATTCATACCTTTCTTGCATTTAGCACAGGAGAACAAAACTGGTTCCCAGGAATAAGGATGACTTCCTCAAAAGAAAACATTTGCTGTCAGCTGAGGTTTGACCTCTAATGGCTAATTTGGCATCATCATTTTGAGCACTGGAATACATAACACCGTGAAAAATTAACAGCTTCCCTCCCCCCCGCCCCGAAGTTTAATTTCCGCCTGCAGCTTTGCAAGTGAAAATAAAAGAAGCGAAATAAATACCCAAACCAAAACCTTGGGTACAGTCTCTCACATGCATCCACAAAGAGAACCTCAAAACAAAGATCTGTAGGGGAAATTTCACTGGAAACCAAGCTTTTGCAGACACTGAGAAAGAAAGTCTGCAACATGAGACCGTCTTCCTTGAAGAAACACAGCTGATCCGCTGCATTCCCAGCTCCGACTGCCACTGGGCTGTGGAAAACATAAACTTCACGCTAACCCTATGAAAACAGTCAACATGAGAGAGAGACAACAGTCTGCTCCGAGCTGCTGAAAGGGGAAAAAAACCTCTCAGGCTGTCATTCTCCCCTTGCTGTGACCTTCATGCTCCACTGAATTTCTGAAGATACTGAAATCTTGGCAGGGAAGTGTACAGTCTGTGGGAACCAGGCAGCGCCGGCCGGGCTCGCTGCTGAGAATTAGGCCCAGTCGAGCCCTTTTTTGGGGACTCTGTGTTTTATGTGGCCAACAGCACAGGGCTAAGCCAACTCCAGGCTGGGAATTTTACAGGATTGGTGCTGTGTGCACTCACGTACCACGTTGCAGAGCCATCATGGACAGAGTGCTGCCTCCCTGCCTGGCACCCACACGCTGGGGCTTGCTCAGTGTCTACTTGAAACCTCCAGTACCTAAAGGGGGTCCAGGAGAGCTGGAGAGGGACTTGGGACAAGGACCTGGAGTGACTGGACACAGGGAATGGCTTCCCACTGCCAGAGGGCAGGGATGGATGGGATATTGGGAAGAATCATGCATTGCGTGTGTGGGCACAAGGTGCCCAGAGAAACTGTGGCTGCCCCACCCCTGGAAGTGTCCGAGGCCAGGCTGGACAGGGCTTGGAACACCCTGGGATAGTGGAAGGTGTCCCTGCTCACGGCAGTGGGGTTGCAACTGGATGAGCTTTAAGGTCCCTTCCAACCCAAAGCATTGCATGATCTTTGTGCTGCTTCGGGGTGTCCCCACCCCCCTGCAGGTAACAGTGACCACCACAAGCTCTCACTGTCATTTATAAAGCATTAGAGATTAGCAAATAAAAATCTCAACCAGAGCCTCAAAAGAAGCAGAATTTGCCATGACAAGTTATCCCAGAGTCTGAGGGTATTTAATGACTGCTGTGGAGAGCCTCTCCACACAAAGAGCTCGGTCCCTCTCTTGAGGCGCGGAGCCAGGGCGAGGAGCACTTGCCACTCAGCCAGCCCTGGACAAGCACCTTTGGAGGGCAACTCGCTCCCTCAACAGTGTCTGTCGAGGCAGAATAATACCAGCTGTGCTTCCTGGCTGGAGCCTCTGCAGCACAGGCTACAGATTACATCGGAATTGCCAAGCCCAGGATAAACAAAAAGATTAAGAGGGCCTTACCCTTTGTGTTGAACAATCGCACTCTGAAGCAAGAAATCACAGCCCACGTCGTGGGCAGGCACCGGCTGAGCCCGGGTTTGGGTGGCTGGGGAGGAGTGAGCAGCTCACTCACATCTGGGGAAACCACAGATGCTCTTAATCACAGGTTTCCCTGACCTGTAGGCGCTGACAAATTGCATCCTATGGATGAACCTTTTATTAAACCACAGAGGGTTTCCAAACGATGTTCTCCTTCTCAGCATTCCCAAGTCATCGAAATCCAGCACACATGACCCTTCTTAAGTCTTCATTTAGAGGGTGACACAGTGCTTTCCAAAGAGATTTCAGGGCTGAAAGGAAGTAAATGGGGACATGATGTTGCATCAGTGGAAGGCAGCTGAAAAGCTGAACCAGGGGCTATGAGAACTGACATTTTCGAATTCTTTGATGATGTCTCAGCCCCACTAGAGCTGAAGATGCTTTTTGTCCTGCGAGACTCCCGAGACCAACCCCTTGCTGTCTGCTGGGGCAGAAACATCTCACGAAATACGCAGCCTTTAAATCTTACTGGTTTTTCTCTGTGCACGGGGAAGGACAACTGGTATTTCAAAATGAATAAAATGACTGTTGCTCAGGCCAGGAAAGGCGACCACAAAACAAAATTGCCCTGGTTCCACTTCCATGCCACGCTGGAGCAGGAGATAGCTGCTCAGCTCACAAGTGAGTGAGAAAGACGATGCCTGGCAGTTCTCATCATCGTCTGGACCGACAGAGCAACCCACATAAAAGGAAGAAAAAAGCCTGCTGATCAGATTGGTGTGACAGAGGCTCATGAGAGACATGCACATTTTCAATCTAAACGACAGCTTGAGGGATCTATATTACTAATTATCGACTAATATTGCCAGAGTTCCCAGGCTGGCTTCAAAGGTTCTCTTAAAGTGCCCCAAGCACAGGGTTTCCATCTCATCATAAGGCCTTTTCCTTTGTCCCTGCTAAATGGATTGCTCCATCCTGTGCTCCCTCTGCGTAAATCAGCCTGCACATGATGAGCTTTGCAGCAATGAAATTCGTTACCTTAACCACAAAAAACCAGAAACATTTGCTGCAACTGTTAGAATGCTTTTGCACCTAATTTAAAAAAAAAAAAAAAAAGGTGGTTTCCTCTCTTCCTCCCCCCTCCTCCCCGCCTACTCCTAATCCCATGCTAACACCTTCGTAAAGGCTGGGGTGAGTCGTTTGGAAACTGAAAGAGCAGGGAAGGGGGCGCAAAAAAAGTAGAAAAATATATCAGATCTCCAGACAATGAAATCGAGCAGCTATCTCTCACATCCTGCAGCGCTCAGGCTGAGGTCATAAGTTAAACAGGACATCAGAATAGGTGATGTAATTTGCTTATTTAGGATCAGAGCATTCAGTGAAGTGCAAGAGACAACCTATTTGAATGTGCAGATAATCCCCCCATCAATGCGGGGCTGTTCAGATGCACAAACTGCAGCTGGAGCCTGGGATTTTTCTTCCCCGCACATTTATTTTTGCAGGGGATATAATTGCAATCATTTTTCCTTGCAGGAAAGCCTTGAAACCTCACCTGGGATCAGCCTCCTGTTGCGTTAGGTATTGTTCGGGCAGGGTCCCTGCCCCGGCCAGCTTAGAGGCTAAAGGGTCAAGTCAAACAGAGGGTGGGAAAGGAAGGAGAGGCCCGGGGGAGGTGGGGGTGGCACGGCGGCTCCGCAGGACCGGCTCCCCCCGCGGGCCCAGAACCGAGCTGAGCCCAGCACAGCTTCTCTGCACACGGACAGGCCCTGCTGGCCCCAAATCCAGCTGCAGAGCCTCGCACCAGGGAGGGTTTTACAGCAGTTAGAAACCTCTACCCACAGCGTTCTTCCAGATTCCTGGAGGAATTTCTCGGCGAGCCCAAGCAACGCTGGACACAGTCGTCCCTTCACGCCATAGCGCCAAACCCTCGTGATGTAACAACGAGGTTAACAACTTGCAGTGTTTATCTCCTCAGTTTACCACCATCCAGCCCGGGATTCCTGCCTGCCAGCAGCACTGCTCACCCCAAGCCTGCCAGCCCTGCGCCCCCACTGATCTGCCTCCACACCAGTGCTCTTTCACTGGCACCAAGCTGGCTGGGCCGGACACCTCAGCCATGGGAAGTGAAATGTCCCGGGCCCTCGGGCTCACCAAGCAGCCAGTGACAAGGCCCTGGCACAGTGGCAGGTCCAGAGGTGCAGCCCACACCTGCTGTGGGTGGACCTTCAGTCACAGGGCATGGAAAAGCAAGATGGCAAAAGTCACACCAGTCATCCAGGTAATGGATCCTGCCAAAACATGGCTTGTGGGAGTTTTGGACTCCGCACAAGTCCAGGTTTTTTATCTTCCTCCTTTGTGAAGCTTTACCTTCGAGCCCAAACAGATGAGAAATGCTTGCAGATGTTATTTCAAGTTGTTTATTTTTTCTTATCTCTAGCTGGCTCTCAGCTCCGGCCACAAGTCTGATGCCAGCCGTGTCCGAGGGGGAACTGCCCAGCCCTGGGCTGTCCCGTCCCTTTTGTACCCTTTCCATGATCCAACCATTCTCCACACCGTATTTATTATTTACTATTTTATACCAATTAATTTGCACCTATTCTAGACACGTAATTTCTACCTCTTTTTCACTCTACCAATCATTTTGTGCCACCACCACCAGAGAAGATGGAGGAGAAGAAGAAGAAAAAGAAGGGCAGGGGAACGCCCAAAATCCTTCATCTTAAGTCTTCTATCTTTATTCTAAAAATCCTAAAATCTACCTTTTTACCTTGTAACACACTAAACCACTACCCATTTTAAACTCTCGTGCTCTGCAATGTTTCTCGCAGTGCTGGTAATTTCTCCCATGGACTAAGATCAAAAACTCCTTCATTCTTGGCTTCTGGCCAGGGTCTGGGACCCCCTCGCTGGGGCTCCGGGGCTCCCTGACCTGCCAGGGCTGCCAGAGGCATGCCTTGGGCTCCAACAATGGCTCAAGAGTTTCTGTAGGAGACTGGAACGACATGGAGACATGGAGTTCATGTCCTCCTGCTGCCCCACCAGGCCATACCCAAGTGTCACAGCAGGATGTCCCAAATAGGGACAGCACCAGGAAGGGTGGGAGACAACCACAGCTATGAATGGATGGACCTGGGAGAGGAGCTGAATTTCACCCTGCTGTGAAATGACCCAGCCGTCAGCTGTCCGTGCCCAGGACTGGAGCCATCCAGTAGCCACCTTCTTTAGAAGCACCTTCTTTTGGGTGTTTTTTCCTTCTCTAACTCCTAGTTCTGTGTTAGAACCTTCTCCAAGCTGTGGAGAGCAGAGCATCACTGACCTCCCGGGTGAGTCAGGCTGTGAGCTGACCCTAAGGCTGCCCACAACAGCCCCCGACAACTCCACAGACATCTTCCTGACTGCTCAAGGGTTCCGTGTGCTGAACTGATCATGTCTGAACACCCCAAGCATCGTTTCGCATTGTCCCTTCCTGAAGGAAGTATTTTAGCTATCTGGTGGTTTCCTCAAGACACGATACCCCATATGTGATTATGGCATACAAGATACCCCAATGTGTGCAGAGGTGACAGGCATGGGACATCTGCGTTTCAAATACAGGGAATGGGTTTCTAATATTTTAAGGCTATGAAATGTAGAACTTCTACAGGTTTTTTATGCATGTCACCAAAAGACAGAATTAATATTATTTTCACTCAGCCTTACTAAAACCTTCCTCCCCAAAGGCAGCACCAGGCCCAGCTACAGCTACTGCTCAGGGGTGGCTTCCCCAGGATCATCACCGAGTTCTTACCATGCAGCACTTGAGGGACACATGGAATGAAAAGGGCATTCCTGCACCATCACTGACACCTTGGCAGCAGTCCCCAGTCCTGGAGCCTTTAAATGGAGCGACCACGCTGAACCCCAGCACAAGTGGGAGCAGAAATGCTGAGCAGCCCCTGGGTGACACTCCCCGTGCACTTGCTGCTCTCAGTCAGACAGGGGTAGCCAGCATTGGCCATTGTTTTAACAGAAGAAACAGCAGTGTTCTGGCAGGGTTACAAAGCAAGCCCATTCTTTACCTCTGCAAAAGCGAGCCTGTCCATCCCTGCTGAGGGAGCTGACAGAGGAAACACATTTTCCAGCAGTTTTGGGTACAACACTGCACCGGGACTTATTTTTACCACGTGCTCTGCACTGCCTGCATTGATGTTACACCAACATTTGCTGCCATATTCACTCCCACCTTGTACAGAACAGAAGCTCAAGAGACAAAACAAGCCCCTGCTCCATGAGACAGAGGGAGCAGGCAGGATGCCACATTGCTTCCTGTGACACACAGCCAGGGCTTATCTGTGATGGCTGATGGCACAGATAACCCATCCCCAGCTCCGTGCAGGACAGGGAGGAGAGTGGCCCAGCTCATGGATCAGTACTGCACATCCTCCTCCTCCTCCTCCTCCTCCTGCTCAGCATGGACACAGCAGCACTCACGAGCTTCTGGAGCCCTGCTGGTGTGCCCACTGTGCTCCCCTGCCACAGGGGCAGCCAAAACTCTCTGTCACCCCTCTGTCACCCCTCTGTCACCCCTCTGCCATCCCTCAGCGATGTGCTCTGCAAGGAGGGGCAGAGCTCAGAGCGGTGTGGGAGCCCCAAGGTCTGTGACCCAGCCCGGGAGCAGCATAGACAGGCTGGCAGGCACAGCTCAGCAGTTTCAGGATCCGGCCTCCATCCTAATTAAGCCCAATTAGGTTTGCAAAGAATGAGGATGTTTTAGGAAGGCCGTACAAAAGAACTGCTGAGGTCTCTGTTGGCCATGGAGGCCCAGAGCACCCTCCTGAAGGCAGAAATTGCCACTGCTGACGTGGGCTGTCAGTTTTCTGCAGGGCTGGGGATGATCCTGCTCCTTGTGCTGCCCACAGCTCCCCTTGCACACAACCCAGGGAGTGCAGCTGGGAGAGCTGGGGTTCTCCTCCGGAGCATCAGCAGCACATCAGCCAAGCTTGTGCTGTTTGCAGAGACAGCTGAGCAAAATCAGCTCCAAAATGCCAAACTTTGAATGAAGGCAAAACCGATTCCGAACAGGGAGAGGTTTGACAAATCAGCATCTTCCCATGCTGAGGGGTATAAAACGTGCAGCTGTTCCACCAGCACAATTTACAGGGAAGGCATTTCTCCTGGAAGTAAGAGAACACTTAGTATATACTCCTAGCCAGATTGATTACCCCTATTTATATTGTAAACTAAGACAGCTTGTACTAAACCCATAGAGTTAACCAGTTCCAGACCCCAGATCCTGGGTGAGGGGTCAGTTTTCCATCATCTGCTGCACAGTCTCGTGCATTTATTAGAGAGCACAGAGTTTCCTGCAGCATGGTTTTGTGTGTGTGTGTGCTTATTTTTGTGGTATTTCAACAACCGTCAGGAGGAACACTGCTATTTTATGGGATGTCAGGGAATCGGAGAATCCACGAGGTTTTTTAAAGGTTTGTTTAAACAGCCAAGAAGCCAGCGTGCCACTATAAATATATATATGTATAACAACTGCAATCTGTTCTGGGACAATAAAACCACAGGACTGAAGGCAGTATCCCATATCTGATTATATCCATTTATCCTGCAGTAAGATGAACCCCTGTTCTGCAGATCCGACCTGCAGGGAGTTCCGTCACTCTCCTCTCACAGCCAACCTGCCCAGTTGGACAACTCTCATTTGCTCTCTAAGTTACAGATCCAGTTTCAACATCTGACAGCAGATATAAACAGAGGTCCAGGACACGCTCTCTGGTGTGTCTGCTCAGGAGTCAGTGCTGCTACTGCACCACTTGTGCAATTCCACTGGGCCAGGAGACCCCAGATCTCCACCATGAGGCACCAAGGCGGACTCACTGGCTTCTTTATCCCTAAGAAAAAGCTAATTTTCTAAGCAACTTTCTTTTTTTTCTCTCTTTAAACACTGATAAGGTGAGAGATGAAGTTGTCTGTTGGTTTATATTGCAGTTTGGGAAGGGATGGGTTTTGGCGTGTTGCTGTAACAAATACAAGAGTGAAATTGGAAGAGATGGTGATTTGAGCTAACACAATTAAAATTTATTCTTAACAGCAATCCACAGATATCCAGTGCCAAACACAATCTGGAGTCATCAACTAGCATGGACATGAATTAACCTAATAGCTTCTGAAAAAAAAAAGAAGCCCTATGAAAAAATCCTCCTATTAAAGTAATTAAGTGTTAACAGAATCACAGAGCCATAATTAAACATGGTTTATAATTAAAACAGTATGTGTCCTAGACAGAGAACACAGCAACAAAGAGAGTAGAACCATGACAGTCGATGCCAGAACACACGCCAAGTACCAAAACTCAGAAACCAGGCGGGTTTCTAGCAAGGCTGCAGATGCAAAGCCTCTGATCCTCTGACTGAGCCCTCAGCACTGTGACGGACGTGAGCGCACTCAGGACTCCTCACGGCTCTGCCAGGTGCTGCCAAAGTTCAAGCAGAACTCTTGGGAACCAAGAGGACAGCGAGAGCAAGGCCCAGAACACCGAGGCAGCGCAGCGAGCGGCGAGCGAGCGGGAGCCGGGGCTCCAGCCAGCCCCGTCCTACCTGGCAGCGGCTGAAGATGTCGCTCGGGGACACCTGCACGTTGAAGTGCTTCAGCACCTGCAGCGCCTGCTCCTTCGCCTTCTCGGAGCAGTTCACGGAGAAGCACCTTCCCTCTCCCACCTGGGAGCGCAGCTGCAAGCAGAGACAGCAGTGAGGCCGAGCGTGGGCGCGGGGGCCTTTCTGACACCCTTGCCTTGGTTTGAATTCCGAGTAGCGCCTGGAGTCAGTGTGTCTGCAGGGTGAGTTCTGGTCTGAGCAGCACAACTGCTCACCTGACAGTCACGGCTGCGGGAGCTCTGACTCCTGCAGCACTGCAGTGCTTCGTGTGTATGAAACACGGGTCAGGCTGGACAAAGGGAGGCTCGGGGGGCACCTTCTCATTCTCTATAGCTCCCTACAGGAGGGTGCAGCCAGGGGGGTTGGCCTCTTCTCCCAGTTAACAAATGACAGAACAGGAGGAAATGGCCTCAAGATGCACCCAGGGAGGTTTCGATTGAATTTCAGGGAACGTTTCTTCCCAGAAAGGTGGTCAGGTATTGCAATGACTTCTCCAGGGAGGTGCTGGAGGCAGGAAACTGGATTCAATCCCTGATTTCTGATGAAACTTGGCCAGAACAGGCAGAGTGTGCCACAGAGTGTACAGCACAATGATGGAAACAATGTCCAGTGACCACTGCAGCCCCTCTGATTCACACACGTGCCACAGAGTGTTCCCTGATGGTTCCCTTTTTTTTCAAAAAAGAAATTTGAAGGGGTTGATGTGGGCAGTCCCTCAGTGTTTGTTCCACACTCTGCAGAGAAGTCTGCATTTGGGAATGAGCACGGGGAAGTCCCAGACACATCTTCATGCTAAGGCCTCACAGGAGTGGGATCAGCTACACACCAGTAAAGGAGCCTGGCAGAGCCGTCCTGTCCTTGTGGAGGGCATCCAAAGGCCAGGGAACAGCGGGAACCAGACATTTCCCAGGAGTATTGTACTCTGGAAGCAGTTATTTTCCTTTTGCAATTCCTACACAGTACTTTGAAGTTAAAGCTCTCCAAACAAGAGGATGCTGGATGCTGAAGTCCCTATTCCACCAGCTGTAGGCTCAAGGAACCTGCAGGGTGGCTGCAGCTGCCTCCCAGCGTCTCACTGTGGGGGAAGTTTTGTTCCACACTCAGCTTTTATACGGGAAATCAACAACCCCTATTCTGCAAATATTCTGACAGGCTGCTTGAGTAACTGGGAGCTTTTATACTGAGTTTGTGACAAAGAACTCCTGCACCCTGGCTCATGTGAACAGAACTCTGGCTCATCCAGAACAGTTTCACTCTTCCAAATGGATTTTTGGGCAGTAAAAAATTGCAAAGGACCTGCAGCAGGGCATCACAGCATTGCAGCCACTGACTTGGCAGGTTCAGCACTGCATTTTGTAGTGTGTCTGTGAACAGCTCTGAACAGCTAGTGCTGAGGGCAAGGCTGGGTTTTGCTTTGGCTTTTCTGTTTATCTATAGCAACACAAAACCTCTCCAGCTTCCACCAGACCCATACTTGGGGCCTTCCAATCTCTCCCTTCCAAGCCTGAAGAAGTGTCCCTGAGGACTGAAACTCTCTCAGTGTGGAGCCAGCCAGCAAGCAAGAATCTTTGGGATAAAAAGCACAGGAATTGAGCTGCCTTTCACCTGCCAGTGAGGCCAGACAGAAACACACTGTTCTGGATTGCTTGGCTTGACTTCCACCCCCGCCCCCAGTGGAGAGCAGTCGCTCTCCCCACTGATGCAGGACTGAGAATAAGTATAAAAAACATTTCACCCCCAGCCTTGGTGGTTGAGAACAGCAAACCTCTGAAGCTCCTAATGTAGCTTTTAGTGCAGAAAACATGAAAAAGCCAAGCCAGCTGTTGCATTCACATCTGACTTTTCCTCTTGTCTCCCTTGCACACCCCAGAGCACGCAATGATCAGTGCCAGAAACACGCCAGCAGCTCAGAACACTCACAGTCTGATATGGGAGTCCAGAGGTTAAAATGACTCTTCCTTCCTGTCGGGCAATCTGGAAAAAATGGTAAAAATCCAAATGAGCAGGGCCTGAAGTTACACTGAGTTCAAGCTTTACTTGCAGTCACAGAAGAGAGAAGGTAAACTGGAGATATCAAGTGTTTCTCTCAGTGCCAGTCCACACCTGGCCAGGAGCTCCTGGCAGCGACAGCAGCTCAAGGTATGGCTCACCCCTCGTCCCTCCCTGCCAATCCCTGCCTTGTCTCCCATGTGCTGGAACAAGCTGCTGGTGCATCTGCACCCCATATGGCCCAGGGAAGCGTCCCACCTTGAAACAATCCTATCCAAAACCAATCTTTCATTTTTCCCCCTTAACCCAGACTATTTCTGTTTCCCCAGTCTGGGTCACAAAGAAGGAATCAGTTCTGCTGCACAGGGGAAAAATGAAAAAAAAAAACAACCTAAGCAGATAATTCCAGAAAAAGAATGTACCATGAATTGTGTCTGCAAACTTCACACCATTAACAAAAGATGCTCCTCAGGGAAGGAGGCTGTTACTGTCCCAGCAACCCAACACACAGGAATTGTGCACCTTCCCAGGCTGCAGGGAACATCTCCCTTAGAGTTTACCACCTCCTGACTAAAAGCAGTCCTGAGCTTTTATCAGAGGTCTGGTCCTGCAAGTGGAAGGGCTGTGCTGAGTTACCGGGGAGCCTGTCACCCGCCCTGCTGGCCTGCACTCGGGGCTGGGGACACTGCAAAGGGGGCGGTGCCGAAGGGAGACGCCGCAGCTGCAGCTGCAGGGGTGGGAGTGTGACTGACCTTCCTTCATAGGACTGAACGACACCCCTCCCTTCCACCCCTCACCCTCCTGCAGGAGGGAAAGAGCCTCGTGGAGCAGCAATAGGAGATTCCAAAGGATTCCCATGTGCACCAGGACTCAGCTCTGATCCTGCTGACAAGGGATCAGTGCTTTGAAGCCGGCACGAGGTTATTTCTCTCCTCTGGCTTGGATTCTGTTGGAGGCCCTCGTGTTTTTCACTGGCTCCAGATGTGTGTCATGGAGGTCTCTCATCTGGTTCAGAGTTCAGCAGCTCTCTCTGGGTCCCTCTCTACCCTTGGCAGGAAGACACATTTGGGATCAGAGTCCTGCTGCACTTCCCAGACAGATGACACCAGCAAGCACAGCCAGGGAACACCAGAAAAACCAACCAAGACTTTTAAGCTCTGTCTTGGGTAGTCATTCTCCTAAGACTCACTGAACCTATGTAAACAAGGGGGAGAAGGCTCTGAAGGCCCTGTGCAGGCAGCTAAATAACCTGGTTTTTCCTTTTTTTTTCCTTCCTGAGCTTTCAGGCATCTGCTTCCCTCCTTTTGTTGTGAAGTCACTCTTCGGCTGACAGTTCTGCACTGAGAAAGCGATTGGCAACAATTTCTAAAGCCTCTTTCTGGAGGCAAAATTACTGGATTTCTTTCAAAATCACCCCTCTCTCTCTCAAGAAAGGAAAAAACCTCTAAGAACAGGAGCCTGGAAGGGGCAGCAGAGACACCCCGTGCAGTCCTGCTGCTGAGCAGCCACCTCATGGCACGCTAGTGAGGGGAGCCTGGTAAGGCAACAGCAAAAGGTCACCACAGGGATTTGCCAACAAGGGAAACGGGATGTGAAATTCCTCCCGACCCACGTCTGCTTCAGGGTTAGGCTGAGGATTTCACAGCTGGAACACTCCATTCTGACTTTCTGCATCCAGGGTTAATTAGTTCAAGCTTGATAAATCCCCTTATCTAAATGGCTCTGCAGAGACAAGCAAAGAACATCAAATAAAAAGGAGAAAAGCAATAACTCTTCCAACATGTTTTTCTGCCTCTGGAACATCAACTGGGAGAAGCACGCAGAGCCAGAGAAGCCATGTGATAGCACACATCTGACTGAGACCACAGAGGGTATGTGCTGGAGAAAAGGGCACAATTCCTCCTTCTCCTCCAAAAGCAACAAGGGAAGGCAGCAGTGGGATCATGGGGGGACGTGTGCTCAGGGATGCAAATGAGAGGAAAGGAACACCCAGGGCAGCATTTTGGCGTGGGTGTCAGGGACCTGTGCTCCAGCCCAAGAGCTGCAGAGAGGGCATTGGCCTCAGTTTCACAATCTATTATAAAGATAATATCAACTTCCTCTGGAAAAGGCTCAGACCTTGTGGATAGAAAGCACTCCCTGATCTGTTGGTATTACTGATCAGCCCTTAACGTGCCTGTCTGTGCAGCCAACTTCCACCCTGCAGAAATGAATGAACCCACAGGAATTACTGTCAGAGACCTGGAAGTGCAGTGACTGAGGAGAGAGGGCAGAGAGAGAGCCCCTTTGTTTCCAAGCCAGCACCAGCACCCGATTCGTGACAACCTAAAGCATCCTGAACCAAGGCCAAAGGAGGTTCCAAAAACGGTTTTTCCTAGGCTGTGGATTTGTAAGTTAAACTTTGCCAAGTCTGTGCAAGACACGTTGGGCAATGCCACATGTCCTTGAAGAGCCCAACTGCATCCAGGAAAAGCTGTGTCCTCCTTGCAGTGATCCTGAGCCTGGGCCAGCAAGGCCCCGCTTCAAAAGGGAGTGCACAGCAAGTGTCTGCCCCAGGATATGTGCTGGGAAAGCACCAGACAAGGATCTGCTAGACAGGGGGATCACAAAACCCAATCCAAACCCAGAGCCTCTTCCTGTAATCCCCTGTCTTTTAAAACAGACAGTAAACCAAGAGCACTCTGAGCACCCTCAGTCCAATCCTGCCAGTATTGCAACCCTAAAATTCTCTTCAGCATTCCTGAGAAGTGTAAATTGCACAGTTATCACAGGGTTTTGTAACAGGGCCTTAAGCGTCACACCAAAACCGGCCAGCCAGTTACACTTCTCAGTGCAGACCCGTTTGTACCACGGTCTCCAGTGAAAGACCTTCTCCTCCTGCTGACTAAACATCAAAAGCCAAGTCTTGATCTTAAAAGCAACACAGTTCTTCATCTGCCCTCTGTGAATTTAGCTCCCCACCAGACTAAGAAGACCAGCACACCTGGAGAATGTCATCTACTTCAAAAATATGGAAAAAGCCAGTCAAAGCTGAGACAAGATCCAAGATTAGATTCCCCCATTAGGTGAAGATCTGCTCACTGCAGGATTAAAATCCCCTTGTGTCACCTGGATCCGAATCAGTCTAGGGCAATTTAGATCTGGGTGCACAGTGCTCTATTTGAGATCCATCCAGCCTGGCCCTCCTCTCCGACTCGCTGCTTCACCTGGAGGTTTGGAGGGTAGGTGTAACCTTGCCAGGGAATCTTCCCTGGCATGGGAGCCTCAGGAAGCCAGTTTTACCTGCCTCCTGGTTATTAGCACACTTCAAAAGACACCAGGTTTGCCTTAGCATCAGATTGTTCTTAGAGATGAGGATGATTTTGAAGACCAAGAGCAAAGTCCATTAAAAAAATAAAGTAAACCAACCCGGAACTCAACTGAAGCAGCTTTGAGATTCCACTGAGTCTCTTATTAGAAACCTAAGAGACTACCAACATTTTCTTAATCAGCAACTTTTGCTCTGCCCCTGAGGTACAGCACTGCAGGATCTACTGCAGTCACGCAGGCTGGTGGGTGATCCTGTAAGGTTGGTATGAGAAGGATCCCACTGCTCTGCCAGATGCTGCAAAATTGCAGAGGAAAGAGGAACATCCACTTTTCCATCTCCTTCCAATTATCTGGAAAGCTCAAAAGATAGGTTGAAGATTCTGTGCAAAGAGAAGTTTGCAGAAGCCAAGAAGGAATCATAGAATAGCTTGGTTTAGGAGGGATCTTCTAGAGGTCATCTTGTTCCAACTCCCCTGCAGTGAGCAGGGACATCTTCAGCTGGGTCAGGCTGCTCAGAGCCTCCATCCAGCCTGACCTGGAACGTTCCCAGGGATGGGGCATGAAAGACCTGGGTGGCAACACAACAGGCACAGGGCACAATTTTAAGTAAAGAAACTTGTATTAATTGGGAATAACATTGCTTGTGGGAATAAGTGCAAAGGCAAAGGGTGGATCACTGCCAACTCCACCACTAAATCTGGTCAGCCAGAGGGGATCCAGTGCATTGTGGTGCCAGAGGCCCTGCTCTCACACCTCTGCAGATCTGGCACGATAAACTCACTGTGACATGTCCAAGATAAAACATTTAGTCAATAACAGCAGCACAACACAAACAAGGGTTTCACATCCATGGGAATGGGGGTTCTCAAACCAATTCCTGCCACATGTGCTAGCCTAAACAAAAAAATAAATAAAATCCATCACTGCCCAAGCACAGCCGAGGGAGTTCTCAGGCTTTTAAGCTTGATCCTAAATAACAGAGGGTGCAGGACCAGACCCATCTGCCCACCAATGCTTGAAGCCACTGTAACAAAGAAAAGGAATGAGAACAGTGAGGAGCAAATGCCAGGTGCTGCAGGAGTTCCTGGCACAAGGAGATGTGTGGTGTGACTGATAAATCATTTCAGTGAAAAGACTTTAATGAAGAACAAACACTAAGGCTGTACACTCTAGGTGTTCCTGGTGACACCAGTTTGAGACTGTGCTGGGACAACACCCAAACCGTCTGTGTTGTACTCAGTGACCAGGATCCAAACCCTCTGCTGGCCTTCGCAATAACATTCCCAAGTTTTTGGGCGTAGGGTGGTCAACATTCAATTTGGATTCAATCAGGACCAGCCAGATCTAAAACAGGGTGGGAGGAGTCTATTTTTATCTTTGATTATCCAAGCCCAGATCAAAGGCTCTGCAATATAGTAACACTCCAAGGGCTTTTGATAGTGAAAGGATGTTTGTCCGGTCACCATAGAGAAAGCAATGTCAAACATCCTGTCCGTGGCACGATAAGGGAGCGGGATGAGGAGCAGAGACGGGGCTCTGGGGGGAGGCACTGAGAACCAGTTTGTTTAAATGACTTGTGCAAGTTTGGCAGGGAGGAGATATTAATTATTTCTGCAGAAGTTAGAGCCTGCCCCGGATTCAGGCCAAGCAGACATCTGAAGAGGAAACATCCTGCACACCAGGCCGGGTGATCCGCACACATTTGATAGCACACGCTGTGTGGGCTGGACATCTCTGTCAGCTCCCTCGAAGGCAGGGGGGCCCTGCTGGGAGACCTGGACAAATCAGAGGGCTGGGCAATCACCAACCACGTGAAGCTCAACAAGGGAAAGTGCCCGATTCTGCACCTGGGATGGGGCAGCGCTGGATGGACAGACAGACATTAGGCCATTGGAGAGTGTCCAGAGGAGGACAACAAAGATGGTGAAGGGCCTTGAGGGGAAGCTGCATGAGAAGTGGCTGAGGACACTTGGTCAGTTCAGCCTGGAGAAAATGAGACTGAGGGGGGACCTCACTGCACTTACAACTTCCTTGTGAGGGGAAAAGGAGGGGCAGACACTGATCTCTGCTCTCTGTGACAGGGACAGAACCTGAGGGAATGGCCTGAAATTGTGTCAGGGGAGGGTTAGGTTGGAGATCAGGGAAAGGTTCTTCCCCCAGAGGGTGCTGGGCACTGCCCAGCCTCCCCAGGAAATGGGCACAGCCCCGAGGCTGCCAGAGCTCCAGGAGGGCTTGGACCGCGCTGCCAGGGATGCACCACCAAACCATTCTGTGATTCTATGATCTTTACACTCCACTTGTCCTCTTCTCATGACCTGAACTGGCCCAGCTGCCAGTGACACAATTAGACACACATAAGAGTAAGATCACAGCAGTCTCTGCTCCCCTCCTCTCTCCTGGGAGACCCAAGGGCAGACACCACTGCAGGGACCAGCTGATTCCAGCTGCCAGAGCTTGGGGTGACCCAAAGAGCTGGGACTCTGCACAGGGATGGATGGGAGGAGGGACCCATGGGGCAGCTCCTGCAGCCTGAGCACCAGTGCAGCTCCCCAGCAAGCAGCATCATGTCCCCATGGAGATGGGAGCTGTGCACTCACCTCAGCAGCTTTCCTGTGGTCATCCTCATTGTCCAGCAGCCGGACATCCACGCCCAGGCAGCGCAGGTAGCGCCCCAGGCCCTGCAGCATGTTGTCACAGACCACACTGAACTCCCGGGGGGAGATGGGGGCAGGGGGACGCGAGGGCTCCGTTCTGGGTCCTTGGCACTCCTAGAGAGAGGCAAGAGATTCGTAAGGAGCAGGAGGCTGATTCCCAGCACATTTGTGCCTTTCCTCCCTGCGTTCACCCACCACAGCACATCCAGCTGTCTCCTTCCCCCTGTGTCACCACTTCCCTGTGTTCTGCAGCACCTCCAGGTCCCCCTTCCAGCCTGTCCACATTGCCATCACCACCTGGGCAGGGGGCAGAACATGACGGGGCTAATTCTGCACTCGCCGTTCTCCCCCTGACCAGCTGGCCACCTGAGCCAGCAGCCGTTCCCTGGAGAAGTGCCAGCCCGGCCTCCAGTGCTCTGCACAGACATTCATCTTCAAGAAGTCACAGAAACATCGTCAAGGCTGCTGTTCCCCTACTGAATTAGTCTGCAATTAATAAACACGTGCCAGAGCTAGGATTCGGGAAGGGGATCTGACAGACAGAGGGAGAAACAGGTAGACAAAGCAACCACGTCAGCTCTGTTATCTTTGGAAGGTTAAAAATAGGCAGTGCCTGAATTCTGTTTGTTTTATTTCCAAAGTCTGCTGCTGGGGGAGTTCCTGCACTCAGAGGACTTTGGCATTGGGAGGCTCCCAGAAGTACAATAGCTAAATTCACAGAGAAGGGAAGTTATTAAGGAACTTCCAATGTCCAGCTTTTGACTCCAGGAACTTGAATCAGCTGGGATGACTGAAGGACACAGCCAGCAGCTATGCAGGGAGCCAGCACTGCAGATCAACTCTGCAGGAGCTGGTGCAAAGCTGGGGATGCTGTGGCACACCAGGCAGCTCCACCTGGGCTCTCCACGGGAACCAGCTCAGGTCCAGGAGCTCCACTGGTGTGATGCTGCAGCTCCCAGTAGCTGGCCCTGCACCCAGGGCTCTGCAGCACTGGGCAGACTGGGCTGTCACCAGCTCCTGCAGGATCCTGAGGGACACAGCTGTGACACCAGAGTGCTGTGACCAGGGATGGAGCTGCCCCAAAGCTGAGGCACTTAGAGACACCACCCCTGGCTGCTGCTGCAGTTCAAACAGATGTGCAGAAGCTGCAGCTGGCTCCCAGCCAGTGTTTATCCAGTGGCCAGCACTGTCATGCGGAGCTTTTTTTCTCACGTTTCATGCCAGCAGAGAGAAAAAAGCATTTAAAGGAGAATAGAGTCATTAGCCCCACTTCAGAATGTGGACCAGGAAACACTGGGAAAGACAGCTTGGAGTCCTGCAGGATGCAGAGTCAGGAGAAGACTGCTTTATTTGGTGTCCCAGTGCAGGTTTAACCGAGTGCCTCTCGGCTGCTGAATCTGTCTGTGCAGCACACAAAGATGAGCCGTGGGTTTCCACGGTGATTGAAGCCTCAGGTGCTCCCTGCTCCCACCTCTGCAGCAGCCACCCAGCTCTGCTGTAACACACACCATCCCCACGAACACAGCGCTCAGGGAGCAGCTCCGTGTTCTCCTGCCTGCTGAGGGCCAAGGGACGCTGCACATTTACACCCAAGGTGGACACAGCCAGCGCATCTCAGCCCAGGCACGGAAGGGGCACTGACTTCAGGAGCTCAGCACACACTTGGGGCTCCTCAGGATGCACACAGCGAGGATTCTCAGGCAGTAACAAAATGGGATTTCTGCCAGGGTTTCCAAAGGTGCACAAACCACGGAATGGTTCCATTTTAAATGTAAAACCTTATTACTGAGAGGGACCGGTCACATTCCAAGATACTTGAGCAGAGTTGCACAGCCCTGGTGGGGTTTTAAAGCTCTGCCACAACACAAACTTCTGGGAGAGGCCTCTCATGGAATGTGGTGGTGGGCAGGGAGGCAGAGACAAGCCTTCAGCAGAAAGGCATTTTTGATGGATCATTTGCTTTTAACTTTGCAGACTTCTACTCCAGACACAATAAAGGAGATATTCCCAGTGTGAAAGCAAGGTGTGGAAGCTCAGTAAAGAGCAAAAGTCAGGAAGTCAGAGTTCTGAAACCCTGACCACAGAATCCAAACCCACAGCACTGAGGAAACGTGGAAGGAGCATTTCCACCAGCAAGGCTCCCGGGGCTCAGCACACAGATCTGAACCCACCTTGTGCAAAGAAAAGTGAACCTCAAGGTGCAGGGAGAGCTGAGCCCAGGCAGGCAGGCCAAGGAGAGAGCACAGTGCCCTGGGAGGGAGGGGTGAGGAGGATGTTTGCTGCAAGAGCCCTGAGGAGCCATGCACAGCGAATGGTGTGACTGAGAGCAGCAGCGTGTGATTCGCAGGGGTCTTGAGCAACAAGCAGCTCTTTGAAGATGTTTACAAACCTGTCCAGAAGGTGATGGTGCTTCTTGTTTATTCAGCTGCTTCTTTGCCCTGGGTTTTTTGCTCTGTTTTCCCACCAGACTTTCTGTCAGGTCTGAACCTAGACCGAAGCTCTCGGGGTCCTTGCAGAGCCTCTCGTAGATCTCCAGCAAGCAGTAGGCATCTGAGGCTGCAGGGAGGAGAATGTGAGCCCCAGCTCACATGAGCCTCATTCAAAAGTAAACCAGAGGCTTTCCTGAGGCAAGGAAGAGCCCCCACCTTTGTTAAAGCCACTGTGAACAACTGTGAAGCTGCAGCTCCCTCAGGTCATACCCTCAGCTCCAGGACTGACTCACAGAGCTCCACAGCTGAACCCACGGTCACAGGGGGTCACAGCAGGAGCTCCTAGAGTGACAGGCTCTGCCATCTCCACTCTAACCCAATAACCCAATGCAAACTGCAGGGTGGCTCTTCCAAGCACCACCAGGTAGCTCCAGGCAGCCCCTGTTCCTCACCACTGTCCCCAAGCCTGCCCACAGCTCCTTATCACACCTCCTGACGGGAAGGGAGCTTCCCCAGGAGATGCAGTATCTCAGCAGGCGCTGCCTGAGCAGTTTGCAATCACCTGCCCACAGTCAGTGCCGTGTGCTGCTGCTCCCTGCAACGGGAACGGGAGAACTCTCCCAGCCAGTCTGACAAGTCCCAGTGATTAACTTTTGTGGGAACTGTGTCAGCTTCAAGGATAGTTGAATTTAACAAAGGGCTGGTTTGCATCAGCAGACTGTCCTTTGATGCGCCAGGAAAAGATTTAGACCCAGACTTCTGACTCTGGGGTAATCAGCAATAAACTCTGTGGGTCCCTCCACAGCCCTGAGTCTGTGCTGCAGTTTCTGACACCACATCTGCCCATTTCAAACCCGGCTCTAACAAGCACTTCACTGTGACAAATGAACACAGCATTTGTTTCCCAGGAAGGCTGTGAAATGAGGCAGAAGGAAGTGGACTTTCCTCCTTTCAGTTACTGAGAGGAGTTTCCACTGAGGTGGTGTTTCATCAGACAAAATCTGCAAAGCACAGGAATTCCTTCATAAGGGAAATAATGAATCACTGGACAGTTTAAACTTCAACCATTAAAGTCATGTCCGCAAAAGGACAAACAAAACATGTGCTGACTCCTCTGAACAGGAACTAATCTGCAAAGCCATTTTCTTCCTCTGCTACGTAACGACCTTCCCGGGGACGGAGCAGCCAAACGCAGCCTGCCCTGGGCACCTGCAGCACCCAGCCCGGGCCCACACCTGCATAGAGGATCTGCTCCTCCCGCAGCGGCCGCTTCTCCCAGTTGGACAGCTGCTCTGTTTTGTCCAGAGGCTTCCCCAGCACGTGCTGCACCAGGAGGCTGAGTCCCTTCTCCGGCTGCCTGACCCCTCTCTCGCCGTGGCTGTGCTCCGGGGACAGTCCATCGACCTTCCGGCCGTCCTTCCTCCACTGCAGCTGATGGAAACAAAAAGATAGAAACCACCTGGTTATAAAGCAGCTCCAAACCACCTCCTGTTCCAGCTGGTGGGGCCGGGCACAGCCCTATCACATCCATCTCGTGCCTGGCACATTGAACCCCAGCTCTCAGACAAGGGCTGGGATGGCAGGAGATAAACACGGCGTCAGGTTATTTGTTTAACAAACACTTGCTGGAGAGAAAAGGGGAGAGAAAAGGGGAGCGAAAAGGGGAGAGAAAAGGGGAGAGAAAAGGGCTGTTTCACAGCCAAGGAAGGAAAATTGGACATTCTTGTCCAGCACTGCACCGGAGCAGCAGGGCTGGGATGAGGCTCCTCAGGGCTCTGCAGGGTGCTCACCATACTGGAGGCTGCTGGGCATCCACTCAATAAAGGACCAGCAGTGGCAGCTCAGCACCTTTCTCCTCCTAGTGCCGGTGGGAGAAGGCATTCCTGTGACCCCCGGGGCAGCAGCCCTTCCTGCAGTGCCACTTCTCAGGTTAAACGGAGGCAATCGCTGTTGGCAGCTACGTCAGCCCCTGCAGCACTTCCCAGGTTGAGCTGTCACCCCCAAAGATCTGCTTCACCCCAGCCCACAGCCCCAAACACACTCTGGACATTTCACCCATTACCGTGGTTGTGCTGAACATTTCTGCAGACTGCTGAGAGCTCCTGTGTGCAAGCCCAGGGACAGCTGTGCTTCAGCTGACCAGAAATTCCTGTGCTGAGCCCACCAGGAGCCTTCCTAGGAACACCAGAGCTCTGTACGTTAACTCCATCGTACCTGCTCCAATAATGCATGGTCTTGGAGCAGCAGGATTTCTACAAGAGCTTACTCTTCCTAAGTATAACTTGTGCTCAGAAACCTTGTCCTGGCTGAATGGAGCTGGGTCTCCAAGAGCTTTTCACAGCTCTTAAAAAGGCTATGAAAAAGCTGCCAGTATCATACGCTTTAACTTCTTCGTTGATGAAAACAAAATACTTCTGTCTTCCTTTACAGAATCCCAACACCTGAAACCCTCTGGAGGAAATGCTCTGCTTACTCTGCAACCATCTCCCTGTCAGTCCAGGATGCACACAGACAGTGCTGTGGATCAGGACAGTTATCCACCAGCACATGCAGGAGACACCATTTCCCACATCTCCATGTGTTTATCCTTACTTGTTTGTCCACTGCAAGAAGATCCACCACACCTTGCATTTGCTTCTCCGTGTCTTTCAAAGCAGAACATGTGGCTGCAAGGCTGCTGAGGTCTCCAGACATCCCATAACCTGGAGACAAAAAAAAAAAGCCCAAATCACACAGGTAGGAAAACTCAAATCATGGTTAATGCACTGCAGTTTCTTCTAGTTCAGAGTCAAAATGATGACAAAATATCTACAAACATTGGTGGGAAGACTGTTCAAACAGGGAACAAGACTGGCTCCTGTCTCTTCTGTTCCCAAGAGACACTCCTGCAATCAAGGGAGAAGAGAGGTGGATGAAAAATGCTGAGTTTAAATCAACTTACTTAAAATCTGGGAAAGGTATTTATGAATTTGCCCTTGAAATCCAGGTTTAGCAGCTCCTGATAAAAGCCTCCAAAAACCATGGATGGTAACTCAGATGACCTCTGATATCCAGTACAGCAGCTCTGGAACAGGGACAGCACAGCCAGAAAGCTCTGCCCACCAGAATTACCTGAGCCACTGGAGGCTGGGTGTCAGCTGGGGCTTAGAATGGAGCTGGGACAACCCCAAATCTGAGAGTGCAAGTTAAATCAGGAATCTTGGATCTGACCTGAAATGGGGGGATATAATGTCATGGAGCTGTGTCAGGGAGGGTCAGGCTGGAGATCAGGGAAAGATTCTCCCCCCAGAGGGTGCTGGGCACTGCCCAGGCTCCCCAGGGAATGGGCACGGCCCCGAGGCTGCCAGAGCTCCAGGAGGGCTTGGACAGCGCTGCCAGGGATGCCCAGGGTGGGGCTGTTGGGGTGTCTGTGCAGGGCCAGGGGCTGGACTGGATGATCCTTGTGGGTCCCTTCCAGCTCAGGGTTTTCTGTGGTTCCCTGATCCTGTATTTCCATCATTCCCAGTTACACTGGTCACCGCGTCCCAGCCTGGCAGTGCCTGAACATCCAGGGCTACAAACGCTGGTTCCAAAGCTGGCAAGTGGATTTGGGGAACGGCAACACCAAGAGGATCTAGGAATGACAAAGATGACAGAACAGGCTGTGTGCAGCCCCGAGGTGGGGAGGAGAGAGGGGTGTTACCCAGTTTAGTGATGGCTGCATCTGAATAGAGCATCTGGATGAAACGGGGAAGCTTCTCCTTCTCGCCCTCGGCCTCAGCTTGCTGGAGGAGCCGTGGCAGGTCCAGCAGGAACACCTCATCCTTCAGTGCGAGCTGCAGGAGGGCGACACGGGGCTTCCCCACCATGCCAAAGGAAGGCTTCCACTCCATGTCCACGCCAACCACCTGCCCAGGCTGCAACACAGACACGTTCTGCACCCAGAGCCTGGAAAGTCTGTCCAGGACATGAGCATTTCCTACCCAGCACCTGCAGCTCTTTGTGCAAAGTGCCACAGACACAGGGAGCTCTCATAGCACCTCTGTCACCCACGGGAGCCTTCCCTGGCACGATCCCTAACACCTTCCCCAAACCAGACCAACCTAAAGGAGCAGCAGTTCTTGGCTTGGGGAGGGAGACACTGGGTGGCAGTGGCCACATCCAGCCCAGTGCACCAGCCTGACACGGAGCTCCAGCTCCCTGACCCTGCCAGGCCAGTCCCAGGTAACACTCACCTGCAGCACCTTCTCCCAGCACTGGAGCATCTCCTCCCATGTCTGCAGAAAGTGAATATTTTCCCGTGGAATAGGAAGCTGGTAATAGTCCTTACTGTCCTCGTAGTTGTCTGCTTTTGTGACCTCTTCTACCCTGCACAGAATCAGGTGCAACAGTTTTAAGCCATGCAATAGGAGGAAATCCTGGACTGGAGCAAGAGGGGTAAGTTTTACTCCCCTCATTTCACCCAGACCCTCTCTTTCCCCATGACACTCAGCTCCTTCTCAGAGAAAAGAAACTGATCAAGAAGATCCAGCTCCCTTGGACAGATCACACATTTCTGGATTGTCTCTTTCCCATATAGACTTGAAATGGTTCATTATTTGGGAAACCCTTTACTAACCTTATGTTTGGGAGGCTGTGTGCCCAATTTTGCAACAGAGCAGCCCTCCCTGCACAAACACTCCTTCCCGTGGGTTTGTGTGCACGGGGAAGTCAATATTTGTGTAAAATATTTAATGAAGGTGTGCAGCTTCAGGTCTCCTGGAATATTCTCACCTGCAAAGCTCAGGAGCCCCGTGTGGTGTGACCAGAGACAGATGATGTCATTTATATGCTGGAGCCACCTTGTCGTGTGCAGTGTGAACTCCCTCTGGGAACCTGTGGCTTTGTTACTCAACAGACAGGGCAGCCAGACTGTTTTATGGGGTTCCATGGCTCTGCTGACTTTATAGCAGCTACCACAGCAGGTATCATGACTGGATGAGTAAACTGCAGGACAAAGGGGTTTATTCATCTGTCCCAGCTCCTCACGCAGGGCACAGCACACCCTCACCTGCCTTCCCTCCACAGCACAGGATTCCCACAGCACAGAGATGCAGTCATGGGTTTTATCTCTGGATGCACAGTCTGTGGCTCAGCCACACTCCTGTAATCACCCCTTTGTGTTTTGAGGGCTTATCCCTCGTGGAAAAACCTCCTGGCTCCCAACTTGTGGCTGCTGTGGCTTCAGGAGGGAGGAGGAGGAGGGCAGCTCCAGCAGTGCTTTGGAGTGAGGCAGGAGCATGTCCAAGACAGACAAGACTTTCCTGTGCTCCAAAAAAGCCAAGGACCCTCTGGAGAGGTGTTTTGCTGGTGATTACATCTGTGTTGTATTTCCTGATGTGACACAGGGCTTGAACAAGTGCAGATCTGCACGAGGAGAAACAGCAGATCCACGGATCCCTGACCATGAACTGTTCAAGGCCATCTGTGAGACCTTCCCAAAACTATCAGCATTAAAAAAATAATAATTAGGAAAACTTTGACAGATCTGTGATCACCTCAGTAAAATGGATGAATATTTGCACTGCTGATCTGGCAGAGGAAGTGTAAGAACCCCCTGCAGCATGAAGCAATCTCATGGAGCTTCTGTGTACTCAGGATGAGTTTAAAATGCCCTTTCCACAGACATTTCCAGGCTTATGACAAACAAATGCAGCGTGTGCAGGCCCACAATGGGATCCAAGTACACGGAGGAGGCCTTTGCACACGTCTGTCCCCAAGGATGCACCACGGCAAATTTTAAGCAAATATATGGTCCTTGTGTGACAAGCAATCTGCATGGAAAGGCACCAAAGAGGGGATTTACCTGTCCTGGACGTGCAGCTTTTGGAGCTCCTCAGCCACGGCCGGAGGCAGCACCTCGGGGGGCAGCCGGCAGTGCCGCACCCAGCGCGCCGCCCCGCGCGCGCCGCAGTGCCGCAGCAGCAGCTGCACCAGGTGCCCCTGCAGCCAGCGGTTCTCCCCAGCTGTGCTCTGCAGGGCAGGGGGCAAGGCAGACTGTCAGTGCAATTCCCATGGTGGGGGTTTCTCCCCGTCCCTGTGGCACCCTCACTGTAAACCCCTTATTCCTTATATCTAGTCGGAATCTCCCCTAAGTTCAAAACCATTGGCTCTTGTTGCGTTGCAGCAGGTCCTGCTAAAAAATCTGCCCCCATCTTTTAACTGACCCCCTGAAAGGTCTCCTTGGAGCCTTCTCTGGGCTGAGCACCCCCAGCTCTCCCAGCCTGTCTCCAGAGCAGAGGGGCTGCAGACCCTGCAGCACCTTCTTGGGATGGCTTTCTTAGGACAGACATGCCCTGTCCCTCCAGGGCAGGCAGTGCGTGGGGCTCTTCCATCCTTGGAAGTATTTGCAGGGATTGTTGGGACTGCCAGGCATCCATAGGTGACAGGGAGGGCACCTCAGCAAAGCTTTCCTGAGTGGTGTTCAGAGCCAGGAAAAGGCTGACATCCCCCTCCAGCCCCTGTCCCAGTGCTGTGAGATGGGGGCTCCAGGACCCCCCCAGCACCAGGCACAGCCGCGGGCGGAGCCCAGGCTGTGGGTGTCACCCTGCACTGCGGTTCAGCTGTATGGAATGTGCTGTTACCAGTCCCACAGCCAGCTGGGGTGAACCAGGGCTGCATGAAGGATTCTTCCCTTTGTGTCTGTTCAAGGCCCCTGCGGAGGGGGGGGATCACTGCTTTGGGACAAACACACTCTCAGGTGTCCCCGTGTCACTCCCCGTGTTCGCACCTGCAAACAGGGAGGGCGCTTTAGGACATTCCCTGCTCCCAGCTGTTCCTGGAGGAAGGGAAATCGTGCCTTGGCCCACTGCACAGCCTGGGGGCACTGGCACAAACTCACACTGCCAGTGGTTTAAACCCAAACCCCAGCTGTGGCTGGAGCACGGCACAGTGCCCACCCTGTCACTCACAGGGGCAGTGACGGTCCCCACAGTGACAGCTGGATGCACCAGAGCTCTTCTGCCTTGTCCACCTCTGAGAGGTGCAGGTGAGAGGAAATACAAGCACAGTAACACCGAGGGTCACACCAGCTCCATGGGGTGGGAGCTCCCCTTCCTCCTCCCCAGCCAGCCCACACGTGCTGCAAACACCCTGGAGCTCCCACAGCCACGTAGCAACTCCTCCTCTCTCACCTACTCCTGGATCTGCCCTTGAGGTTAATATTGTCAAGAAAACTGCTAACACAAGCTGAAACCCTGCGTGGTGGCCCAGGACCTGTAGCTCTAGGACTGGCACCACAAACGAGAGTTTCAGAGGGGTGAAATGCTCAGATCTGCACTGAAGTCCATCCCCACCCTGGCCAGAGCCCCGCGCTGCCCACCAGCACTGCTCAGGGGCCCGAGCCTGCTCCAGGGGTGCCAACACCTTGCTCCCTCTCCCCAGCATGTAGGAACAGATCCCAGCTGGGTGGGAGGCTGTGGCCATGGGGCCTCATTCCTCACATTCCTTCAGTAACTAAAAGGTGAGAATTTGTCTTCAAAGCAGACCCAGAGATCAGGAAACGAATCTGCTGATGGCCCCCAGGGCAAAAAGGAAGGGAAACACAAAGCCGAGGAGAAAAAAGAATGACCCCCGCCCAGAGGTGCAGGAGGGGGCAGAGGCTCAGAAGAGCTCGGAGGGATCTGGCACCCCCAGGTAGCAGCAGCCTGCTCACAAAAACTGCTGCCTCAGCTCTCTGTCTGCCCCCCTGGGACTCTGCCAAATGCCAAACCACAGCTCTTCTTGTGGATGTGTGGAGGAACAGTTTTGCTGCTGTTCCCAAGGGGCTGGGGGCACAGCAGGAGCCAGGTCAGCAGGACAGGGTCCAGCAGCTGCCCAGGGGCTCAGGTACAGGAGGGAAGCGAGGGAAGGGGCAGGGCAGGAAGAGGACAGGACACATCCTCCTGCTCTTGCTTCTTGCCCTCTACATCTCCCCTGGCCATGCCAGTCCTGACCTTTGTGCGTCTGTCCCCGCTCTGCCTTCTGTGACTGAGCTCAGCCAAGCACTGAACACGTGAAGAGGGGCTGAGTTAAACCCTCCTGCACATCTGCCAAGCCACTTCTCAGAGTCCTTCCCAAAAAGAACATATTTTCTTACTAGCATTGCAGAGCAATTCCCTCTTCTTGCTCCCCCTGTGTCCATCCTATTGTCTTCCTGACTTTTTTCTAAAACACAAACTCTTTGGGGTTGGAGCTCTCTTCAGTTCAGCCCGAGTCGATTCTTAATAAATCTCATTGTGGCAGCTTTATTTCTGGAAATAATGAGGTGCAGATTTTTTTTGTATTATTTTAATGATAACAGATTTCTTCTTTCAACCACAAAAAACAACTCTGTAAAGAAGGTTAATCTCTCCAGAGATATCCCATCCTGCATTCTGAAACAGAAAATAGCTTTGTTTGTCTTTTTACTGAAAAAAGAAAAAACCCAACATTGCTCTAAAGGGGAAAGGCTTCCACCGCAACAGCTCTGCAAGAGGCAAGAATGTGGAAACTTTGGCCCCAGAAGATGTGGGCACAGATGCAGAGAGCAATGTTTCACCAGGGATGACATTTCATGTGCTTTGCTGTCAGTAAAGGAACACTTCTCAGGAGGAACCTGGCACGGTTGTTCTGATCAGCATCAGCGACACCTCCGAGCAGGAAGGGATCCTACAGACCAGGAGGCTTGTTTACATCCCTCTTGGAATTCGAGACATATCATACATTCTTTAATCCATAGGAGCACACAGAAACCCCTGACACCAACAATAACCCATGATTAAAGCTTTCCACAGCGACTGCTGCAGATTTCCTACCCGTAAATCCTGTTCTCACCGCCAAGGCTTCACAAAGCTCACACCAACCATGCAGGGCAGGCTCAGCAATGTCCTGACCTTAACCCATCAACTGTTTCTCCAGTGGTACCAATAATTTTGAAACCAAATATCCCATATCTCCCCTGGAAGTCACCCTATCCAACCCTAGATCAGTTTTATCTCTGTGTTAAGCTGCATTTCAGTCCCATCCAATTCTGCCCTTTGCCTCAACATCTTTTCCCAAAGAGGGACATTATTCACACCACTGACACTGGCTATTTGCAGAGTCAGATTTTAATTTAACTTTTGAATGTCTTGGCCAATTTCCCCTGTTTTCAAGTGCTTCCAGAATCAACAAAAACCCCTCCTGCTAGTGTAGAGAAAATGTCAAGGAGAGTATTTTAGAGTCAGCAATTTTAAAAGGGGAAAAAGAAACCCAGACTTGAAAAGGACAAACCCCTGTCAGCAGTGGAGGGCACTGTCAGCACTGCTGAATTCCCTGTGGTGTGGCAGGTACAGACACCTGAGCTTAAACATTCCCTGAACATCCCCTGAACTGTGGTACTGTCACTACTACTTTGTTGTATTTGTGCTTGAGGTTTCTGTTTCAAAGTTTCCATCATTTGTGCTGCAGGGGGAGATGCTGCAGTGTCACCATCAGATGTCATTGAAGGGAACTCCTGGAATCACAGAATGGTTTGGGTTGGAAGGCACCCTAAAGCCCACCCAGTTCCAACCCCTCTGCCACGGGCAGGGACACCTCCCACTGTCCCAGGCTGCTCCAAACCCTGTCCAGCCTGGCCTGGGACACTGCCAGGGATCCAGGGGCAGCCACAGCTGCTCTGGGCACCCTGTGCCAGGGCCTCCCCACCCTCACAGGGAAGGATTTCTCCCTAATGTCTGATCTAACCCTGCCCTCCTTCAGCTTAAGGCCATTCCCCCTTGTCCTGTCACTGTCTGCCCATGTAAAGTCCCTCTCCCTCTTTCCTATAAACCCCCTTCAAGTCTCCCTAGGCCAAAATAAGCTCTCCCTGGAGCCTTCTCTTCTCCAGGTGAACACCCCCAGCTCTCCCAGCCTGGCTCCAGAGCAGAGGGGCTCCAGACCATCTCTGTGGCCTCCTCTGGACTCTCCAACAGGTCCATGCCTTTGTGGTGCTGAGGACCCCAGAGCTGGACACAGGGCTCCAGGTGGGGTCTCACAGGAGCAGGGTAGAGGGGGAAATCCTCTCCCTTGCATAAAAGATGCCAACTTTGCCTCCCTTCTGAGCCAGGTTCCCAGTTCCAGCAGCTGTCACTCGGCCACGGCCACTGCCACTGCCCACAGCCAGGGCCTGAGAGCACCCTGCGAACACCCTGAAAACACCCTGCGAACACCCTGAGAGTACCCTGAGAGCACCCTGAAAACACCCTGAAAACACCCTGAGAGCATCCCGAGAGTACCCTGAGAATAAAGACCCTGAGAACACCCTGAGAGCACCCTGAGAGTACCCTGAGAACACCCCGAGAGCACCCCGAGAGCACCCCGAGAGCACCCCGAGAGCACCCCGAGAGCACCCCGAGAGCACCCCGAGAGCACCCCGAGAGCACCCCGAGAGCACCCCGAGAGCACCCCGAGAGCACCCCGAGAGCACCCCGAGAGCACCCCGAGAGCACCCCGAGAGCACCCCGAGAGCACCCCGAGAGCACCCCGAGAGCACCCCGAGAGCACCCCGAGAGCACCCCGAGAGCACCCCGAGAGCACCCCGAGAGCACCCCGAGAGCACCCCGAGAGCACCCCGAGAGCACCCCGAGAGCACCCCGAGAGCACCCCGAGAGCACCCCGAGAGCACCCCGAGAGCACCCCGAGAGCACCCCGAGAGCACCCTGCTTTCCCATCTCCGGCGCTGCTCTCTCGCTCTCAGGCCCTGGCGCTCAGGCGCTCACTGCTGAGCTGGAGAAGCTCAGAGCGGCTGCACTGCGGGCCGGCAGCCCGGCTCTCAGACAGCGATCAGCGCCTCGCTGCCAGAGCCACACTCCCCAGCTCGGGAGCCCATTACCACATCAATGCCGGGGAAGTGGGCTTGATCCTCCTTCGGCAAAGCTCTGGCACTGCGGCTCCCCGGGGCATGTTCACACCACCTCGCTCCTGCCTTGTGAATCGGGACACTCGGCTTCCCGGCCTCCCAGTGCTCTTCCAAAAGGCAATTCAGAGGAGTCTAACTTAGGATATCACTGGGAGGGATCAAGGCAAAGGCAGCTCTTAAAGTCAACTTGCCGCTGTGCTGGGGCTCCTCACAGGGAGCTGATTGTTCTGGGCGACCTGGAGGAAGCTGCTGGTTTGTGGTGAGCAGCTGAACAATATTGTGTGACAGGATGCATCTGCTCCACGTTCCTGCGTGTCTCACACAAGCACGGCCAAGTGGCGGCCAGCAGAGCCACACCATCCAGCCCGTCAGGTAAAGCTCACCCTCACAGGGGCTTCAGAGGTCCCTCCCAACCCAAACCACGCTGGGATTCCAGGAGATGGTCACTGGGTTGGAGCGTGTGGAGAGGCTGAGGGAGCAGGGCTGGTTCAGCACAGGGAAGGCCTGGCTGGGCGTAGGGGAATATAATCCCCTCTTCAGTTTTATCAGTGGGACCACAGAGAAGATGGAGTCAGATCCTCCCAGGAATTCCAGCCAGGCCAAAACGTAAGAAAAAGGGACAGTGAGAGTGGCTAAACACTGCAACAGGCCCAGAGGGGCAGTGGAACCAGGCAGGCCACCTTGTCCCAGGAAGCTGGCCCTGCTCTGAGCAGGAGGGCAGAGATGAGCTAATTTCAAACCGAGATGAGGCTCTGATTGTGTGATTAGCAGTGCCCTGCATTCCCCAGGCTCGTCTCTGCAGACGGGCGGCTTCTTGCAGCAACTGCTGCTTTCAAGTCCCAAGCACCTCCCGGGTGAAGAACACCCAGGATCTCATTTACCCAGAATACAGGATGGTCCTGATCATGCTCAACAGTACTACACAGAGATCCAAATACACTTCCTGCATTGGGATGCCTTCCAAATTTTTGTCAGGCAGCCCCCAAGGGAAGTAATTCATTTTCAACAGATGAAGTCATCGTGTCTCCAAAATCTGCTCCTGCTGCCACAGATGTGAGCAGGTAGAGAGCGGAGGGAAAGAACCAACAGCTTTCAGAGGCAGATCTGGAGAGAGTATTTTCAAAAAACACTGAGCAGGAGGGTGAGACATTTCCTTCAGCACATTGTTGGACATCCTTCATGGGCCCTCACGCAGCTCACAGAGCCACAGAACAGATAAACTGGCTGCTGGCAGCAGCTCCGTGGCACAGGGCACAGACACTTCCCTCCACAGAGATGAAAGGCTCCACACAGGATGTCTCACTGAAGGGAATCTGGCGTGATCAGTCCCAGATTTCACCTCAGTAGCTTCAGTAGTGGATATCAATGTTCCTTGGCTGGAGAAAGCACAAACCCAAACAGAAATGGGGGACCATGGAATGTCCTGACCTGAGGGGGTCCCACAAGGAGCAGACAGTCCAACTCCTGGCCCTGCACAGACACCCCAACAATCCCTTCCCAACTGAAGGTGCAATACTCTACATGGACATTGCTCCCATGTGCCCACAGAACCACCTGGCACAGAATCCCCCAGACACCTCAGACAGGCTTCTTGATAAAGAGAGCACCACGGTACCTCTGTGAGATAGCAAAGCTCATCCTGATGCTGGATCCCGCTCCCCACTGACTGAGAATGCTGTCCTAAAAAATGAGCTTTTACTGCCCAATTAGCCACCACTGCTGCACAGAAGGTTTCAGGGAAGGGATCTTGTCCCCTTGCTCCTGTCACCACAGACTTCAGACATGTCCCCAGGGGAAGGCAGCCTGGGGCTGTGCTGGGACCAGTCAGCAGTGCCACTTGTCTTCGGGACCACTGATCAATTCCTGGTCTTGTTCAGCAGTGTCGGCATAGCCTGCCACTGTGGGGACTTTCCCAGATCAGAACCTCTTATTTTAACCCACAGTTAACTCATTTTCCTCAGTTACATCCCACAGCTCCAGGTATGCTGATACACAAAATCACAGTCCACCTGCAATACTTGTTCTCCCCTGCACTGAGCTGGTCAGGGAATGGCACGGGTGTAGCTCTGCAATGAGCTGTAGCGTCAGACTAACCCCATTAAAATGACCTTTGTTTGAAAAGTAACTCTATGACTTCCATAAACCCCCAAAATACAATTCCATAGCAAATAGACTAGGGTAACTTTACCCTACTTGCTTTTTCAGACATAATTTCTTTCTCCTTCTTTTCTGTGTGAAGTCTATCCTGAGGGTCCATGCTTCCAAAATCCCTTTCTCACAGCCACTGCAGAGGCACCTTCTGAATTCCAGCCTAACCCTGGCCCCAGAGCTGTTGAATATTATTCATCCCAGGGATCAGCAAAGGACCAAGGACTTGGTCTGAATACATAAGCCCCAGATTTTTGATATGCTTCCAGATTTCTCACACCTCGGTCCCACGATGGCAGGCTGGAGATATTTTCTGGGAGCACTCCAGCACTTGGCAAGACTGAAGATGAATGAGGATGGGGAAATTGGCCAAACTCTTTCAGAGCAGAGTAGTGTGTTACTTATCACAGTAGATGCTTTGTCTGAGCCCAATGACACAGTGCATTGAAGACAAACTGGCAACCCTTATCTTCCCAGTGTATTTTGAAGTAGCATTTATCTCCCTGCCTTTTGTCATCGTGTCACACACACATGAACAAAGTGTCAGGGGGCCAGTGGCAAATCCTGCTCTCCAGTTTAAGGAAGTGAAGGCTCCCATCGTGTGCTGGGTGACCTGCACTGCTGCTGGGCCTCACTGGGCCTGGGTCTCCTGTGACCAAACACCGTTTCTCTGGTCTCTCCAGCCTCAGAAGGTTTTTACAATCTAGGCACTTCCATAAATGTTCTACAGAAGTCACCATCCCAGAACTCTGCTCTGGCTTGTATCCTGGAGCATGGAGGCCTGCACAAGGGAAATACAGCTCTCTGCTAAGCTCTGGGCTGCCTAAAGGGTGCCTATCCAATCTCAGCATTCCAAGTCCCAGCGCAGCAGAAGCGTGTGACATCGACCTGTGCTACAGGATCTGTCTGCAGGAATTCCACAGAACGAGGAGTTCCGTGTGCTGCCAGAGCTGGGCCCACTGTGGGAACAGGGACAGAGCCCTGCAGCTCCACGGCACCCCAGGGCTGCCAGGAGTGAAAGCACTGCCTCTGTGCTCCTGCTGGGGCCTGAGCTCACAGCCTGACGCCTCACCCGTTTGTCGGGATGGGCAAGAGCCGAAGCCACCCCAGCGCCCTCCCGGCTGGTTTGGAGCCCTGGCATTAACCAGGGTGCAGTTAACCCACCAATAACTCCGGTACGTGTTCCCACGCCCAGCTGCATACATAATGAGAATCCATGGACTCCAGTCAGGAAAAAAGTCTCCTCTTTTCTATTTAGGAAAGTCTTCAAAGTAAATAAGAAAAAAATCCTGACAATGGAAATACTTGCTCAGGAGCACAAACTCTTCCTATCATTAGTGTATGGAAAAGAGATGCCCACGGGACAAACATGGGTTACCACTGATTTCTGTTTCGCCGTGCCCAAACCTCCCTGGCTCAGAGCCAAAGCAATAATCGGTATCTGTGCAGGATCTTTCCCAAAAGCAACGCTTGGCAGTAGATTTTTCTCTCCTTTAATCTCTTTTGGTACACTTCAGCTCCTGGTGGTTTTTGTTCTGAAGGAGAAATGCTTGAGAGGGTTGACTGAATGAACTCTGAAATTCACACCCTGGCAAATTGGACTGATTTCCTAAATCCATAATTACAACATTCCTCAGAGATATGCATTCTTTCAGAGTGAACAAGGGAAGATTAGTTTCCTGTTTCTTCCCATTTACATGACTTCTCCGTCAAGAGGAACTTTTTTTGTTTCTAAACAATCCTCTGTTTATGTGGTTCTCTTCTTGGCAGGGAACTGGGGAACTAATCTTGCCTAAAAGTATAATGCAGCCAAACTATCAATTGCCAGCAGCCTGATTATCTGTGTGCAAGGCAGCTGATTTGCACAGGCTTTAGAAGCCAATATCTATCAGCGAGCGCTCAGGCAGGGACCGATCGATTACAGAGGGTTTAAATAATCTGGGATGATTATTGAATGACTGGATCGTTTTAGTGCTGGCTGGGTAAGAAGGGCAGAGAGGGTCTGTGTGTGTGTGAAGGCTGCAAACTTCAGTGATGCTGGGCAAGCCCCCACACCTGCACAGCCCCAGCTCACAGCAGCTCCCGCGGGGCGAGGGCATCACGGAGCTGCAGGTGAGACCTGCTCCCACCTGCAAACAGAGGATGTGCAGAGCCCTGTTGTTCGGTTTGGTTTTTATCAGTGAATCCATCCTCTCCTTCTGTGCTACCCTGGGAAGCACCAAGCTCCATGCCCCATCTTCCCCCCTGCCTTTCCCTGTTTGGCTGCACAGGCCAACATCAGGGCTCTTGACAGGGTTCCCTTGGTCCTGGAGCAAAAGGAACACAATGATTTGCCTGTTTGAAGTGAGCCTGTCCTCATTTTCCCTCTGTGGGATACAAACAGGAGCTGGGGTTGTTCAGCTGGGAGAAGAGAAGGCTCTGGGGAGACCTTGTTGTGGCCCTTTGGTACCTGAAGGGAGCTTACAGAAAAGACAGAGTGACTTTATACAGAGGCAGACAGTGACAGGGTGAGGGGGAACAGTTTTAAACTGACAGAGGGGAGATTTTCATTAGATATTAGGGAGAAATTCTCCCCTTTGAGGGTGGGGAGGCCCTGGCATAGGGCGCCCAGAGCAGCTGTGGCTGCCCCTGGATCCCTGGCAGTGCCCAAGGCCAGGTTGGATGGGGCTTGGAGCAGCCTGGGACAGTGGGAGGTGTCCCTGCCATGGCAGGGGGTGGAATGAGATGATCTTTAAGGTCCCTTCCAACCCAAACCAGTCTAGGGTTCTGTGACTTTAACCCTGTAGCTGCTGCAGTTTGGAGTCAGTAACAGGTATCCTGGACACTACTGATGCTGATTTAAGGACCTGGTATGTTCCACACATTCCTGTAAGGTTTTGCATGATCATCATTCCTGTATAGTTTCCTACTCCTAGGATGCTTTTCCCACTTGGTAGAACTAAACCTCCCCCAGCACACCCCAGTGGAGCTGAACAGCTCACTGATGCTCTTAACTCCTTAATCTAACCCTGACCTCTCAACCCACAGCCATAAGCCAATTAGCTCTTCTTTATACCATACCAAATCTCCTCCTGATGAAGCTGTGCTGCCGAGTGAATGCCTGCTAGTGACAGAAATGTAATTACAGTGCTTAGCAGCACGCTGGCCCTGGCTGGTGGCAGGGGGCTAAGGTCAGAATGCATCTCTAACACACCAAAACAATTTAAAGATTTTTTCCCCCCAGTGTGTTCTCTCCAGTTTCCTCTCTTCACTCTCCAGTACCTAATTCGTTTGCACATTAAGGCTATTTGGCCATCAGTTTTAAGACCGAGGTCCTGAGCTTTCCAAGGATCCCTTGCCAATCCCTCCCTGACGCAGAATCAGACATCCAGCTCCTGTCAAGCCCCAGCTTGGCCCTGTAGATCCACGCTTCACAAAATGGGAGCTGATTTTCCAAAGTTATTGAGCAAACACATCTTACATCACTCCAGAGAAATTTTTGGCTGACTTTTAAAATTATTTTGGACATTTCTGACAATTTGGTAGACTGGACAGCAAATGATGGCAGTTTGTCTTGGCTTCTTTGTACCTACTGTAATATTACCCCAGAATTCATCAGCATCTTTGTGCTTAACCACAATTTATTTATCTAGCAATGGCTGGATTTGTTATAAATAAAACTACCACAATTACAGTAGACACACCAGCCCTCCAGGTCTTACAGAGAATTAACACAGCCTCAGCCATGCAGGAAGTAGCTGGAAGTATTTACATTTCACTGTACATGTCATCCTTTGACAGACTCTCCTTCAGCTGGGAGGCACGGAACATGCTGCATGTTTGGCTTTTTCCATGTGCTTCTCCCACAGCAGCTGGGGGTTTGTTCCCTGCAAAGTTCCCCTTCCTTTTAGCCCAGCAGGGCAAACTTCATTAGCACAGGTGCACATCTGCCTGCTCTCCATCCTGAGAGCAGAGTGCAGCTGCAGAACCGAACCCCAGAGTCACAGAACCAGAATGGCCTGAGCTGGAAGGGAACCTCAGGATCACCGAGTCCAGCTCCCGGAATTCCAGGGTGCTGTTCCTGACACGGGCACAGATGTGCCTGTTCTCTGCACCAGCACCTAAGTCATCCTTTTGCTTTGCAGCAACTCTGGTGTTATTTCAGCTTCCAATCAATATATTGGACCCCACTGACAAACTGAACTGAAAACCAGAAGGAGATTGATACTCGGCCTCCCACTTTCCCTCCTACTACAAATTCCAGTTTGTCCATGGTTTAATATTCCCTTTAAACCGCATTGTGGCTTTGTGTTCTCCCCAGAGACCTCCAACAAGAATAGTGAATCCAAAGAAAATGGCACAGGGAAAAAGCAAGAGGAGTGTCAAAGCACTGTCACCCCCACTGACTCCTGTCAGTCCCTGCCAGCAGGGAGAGGAAAGGAAGGAGAAACGGAGCAACAAGTGGACACTGGGAGAAGAAAGGCTGCCAGTTCTGACCCGAAACAAAGCAATTCCCCCAGTCCTGACTCCCCAAGAGAGACAGCAGACCTTAAACCGGTCACTAGTCCAGGTATAAATACCAGCTGTTCTGCAAAGGGGAAAAGGAAAAGAAAAATCAAACCTCTTTTTTGCAATGGCAGCTGTTAGGGAGCTGCCTAAAGCTGTAGAAAGACAAATGTAGTTCTTTTGCAGGTGGTTGAACTGGCAGACTGCAGGCAAAACCAGACCAGGAGCAGCCCCTGCATATTCCCACATGCCCCCGTACTGGGAGCTGCTGGGCTCCGGTGGCCCAGCACCGCAGCACAAGCACCATGAGCAGCAGCACTGGTGGAACCAGGAACATTTATTTCAGCTGCTGATTCCTCCCTGAGACTTCTAAGGCCAGAAGGAGCAAAACAATCACCCACTGGTTTAATTTCCTGCTGAAGAAGTCCATAAGTACTGACAGGGGACTCCACACATCAGCTGGTTAAACTCGTTTGGGTTTCACCTTCCAGGAAAAGAGCCAGTCAGGATTTGACGTTTGAGTGATGAAATCCATCCCAACCCTGAACAAACACCTCACTCCAACCAGAGGGAAAGATGATTTTGTGTGCAGCCTTCTACTGAGAGACATGTCAGTTATTAATCACCCCCAGAGCATCATTTCCATCTGCACTGCACACACTGCTTCATTCCCTGTGGATATTCAATTCCTCACACTGCAGACATGTTGCTGTACTCAAAACAACTGGAAAGTTTCCCTCAACTCAGGGGTTCCAGGAAAGAACACTGGATGTGGGTATTTGCAAAGTGGTCTTTTTGACTCCTTGTCCTTATTCAAGACTCCCCAGAGCAGGAGTCCTGGCCAGGTGTTCTGGCCATAAAAAAAACTTCGAAAAAATATATTGCATTCTGCCCTTTAAATTCCCCTTAAAAATTCCCTCCTTGAGTGTAACAGCTATTACATTTTATTCCAGAGGTAGCTCTGCTTTAATTGAGGTCAAAATGGTCCTGCACAGAAAGAATCTTGGCATTAGCCACTGCCATTTAGAAATTAATTGGTCACATAAATAAGATTACATCAACTCCTTGCTGCAGTGTAAGGTAATTTACACCTATTAAGTACCAGGGACTGTCAAAGTTTCTCCAATGTACTGCACAGAAAGAAGGGCAGATTTCTGAATATTATCAGTAAGCAGCATAACAACCCTCGAACTGCAGTGGAACTGGAGTTCTGCACTTCCTAGGAATTACCAGCATCTGACCCCTGGCCACCCAGAGAAGGAGCTGGCACAGTGCTTGATTTTCATGGTCAGAAATTTTAAAATAAATAAGTTATCTCAGTGTCCCAGCTGGAGGAGGACAGAGATCAGCTGCAGGCTCTCCCTGCACACAGCACGGGAAACAGCTGCCCCCAGGGCCCATCTGTGCAGCCCCACAAGAGCCTGAGGACCTGCACAACACGGGCCTGAGGAAAACGAGGGCACTTTCCTGGGAGGTGTGCCCCTGTACCCTCCTCTCAAACCACACACCAAGGTCACAGTGGTCCCAGCCAGTGCAGAGTCAGAGAACCATGCAATGGTTAAGTAGCACTGGGTGGGCTTTAAGGTCCCTCCCAACCCAAACCAGTCTGTGATACTGTGATTCTGTGAAGCTCTGAGTGGACTTTGAGCCATTCCCTCCAGTAAAGCTCAACCTTTCAAAACCAGTAAAGTCCTGGACAACCTTACTTTCTGCACTGAAAACCAAACCTTGCTCCAAGATCCTTCCTTTATTCCCTCCTTCCCCTGCCAGCAGCAGCCACCAGCCTGCACAGGTTCTTATTTCAGCTTCCTGCAGATGCACAGATACAGATCCCCATCGCTTTCAAGTGATGCCAGAGACAGGGATCTCTGATAGCACCGAGCCAGGCTGATAACAGGCAAGTTTCAGCACCACTTGGCTGATAATTACACAGTTGTGAAAAATACATCAGTTGGCAACAAGCAGGAAAGACGAAGCTTGGAATCCTTTGGAAAGCAAACACAACCCTCTGCCCCAGTGCAGGATGCAGCTCCGTGCTCTCAGGGCTTGCCAGGCACCACACGTGCACTTCCCAGAGATGTCCTGAGCCTGCTGCCTCCAGAACAGGGGAGCTTTATCCCACACTCTGCCATCAACAGACACGCCTTCACTGCACACACCAAAGCACATCCTGAAGTGAGAATCATGGAATCTCCTGGGCGGAGGAGACCCACAGGGATCCTTGTGTCCAGCCCCTGGAGCTGCACAGGTGAACCCAGCAGTCCTGTTGCTTTGCTGGTGTGTCCAAACAGTGCCTGAGCCCTCAAACCCCTGAGATCAGCCTGGACCATCACCCCTCAGAGCCCACACCAGGCCTGCAGATGGATTTTCAGAAATGCCTAAAGGCTGCAGAATTCAGCCTGAGAAGAGTTACAGAACAGGAGCAAACACTCACCATGAGGCTGCAACTCCATAGGGAAATCATGGACACATAAATAACCACTACTGGTGTATCACCATGGAATTTCGTGCTGTTTCATTCTCAAATTTGTATTTATTGTAGGATCAGGCCAAACCATGATTGCCTGAACTCTCTTGTTTATACACCAAGAAAAACCCACCCTGCTCCCTTCTCCTCGTGCTGTTAAAGTGACTTGTGTCCTGCAGCACAAGACAGAGAGGTCACAACATCAAACAGTCACCTTTTGAAAATGGCCAGAGCATGCACAGGGAATCTAAGGTTTACCCCAGTATCCTCACACACCTTGCTAGCTGCTGAAGAACAGCCTCTTTTGCCCCTTCCTTGTCATTAATCAATCTAAATACTTGTAGTGTTCACTTACAGTAAGTGCAGGAAAGTAAAGGAATGTACTTGATAATCTTCCCTAAATCACAGAGCCATGGGATATCCTGAGCTGGAAGGGACCCACAAGGATCACTGAGCCCAACTCCTGGCCCTGCACAGACAGCCCAACAATCCCCCCTGTGCATCCCTGAGAGTGTTGTCCAAACGTTCTAGCTTGGCTCCAGCCAAACTAAAGCATTCTCAAAGACATAAAAGGAATTATTATATAAATGTTCTCCCTTGCTCTTCCCTGCATTTTCAGTTTTGCTTCCAAAGTGCTGAGAAAGTGCAGAACTGTGATAGCAGGACTATCCAGAGCTGGATATGCTGAACCTCTTAAAATAACCTCCAAGCAAATAACTCTGCAAAAGCAGGAGAGGGAAATCCACACTCACCTGAATGTGGTCTGCCCAATTCTCCTCAGTCATGGTTTTCTGAAAAGACAAAATCACTCCTGAGCCATCTTAGGAAAGGGAGGGTGTTCCACACAGCAAACTAGAAATGAACACCCCGTTGTCCCCACTGGCATCACCTGTGCCCAAGGAATGCACCCTGGGCACAGGGGACACCTCAGCTCCTCAGTGTGTCCAGCTGGGGCATGGCAGAACAACACAGCTTGGAGGGGGAATTCAGGGAACTCCCACACCACAGCACAGAAAGCATAAAAATCCATGTGCAGTTTGTGCCCAGACTGCTCAATTCCCCAGGCAGCCCACGGGGAGCCAGCCCAGCAAGGGAGGGGTCTCAGGGATCATCTGCGAGGCTGAGCCTTCAGTATATAAAACCACAGTTTTTCTCAACAGCCAAATAATGAAAAATCCTCTGGAATCATGAGGTCTGGGAAAGGAAATTGATAAATTCATATCCCCATTCTAATGCAGTTCAGAGCCAAACCTGGGGAGAAGGTCGGGATGGGACCTGCTCCCCAGTCTGCCAAGAACTGCACGAGACCCACCATGAGTCTCCCCCAGAGCTGGCAGAGGGAACAGGGAGTGTCAGAGCCACTTGCACAACAATCCCCCCTGTGCATCCGGGAGTAAGAGCCTCAAAGAAAACAGCTTTGAGATATCCAAGCATGTAATTTAAATACTAGTGAGATAAAGGAGCCATTTAACCAGAGCTCAGACACAGCTGAGAACGGTAAACAGAGAGCACCAAAGAGCTCTCAGAAGAAGGGACTGTGTCCAGAAACAGCTGCCAAATGTACCTTAATGGAAGTAACTGGCCAGCCTGGATACTTTAAATCAAGCAAATTCTCCAAAACAAAGGAAGTGGAAGGCCAGAGAGAGCAGAACACCAGATCACGAATCCATTCCCCTCTGCTAAACAAATACACCTGGAGAAATGCTCTCTGCTCTCTCTGTGGATGACCAAGCTCCCCACAGTGATGTCATCCAACATTACAGCTCTGAGATGCAGGAGGCTGAAGGGCTCCATCCTCCCCAGCTCCTCTGGCAGTGGGTTTGGCAGGCAACAGAGACAGATCAGATTCTTCTCTGATGGACTGGGAGGGCTTGGGACCAGAACTTGAAAAAAACTTGATCATAAACTGTTGATACGTTTTGATTATCTCAATTAAGTTATTCAAAATGTAAATGTAACAAAAATCCTCATTCCATGCACACAACACAGCACGTACCTCAACAAATCTCTTGTAAAAGAGGTAATTCAGGGTTCTCAAGTGCCGCTGATTTATGACATTAGGGCAGAGAGCTGAAAGAAGGCAAAAGACATTTAAGTACACAGCATTTCCTGGAAGTTTTACTGTCTAGACATTACACTTTTCCTTCCCCAGTGTCAGACTGAGTTTGTGGAAGGCAGGATGCCCTCACACTTGGAACAATAAGGGACAGACTCACACATTGTCAGCTTATCTCAACTATAAACTGTTATTTACACTTTCATCCGTGATTAGCAATGCTAATTCTCGGGTCTGATATCTCTGCCTCCGCCACCCCTGAGCGATAAGATCCACTCCCTGTTCAATATGCTCCACAGTCAATGACTTTACACCTTTAATTAGGCAGCATCCTCACATGGGCACCACCTCAGTCTTTGGAGGCTGCATTCTTTCGGGTTTAATTGGACCCTGTGCTGTTAATTCATTGAAGCAGTTGTGAACAGCTCACTCAGGATGTAAACTTGTGGCTGAAGTTTATCCGATAAAACACAGATCCATGAAAGAGACTCCACAACCACACAAAGAGGGTGGGGAATATTGTTTTGCTGAGCTAGCAAGCCACAGTTGTTGTTATTATTTTTATTGCTGTCATCTTCATTAGATATGGCTCATTACAACTGCAAAACCCAAGATCTCCACACAGCACCTTGTTTTGAAATCCAGCGCAAAGAGAGACAAAGGCAGGAGATAAAAGACATGAAGTGGCATTAGCACAGGTATCTGTCAGCTCCTGCTGGATGCCGGGGTGCCTGTACAGGGAAAGGCTTCACCAAAGCCTTCCTTGGGGTTTCAGTGGCTAAAACCACTTCACTGGGAGCCAGAAGGAGCAGGGCCAGCCGTCAGAAACAATCACAGGGAACAGGAATGGGAAAATTCTCTGTAGCCTCCCTTGAATTAGCACCCATGGGGAGAAACTGATTCCTTATCCCTCTCTATGCCTCACACAGGGCATGCCCAAGGACTGAAACCCAGGAGAACAAAGAGTGATCTCTGGATACCAGAGCCTGGGATCAGAGGGGTATGGATTCATGTCCCACTGGTTGCAGCAGCTCCTCAGAGTGCTCCGAAGCATCACCTCAAAGCCTGAACGTTTCCATCTCAAACAGAAATGGTTAAAGCTGTTATTTGTAAGTTAATCTTCCACAGTGTGACAACAGATCCTTCCCCTCAAAGCATCTGAGGAAATTACTGCAATTATCACGCAGGATATGGCACCAGTAAATATGGTGGTCTTTCCTCTGGATATTATCCCAGTATCTGGAGGAGAAATCATCAGCTCATGGAAAGGAACACTCTCTAAAGAATGTAAGATCAATGTAAAAATTAGGAACACCACCACCTGACCTCAAGTTTTCAAAGCACTTCAGACAGAACCATGGCATGACCCCTCCAGGCCACCCAAAAGATCCACTCAGTTTGAGCTTCTAAGGGAAATATCCAGCTGTGGCTCACCTGAGCAGATGTGGGGCCAGCTGTGGCTCACCTGAGCAGATGTGGCCGAGCACGGCCAGCTGTGGCTCACCTGAGCAGATGTACGGCCAGCTGTGGCTCACCTGAGCACGGCCAGCTGTGGCTCACCTGAGCAGATGTGGGGCCAGCTGTGGCTCACCTGCGCAGATGTGGCCGAGCACGGCCCGCTGTGGCTCACCTGAGCAGATGTGGCCGTGCAGAGCCAGCTGTGGCTCACCTGAGCAGATGTGGCCGAGCACGGCGCTCTCCTGCCCTCTGCTGCCCCGCAGCGCGGCGCTCCCGGCAGCGCGGGGCCGGGCGGGGGCGGGCACACGGACGGAAATCCCACGTTAAACCAAACGGACAGTTGGGTGCTCGAGGGGAACATCGCTCTTGGTTCATGCTGAAAACCTTCGGAAGCCCACGGCAAACACTCGCTCAGGCCGCTCAGAGCTGGAGGTGCTCGTGTGTCCCTGCCCCAGCACAGCCCCACCGGTACCGGGGCTCTCAGGTGCCACCTCCCTCCCCTCTGTCACTCCACTCTCACCTCCCTCCCTGGCACGGAGGCACTAAGCCCAACAGATGAGGCTGTTACACTTCCCAGAGCAGGATCCTTTCTACCTCAAACTTGGGAATCGTCAATGGAAAATTCACTGAGCTCTGTGTGTCCTGGCTGTGCCAAACCACGGCAGAGAACAGACTCAACCGTGTCAGCCCTGGGAAGGGGCTGTTCCCTCACCTCTGAGATCTGTTTTGACTGCAACTTGCATTTGTAAAGTCGATCTCACAGGGTCTCCAAAGACTGTTAAGTAATTAGCTTGGAAAACCTACAGGCTCGTTAACCCAGAGCACACTGACTCAGGTGTGAGGAAAGACTCTATAAACCTCAATTTCCTCAATCACACACCACTTCTGCCCAACTTCTTCCTTCCCCAATAAGGGTAATTAAATGAAATCCACACACAGTTTATTGGGACACCTTTGGGACTCTGCAGAAAATCTCCCACTTCCATGCCCTGTTTGGGAGTTAACAGGAATACTGGAACACAGCCCTGAAAAAGAACACGACTAATCTAAGAGGATGGCTTTTTTTTTTTTTTCCCCTGAGGTGTGAGATCTTTTTTATATTGGGCCACCTCCTATCTGGCTCTGAAATTTAGGGCTGGCAGTTCCCAGGAGTGTTCCAGATCTCAGTTGCTGATGGACACCTCAGCCTTGCTTGGCAGTCAGTGTGATTTACTGTGAGTGGGCAAGAGGGAGCTCAGGGAGTGCAATCTTCAAGTCGATTTGGAACAGCAAGAACTGAGTCACACACCAGTTTGCCTTCTCATACCCAGAAACCCCATCCTCCTCCAGCCCTTCTCACCAAAGCCACTTCCCTCCCTGCTGCTGCTCTCAGGCTCTCACAGCGAGTGGGAGTCACTGGGAGGAGGAGACCGAAAGCAGCCGCAGCATCAGACAAGCCCAGGTGAGGTGACAAGAAGTGTGAGCTCTGCCTCACCACCAGCTTTTGGGGAGCTGCTCAGAACAAGATAAACGAGTGTTTCTTTTAGCTGTATGTTTTGCCCAGCCTGCTGACTTTTTGTGTACTTTTTCCTTCCAGTCAGACTTGCTTCCACTAAAGAATGGAGAAAGAACACCCAGAAATTCAGCCAAAGGGAGGGGAGAGATGGGAAGACAAAGAAAACCACATTATTCCAGCCAATTCAATTCCAGCACAACCAGCACTAAGGCAGCAATTCCTCTGCAGGTATTCATCCCCTTCCAAAGCACTTCAGAGGAGACTGACAGCCACAGTTCAGCCATGTGTGAATCCCTGCTTGCAATTACACATGGTACGATGTACAAATAAACCCCAGCTGTCCTGTGTGGGGCTATGGGAGTCACCCAGCACTGGCTGTAGCTGAAGTCCAGACCAGCTGCCCGCATGCCCTCTCACAGCAGCAGAGGTGGGCAGCCCTCCTGAGCAAGGACTTCCCCTGCACTGCAGACACTGTGGTTTGGGCATGGAGGTCTGCAAGGACATTTGTCTGGAAGGAATGGGATCTGTGTTTACCTCAAGGAACCTCCTCACCAGTGAATGGCTGTGGAGGACCAGCAAGGTCTGGCCATTATTATCAGCAGCTACAACATCTGAAAGCACCACCAGATCGAAGCACGCTGCATCCCACAGAGTGCACCTGAGCCCAACACCTGCTCCTCTCCGAGGTTTTTCTTTTCTTTAATTATTATTTCTCAGGATTTTGCATGTGAACAGTTGTATCATTTCACCCCTACAATTGTATCATACCCTTGGTGGAGCTTTCGTAAGGAAAGGGGAACAACTCGTTTCTCTTTACAGATCATCAAAGACATCACAGCCGACTGAATGCCCAACATTGTCACGGAGTGAAAACTACTGAAAGTAATAAACTCCTGGGAAGCTTTTAATTTCTAAATAAACCATCCCCATATGTCTCAGCTTTCCCACCAACATGCTGGGTTTAATTATATCACTTCTCCTCCAATGAGAGTTTGCAGGGTTTATCTTGTTAACTTTTGAACACCAGTGTGAAGATGGGAAGATTATTATGCAACAGTGTTGCTGACAGGTGTAATAAGCCCTTAATTTGTGGTTAGAAAACCCTTTTCAGTTAAAAAAAAGAGAATGCATACCTTGGGTTGATGATGGGAACCCGTGCAGGGTAAAAGCTAACGGTGCACCTAAAGGGGTCTGGTGCAAGGCCCCAAAGAGAAGGAGAATCAACAGTCCCCGCTAAGGGCCAAAGCAAAGCAGATTTTGTTAGAGAGCTGGTGGTGAAGTGATGGAAAATGTGCCACTTCTCTTGCAAGGCTGCAAGAGCCTTAAAATTCCCCCCCCACCAACCCTAGTTTATGCAAAGAATACAAAGGGCTGTGAGGCTCCTGCTTCCCAAGGGTTATCTCCTCCCAGCTGACACACCCGCAGCTCAAGAAAACAGATCCCGAGTGAATAATGACTTGCCTCTTATGTGAGGGGAATGGAGTCATAACTCAGAGCTGACCATGGTGTGTTTATGCAGAGCCATGCTGAGGTCAGGATTTATTTCAGATCGTGGCAGAAGCAGTCTATTAGTCACCAGCACTTCATTCTTCGACAACACAAAGTGATAATTCCCATAACTTACCAGCTTTGTTTTTCAATATCATTAATTAAACCCTGAAATTCCCCAGGATAAATGACAGCAGAGATTCCTTGATGAACATGGAAGAAGACAAATTGATTCTGTCTGTTTTTTATTACTGAGATAACGCCACAACATGTTGCAATATCCTGTACCTGGGTCAACGTTGAATCTCTCCAGGAGCCTGAAGACCAGCTTGCTGAGCACTCTGCGGTTAAATTTTTCTGGTTTGTACCTGGACAGGCCTTGATATGGTCTGTAACAACACCAGAAAGACACATCTGTGGCATCACCTAAAGGTGTTTCCCAAACAGCAGATACTCAGCAGCAGAGGGATTGGGGTTTGCGGGATGTCGGTAAGGACAGGCCCCTGCCTCACCCAAGGTACAGGGAAAAGCCAACAGCACAACCACACAAATTTCAGTCGATGACCTGAAGCAAGTCCAGAGGCTCATTTTAAAGAAAGAGAAAGCGAGAAACTCCTTTTCATCTCTTTTTCAGAGCTGACAGCAACTATTGCAGCTACAGCGTGACTGACTGTGCTGCTGGCTCTGAGTGATGGGAGTTACTCGAGTGAGAGGCAACTCAGAAATGAAAACACACCACGGGCTGATGAGCACAGGAAGGTTAACCACTTGCATCTCTTGTTCTTCTGCCGCTTCACCACAGTGTTATCTTCCTGCCAAACCTGCACAAGTGATACTGAAAGTCACCCTTGTCTGCAGCAAAGCACGAGAGGCCAATGCTCCAACCCCCGGGGGAAGCTTTGATACTGCTCTGCTGCTGGGGTGTCCTGCACAGGTTTCATCTGCACTCCCGGCAGGAATGGAGCATCTGTCAATAGCAGTGACCCCTCTGTCCTACAGGCTGGGGCGTTGGAGAAGGCTCTGGCACAGCCACCAGAATTTTCCTTTTTCAGCTGAAAAGTCAATATATTGCATTCCCTTATGCTGGGACACGATCACAGACAGACAGACAGCCAGCCAGGGGACAGTCACAGACACATCCAGGGACAGACACACCGTGCTCTGATCACAGACAGACAGCCAGGGGACAGACACAGACACATCCAGGGACAGACACACCGTGCTCTGATTACAGACAGACAGCCAGGGGACAGTCACAGACACATCCAGGGACAGACACACCGTGCTCTGATCACAGCCAGCCAGCCAGGGGACAGACACAGACACATCCAGGGACAGACACACTGTGCTCTGATCACAGACAGACAGCCAGGGGACAGACACAGACACATCTTGGGGACAGACACATCCAGGGACAGACACAGACACAGACATATCCTGGGGACAGACACACTGTGCTCTGATCCCAACACATCCAGGGACAGACACACTGTGCTCTGGCAGCACCTTGGCCCCAGCTGTTCAGCAAGACAAGTGTTTCTACCTGGTGATGTCTCTGATATTGAAGCTGGGGTCACACCATGTGTCCAGGGTCTGCAAGAGCTTCCTCTGGAGCTCAGGATATTCTCCCACATAATCTTCCACCAGGTGAGCTTTATCCTGGAGCAGTAGTGGGGTGCACATCTAGGAGAAGAAATTACATTGAAAGCACTCTGCCCTGCCTTTGATCCCCACGGAGCTTGAGAGCAAGTCCCAGCCCTGCCCAGGCCACCAGTGCTGCCTGCAAGAGTGCTGTGACATTTGTAACACAAAGGAGAGCAAAGCTTCAATGCAGCAAGGTACTGATCTCTGCCTCAGTGATGAGCACAGCCAGGATTTGTTACAACAGTGGCTGCGGCCAGAAAAACTGGGCAGGAGGTGGAATGGGGTCTAAGAAAACACACTCTGTGCCTAACCTTGATGTAAAGGTACATCAACAACACAACAGGGATTTCTTGGGAATGGAGCAAAGCCACAGGTGAAAGCAGGACTTGAAGGGCCCTGATGGATCTCCTGCTCAACAAAAGGTGGATCTGACGACAGAGGAGCCTGCAGAGAAAATGACTCACCTTCTCTACATCTTGATCTGGCTGTAATTTCAGCTTAATACTCAGTATGGCTGCCTAGAAAACATGAAAAAAATTGTGTATTTAGAAGAATCCTAGAGTGGATAAACGGGCATTATTCCAAAGTGAAGTAAAGACACTGTTACACACATTTTTAATGTGTTAATTATTTCTGTTACATTGTCAAGCACAAATCCCACAAACATTTGGCCACATTCATTCCAAAAATGTACAAGAACACTCCTGGCAGAGCTGCATATCCTGAGTAGCAACAGCTCCTGGAGCAAAAATTAAAGATCAAGTTGTTGGGCAGAAAGTGAAGCACTTGGACAAAACCAGCTGGGATGGGTATTTCCTATCAGTGTCAGGGTAAAAAGCACCTGACCCACCACACCTTTCCAAGCTAACTTCATCAGTCTCATCTGCCTTTGAACTCACCCCATCACTGGCAGCATGTGTTCTGCAGAGCCAGACAAGCACCACAGACACCTCAGAGCTCATCCCTGTTCACAGCAGCAGCAGTGGATCACGTTCCTTTCGGGGCAGTTCAGGCCTGTATTTCACCCACTGCATCCCAGCCCGAGAGTGAACAGCAGGGAACCAACACACATCGTGAAGCTCAGCTGCTCAATCCTACTGCCCAGCTAGCAGTGGGAAAACACGTTTGTTCTGTTTGTTTTGGTTTGGGTTTGGTTTTGGGGAAGTTTGGGTGGTTTATGGTTTTCTTAACACTGCTTCATTGGAAGCCCAGGCTTCATCTTTGAAAGAGAAATCAAGAGGAGAAGAACTTTAAATGACAAAAAGAGGAACCACTGTTAATGCAGAGACTGAACAGAAAGGCACAGGAGCATTGCTCAGCCCAGCTAAGCCTTGGCCAAACATCTCCCTTATTCCAGACTTCATAAGTATTCCACAAGTTAGAGGCAAAGAGCTGCTTCTTTCCTCTCACATTATCAGCTTAACATCACAATATTCAAGCCGAGTGATTATTCTCAAGTTGAAGGCTGCTACCTTCTGGTGTGGACCTGAAGAAGGGGTTTGGGTTTCCAAAGCTTTGGCAGCTGGTTTTGTTTTCCTCCCAGCTCCTCATTTTGCTGATTTAAAAGAAATCATAAAAAAAAACCCCAAACAAACAAACAAACAAACAAAAAAAAAACACCACCAAAAAAGCAACTCTCAAAGCCTCGTTTCACCACTTGATCTCATTAGTACTTCCTACTGTAGCCTTAGTTTTAACTGCAACATCCAACAGCTCCCTAATGGCTTTTTAATGCTCAGATTAACCTAATTGCAGCACTGTTATCTACATGGCAGAGGTTTATCTGCAGCTCTACTAACTGTACAGGTGACTTAATCAGATGAACATGCCTGGTGTCAGGCTGGGTTTTCCTCTTTTCCTGGTTGGATATTCCACCCCGTCCCAAAGGGTGTAGAACAACAGATGTTCATTTGTCCAAAGTGTGGGGAACCCTCCCTTCCCTGCCCAGGGCTGGCAGACTCAGCTACTCCACACCAGGCCTGGAGGACAGAGGAACTCCAGCCACACAGAGGTTCATGGAGTCATTATGGTTGGAAAAGACCTCTGAGATCACCAAATCCAACCAGCAACCCAGCACCACCACAATGTTCACTGCCAAACCATGTCCCCAGGTGCCACATGCACTTGTTTCTTGAACATCTCCAGGGATGGTGACTCCATTGCTTTGGGCAGCCTGGCCCAGTGCTTTACGTAAGCTGGTTTTTAACAACAATTTATCCTCCAGCTCAAGCAGGTAAGGGAGCACCAGAGCAGTGGTGCTGCTGGCAGAGCCTCCCTGCAGCAGGGAACAGTCCCGGAGCAGGGCAGCTGCCTTGTCCATGCCTGAAGCTACACAGGGAAGGAGAAGCATGAGCTGGGCCCTAGAAACAGGCACCAGGCTGGATCAGGGTGCAGCTCTAGGGGCTGGGCTGAGCGGGGAGGCCAGCAGAGATAACATCAGCCTGTTTACAATGGGAATAGTAAGAGAAGAGATATGAGTAGCTGTAATAAAGATGAAAGTGCTTGGCAGCTGTGTCTGTGGTCTCAACTCCGAGCTATTTTAAGATTTTGTTTTGTTATTATCGTGTTTTGAATTGTTTCACTCCACAAACAAGTCTTGTGTAAAACGACCCTATTTTTAACAGTCTGGTTACAGCCGATAAGATCTCCAGCAAAGCAACACCTCATTCGCAGGCTCATTTTGACTCAGAAAACAAACGCTTTAATGAGGCCGAGCAGGCTGTAACTGAACGGGTGAAAAACCCCCTCCCCACCCAGAGCCAGCACTCCCCATCGGCAGTGCCGCGCTGGAAGGTGAGCCAGGGAAGCTGGAATCTGGCAATCCCGGTCATCCAGCTGCAGATCCTCGGGCAGGATCAGCAGGGCAACACCAACCCTGATCAGCAGGTACCCCCCACGGCACCAGCCGGTCAGTAAGAGCCAAAGCCCGAGGCAGGATGCAGGAACATGGGGAAGCTCTGGGGAACGCTGAGCTGTGGACACCTTATCAGGGTCTACTCACCCCCTCCAACTCCAAAGAGAACGTTATTGTCATGGCTGGTGGTACAAGGAGTCTTTGCACAAAAATACATTTCATCCACAGAGAGTTTCTATAGCACAATCTAACAACAGCAATAATTATCATTATTGCTGCACATAACAGTGTCCAACCTGTACTAAACCCTCAGATGACAACCTGGGGGAGGCTGGTCCCTCTCTTGCCCTGAAGCCCCAAGTGTACACGGGAGAGGGATGTGATGAATGCACTGCTTAGTGCAGGAGAAAAGCTGATGGCCATTGCCTCATCCAAATCCTGTCCAAGCTCCTGAGTCTCCTCATCCTCGGGGAGCTTTGGGCCATTCTTTGACTTAATGATGGTGAATGCAAAATTCCTATCTGGACATTCTGTAATAGTTTTTTCTCCCAAGGATAAATACCTCAAATACAGCAGAGGGCTGGTTGAGGCGGGGGCAGAATTCAAAGCTGGGCAGCACTCCACTGAATTCTACCTAACCCACGTGTAGGTGCATTGACCAGAGGATGGGGGAAGTTTCCCAAACCTGACATGTTCAGGCCCAGCCGCGAGCACCAGAGCGCTCCCGCAGTCACGCGAGCGCAAACCCACGAGCATGGGAAAGCAGGGAGCGTCCAGGAGCGAGCACAGCCTAGACACCCGCACCAATACCTGCTCCTCTCGGCTTGTTTTGAGCGCAATTGGCTCTGTCTCATCGAAAAATGACTATTCTTTCCACGTACAGTACGAGGTGCAGGAAGCTACACAAGATCTTATCGGCAAGGGCATGTGCACTTGGGTGGTGTCTGCACTGACAATTTCAGCAATTTTCCCACGGTGGGGTTCGCAGCAGAGGAAAAACCTTGTGCAGGAGAACTGCTTGGAGTGCTGAGGCAGGACAGACACCAGTGGTTTCTGATGACTCCTGCCCTTGGCTGTGCTGTGAGCGAGCTGGGACAGCACAGATGCAGAGTCTGTGCCTGACTTACTGCACTATTTCTGAGCACACAGTGAAGGAATTTCTGAGAACACAAAGAATAAACCAAACAACAGAAGGAGACTTTGCAGAGGAAGAACCAACGTCAACTCCAAGAAAATCAAAGTGATCAAAGCCTGGATAATGGCAGAAATAACGGAGCAAAAGGCACACCAGGTATTAATCACCGGGCACATCTGTTTTGTGTTTTGGAATCACTCATTTCAAACTTGTGGCTAATCAGCTTTGCTGAGCTCTCAGAGTGCATCACTGCACAGTGGATGACATCAGGTTCGATGGTTGATTGCTTCCTGCTCAAAGGGCACTCCGTCCACACAGCTGGCTGTGGGAAGGGCTGCAGGAACCAGGTCTACACTCAAGAGACCATGAAGGAGTGAGACCATCAACATGGAGCAGTGGCAGGACATTCCCACCTAAAGAGTTTGAGGTAGAGAAGTACCAGTCCAGGCTGGAATATGCACAGGTGAGGGGAAAAGGGAACTGAAGCCAACCCTCTCTGATTTATCAGTGTCCCTCAGGTCACTCAGCAGTTTTACATGGGGTTTAACTGCTTGGCTCATTCTCTGAGCACTGCCCAAGGTTCGGGGGTGCTCGGGGCACCCACCTCCACCAGACCCAGACTCTGCACAGCTGGATCTGCTGCACACCCCCAGGGCTGTCCCAGAGCCCAGAAACGCTGGCAGTAGGAGCAGAACTCTTCCATCTCACTTACGACTCCCAGCAATGTTGCAGCTCCTTCCCCAGCATTCCCCAGGCACAGCCCAGGGCAGAGGTGGCTCTGGAGGCCAGCAAGGGCAGCAGTGGCCCACGGCCCCTGGGCTGGCTCCCTCTGCTCTGCCTCTGGCAGGCAACGTGCCACTAAAGCTGTCCTCGAGCAGCAGGGTAAGGTCAGAGGAAAAAGGGGTGGATACTAAAACATCACCATCTTTACACAAGAAACAACTGCTGTAACATTTTCCTTGGGCTTCTTATCCAATATTATTCTTAATTTGAAAGAAAAAAGGAAATACAAATGCATACATTAAAATACAGTAAGAGCTGAACAAGTCTTTCTATAATTAAGGTGGTGAATGGAGATAAGAAGCAATATCAGAGACATTTTCCCGGGCCTGAGAACAGCTCAGAAAAAGCCAGAGTGAAGAAATCCAAAATCTGATTATCCATTATTGTGCTCAATCAATGCTAACACTGATCTCTACTGACAGATCTGCAAAGATACACCGTGTGCAGTGCAGCACCATGGCCGAAGCAGGGCTGCAAACACCAACATCCCTGACTCTGTTCAGAACATCCCTGCACTGAAACTGAAGGTCATGGTGGGGATGGAACTGTCCATTTTCACACTTTTGAGTATTTGTGCTCCTTTAAATTTAACTCTGGCCAACCACCCTTTCTATTATGTCTGTAGTAGTACTGCTGACAAAAACTTGCACTTCTGTGTCTACATAGCTTTTTCTCTGGGTACTCCAACATATTTTATGTCAAATTTTAACTGAACTCTTCCAGATAACCCACATTATCTTAATTGAAAGAACAAACATTACCACATTGAACATATGAGCCTTCATTATTTATAGAAATTGATGGATAAAACATTAGAAGAAAAAATATTCTCTGCTTTTGAAAACAGAGAAATCTGAATGGATAGCAACTGAAATTCCTGTAAAAAATAAAATACTAATGGCTTCATCCAATATTCTCGTTTAAGAACCAAAGTGATGAAGGGGAGAGAAACTCTGCGAATCACCAACACAGAGGCTGGAGTGGGAGGTCTCTCAGGCCCAAGAATATTTCTGGTTGTCAGAGGCTAAAAAGATTATTTATTGTTTCCTTCCTAAACCCAGCTCCACTGCCACCTGTTCAGAATTTACTATAAAGCTGTTAAACAAGACGAGAACTTTGATGCTGACTGTGAAAACAAGTTTCACTGTATCTGACCCGAGCAGCACTCACTGCTGATCCAGCAGCAAAGGAATTTGATTTTTTTCTTTAAGCACAGCTATCTTTTTACCTTTATAAGCTGTTTAAAAAATGTAAATAAAATAACTCAGTGGACAATAGAGGGCATTCATCCCCCAGAAAGACAGCCGCCACCCTTAGACATGAAATATCGCAGCACATTAAGTCATGAGACCCCGCTAATCAAAGCTGACAGGGCCCTGAATGTGATTTCTGCTGAGACTTAGCGATATCATGGGGCACTGAAGCATGCACAGCCTGCCAGACTGCCCCTGTTCATGTGACAATGGCTTTTATTCCCCAAAGGGGCCTGCGAGTGACAAGAGTCCCCTTTGTCTCCGGGCTCCCGCATTCGCAGTGCAAGAGAGGTTCATTCAAGCAGCCCCAGACACTCTTTGAAAGGCTGAAGTGTAACATAAGATGACCATGAAACACTAGCTTGCCTTCTGCCTACCCCTCATTCTTCTCCAGCACAGCCTGGCCTATTCAGGGCCTCTCGCAGCCCCGCTCGCGCTGCATTACCCCCGGTCTGCTGAATCCCAGCATTGTCCTGGGCACCCAGAGTTCTTCCCACACCAAACACCCAGCGCCTTTCCACACCAAACACCCAGCGCCTTTCCACACCAAACACCCAGCGCCTTTCCACACCAAACACCCAGCGCCTTTCCACACCAAACACCCAGCGCCTTTCCACACCAAACACCCAGCGCCTTTCCACACCAAACACCCAGCGCCTTTCCACACCAAACACCCAGCGCCTTTCCACACCAAACACCCAGCGCCTTTCCACACCAAACACCCAGCGCCTTTCCACACCAAACACCCAGCGCCTTTCCACACCAAACACCCAGCGCCTTTCCACACCAAACACCCAGCGCCTTTCCACACCAAACACCCAGCGCCTTTCCACACCAAACACCCAGCGCCTTTCCACACCAAACACCCAGCGCCTTTCCACACCAAACACCCAGCGCCTTTCCACACCAAACACCCAGCGCCTTTCCACACCAAACACCCAGCGCCTTTCCACACCAAACACCCAGCGCCTTTCCACACCAAACACCCAGCGCCTTTCCACACCAAACACCCAGCGCCTTTCCACACCAAACACCCAGCGCCTTTCCACACCAAACACCCAGCGCCTTTCCACACCAAACACCCAGCGCCTTTCCACACCAAACACCCAGCGCCTTTCCACACCAAACACCCAGCGCCTTTCCACACCAAACACCCAGCGCCTTTCCACACCAAACACCCAGCGCCTTTCCACACCAAACACCCAGCGCCTTTCCACACCAAACACCCAGCGCCTTTCCACACCAAACACCCAGCGCCTTTCCACACCAAACACCCAGCGCCTTTCCACACCAAACACCCAGGGCCTTCCCACACCACATCCGTGCAGAGACCTCTCCACGCTGCATTCATCCTGGGCCCTTCCCACAGCACATCCTCCACCCCCAGCACCCTTCCCCGCACCACGACCCCTGGCTCCCATCGCCCTTCCCACACCGCATCCGCCCAGCAGCACGGCTGGGCTCCGGCACCTCTGGCACAGCCCAGGTCGAGGGTGGCATGGAGCCACGGCTGGCTTCGGAGGGGTTCTGGGAAGGGGAGAAGGCTGCTGCGCTTCACTGGGACTCCCTGAGCGGGAATGCTGAACCCTCCCATCTCCCCATGCCATGGCAGCCACGATGAGCAGAGCTGGGAGCCCCTCGCCCTGCTCAGAGCTCTCACTGCTCCTCCAGCAGCTGCACGCTCCCATCACAAAAGGAAGATAAAATGCCAGAGAGCCCAGACACCTCAAGACCCCAGTAACAGATCCCTGCCTTTCCCCAGCTCCCAGCAGCTGCCTGTTCTCTGCATCCCGGGAGCACAGTGCCATCCGCTGGCGCTGCTCCCTGCAGGTGCCTCCTCAGCACAGCCCGTGCTGCGAAACCACGGCTGTCACCCACCCCCACCTGTCCCCAGTCTCCTCTCCTGTGCCCTGTGCCAGCACTGCCCCGAGCCCCGGGCTCAGCCTCCAAACCAGGTGTAAGGGAGGGCCAGAGGTGCTTCAGAAACAAACAACTGCCACAGCCAGCCCCACGGAGCTCTGGGATCTCGTTTTCCAAAGGGAACTTTCTCCAAAACCTCCATGAGGGAAAGGAGCCTTAACTCTCAGGGCAGAGGACATTCATGGTTTGCACACCACAGACAAAGAGAATAACCTGCTCTAGAATAAGTTACAGAGTCCCAGACTGGTTTGGGCTGGAAGGGTCCTTAAAGCCCATCCAGTGCCACCCCTGCCACGGACAGGGACACCTCCCACTGTCCCAGGCTGCTCCAAGCCCCATCCAGCCTGGCCTTGGGCACTGCCAGGGATCCAGGGGCAGCCACAGCTGCTCTGGGCACCCTGTGCCAGGGCCTCCCCACCCTCACAGGGAAGGCTTTCTTCTTGATATCCCATCTAAATTTCTCCTCTTTTAGCTTAAAATAGTTGCCCTTGTCCTATCACTATCTGCTCATGAAAAATGTAATCTCCCCCTTTTTTATAAGCCCTTTTAAGTACTGAACTGTAAAATGCCTGGTGTTTTATTGCAAATACAGCAAGAAAATAAATAATGACAGCCAGGGTTTGTACGGATTTCTGTCCTTTCAGGTGAGAGACTGAACAGCCAAAAATCCTACATATGAATCTGCTTCACTGCACCAGCTGAGAGATGGGGAAGAGCAGGACAGACGGACACCCAGAGCCACTGCAACGCTCAGAGCCCCAGCTCCAGGTTGTCTGGGGTTAGTCTGACTTAGGTATGTTCAGTCCCCAAGGGCAGTAAAAGACTTCCTGTTATTTTTGAAGATAATTCTATTCATCCTTCTGGTAATAAAACAAAGCTAGAAGAAAGCTACGGCTGAGAGTGAGAAGCTGTTGAGGTTTCCAGTTCTTCACTCTGGGAATGAGCAGTAAATGAGCTCTGCTGTGAAAGAAAAAACAGAACAACAATTTCACCAAAAAAACCCCTAGAGATTTCCAAAGCTGGGTCTAGAAAGAACTGTATTTCTAAAGAAAACAACAAATATCTTTGGAGCCATGAACCTAAAAATCCCTCTTAAATATAGTCAAATAAGACATTTATGTTGTAGTTGTCAAATACTCACATTCAAAAACTTTTTTGAGCACAAGAGTAAGTCTCAAGCAGCTACCTGGGAATTTCAAACCAAATACAAAATATCTTTGTTTCAGTATTGAAAGAAATCAACAAGAATGGGATTCCAGGAGGTCACGTGGGACTTCAGCTTTACTGAAGAACAGGATTTTAAGAATGCCATTTGAGTTTTTACTTTTGCCAAACAAGATCAAGTTGTCATACACCATCCAAAAGAACTATGCTCCCAGGAGAAACACAAACCCTTTTGCCTTTAAAAAGGAAATGTCATAGAATGGTTTGGAGGGACCTTCAGGACCATCCAGTTCCACCCCCTGCCATGGCCAGGGACACCTTCCACTACCCCAGCTTGCTCCAAGCCCTGTCCAACCGGGCCTGGAACAATTCCAGGGGTGGGCCAACCCCACCAGAGATGCTGCAGTGCTGTAGAACAGGGTAAAACACACCAGATCCTGGGTCTGGTGAACTCCTGCCTGTGTCAACCACCCAGACACAAATACAGGAGGTGTCACACATTTGGAAAACGAGCCTTGGTGGTAAAGAGGCTTCAAAACTCCTCCAACTGAGACCTGAGGCTGGGGCAATCACGTGGGACCAGTGAGGTTTTCCAAGCCCTCTGGCTGCAGGCAGGCTGGAGATAGCACAGCAGGTCTATGAGCAAGGACTAAAATCCCTTCTTTTCTTGCTAAGGACAAGGAAAACAAAAAAGAACAAAACCATCCCCTTAAATTCTCCAAATTAAAGCCTATTAACCTACTACTTTCAGAGGTCAGCAAAGGAGTGGAGGGAGGATTCCCTGGCATTCTGTCCTCAGCCAGCAGAAAGGCTGAGGTTGAGCCCAGCCTGCTCCTGTACATGGGAAGAGCACGTTAAGCTGCAGCATTCACAGCGTGCAGCTGCTGGGATGAAACGGAATTCACATTGAAATGCATCCAAAAAAAAGGACACAGACATTCACAGAGAGCTGGGAAGGTAAATTTATTTGAAAGACATGACCCACCTCTTTGTAATCGCCCTGGAGATAAAGATGACTGACATGTTCAAGCAAATAGTTCCGGTCCACTGTGTGGAGCTGGTAAATGCTAATCAGGGGGTCAAGCAGATTAGCTGGGCACTGGGACAGCATTCCGAGCACACGGGCCTGCAGCTTCTTCAGCTTGGTGCCAGACTTCAAAAAACAACCAAAAAACAATCAAACACAGGTTTGGTAAAGATGGCTGCGGTTCAAGGGCGGCTGCAAACGCAGCCTGTTTAAACAGAGTAGGCAAATTCCTCTGGAAGGGATTCTCCCATTTCCCCACGGAGTCTGCAGGCAGAAATCAGAACAATATGATACACATTTTTTTCACAGCATCCAGTCTAAGAACATGAAATGTTTGTGGGGTAATTCTGGAGAAGGGATAGGGCCTTGTGCAAAAGCAAAATCTGAATCTGGAAAAATACCCTCTGTACTAACAGAGCTCTTCAGAAATTCTCCCCTCTAGTTCCCAGCAGAAAGTCTTTGAATCCAGCGACTCCCCTCCAGGGAGGTCTCACCTATCAGGCATAAGAATTCCATTTTCATTCCCAGGCTTGCTGCTGGGTGCATGAAGGGTAGGAAAAACAAAAGCACCATCAAAAGATGCACAGACACAGGTATTAATCGTTTTGCTCCCACGTGATCACTCACTCATGACACAGGAATTTCAGTGCCAGTAGCACTTCCCTGCACTTTGCTGGTCCTGTAATGGCAGAGCTCAACATCTAACCAGGGCCTTTTGGAAAAATGGGAAAGAAAACAACACAAATATAAAAGGAGCCTGCAGTTCAGAGCCAAAAGCTTACAGAAAAGAGAAAATCTCAGTAGATCAGAATATCTGAAGGCAGAAGGAATGGTAAACATTTGGACATATAATCTGATGACCCAGCTTTACAGAACTAATCATTCAGCTGCTGAAAAGGCAGGCTGTTCCCATTTTCTGCATTCCCACCATATGGCAGGAATTAAGCAATCCTACAGTAACTGGCTTCTATTTGCAGAGCTGGAAGAACACACAGAGCAGATTTCTGCAACTAGGTTTCTCCTGACAGCAGGGATGTGGGTTCCAGTGGGAGAGCCTCCAGCTTGGAAAGGCTGCAAGAGCAACGCTCGATCAAAGTGGTTTGATCTGGAGAGATGGAAATCCCAGCTTGGGAGGGGAAACAGCTCTGGCAGCACAGCTTCCAACACGATTTCATTTTCAGGCCAGCATGCCACCGGTAACAACGTCTCACTGTGAGTTTCACACCTTGTCACACTCTGTGTAAGGGTACAGGGAAGCTGCTGGACTTTGGGATAAAAAACTGGAGATACTTGAGGAACATTAAAATCAATTGCTCTCTCCTCCCTCCCAGCTCTCTTGCTTTCTCTTTTTCTAACCTGTGGGACAGCAGGATGCTCTTTTATCCAAAGCTGCAGCTCCGTGGTGATGCAATACCCCAGGGAATGCCCTTTCCCCTTCCAATCACTGCTGCTCTCCAGCATGGCCAGGAGTCCTGCCAAGGGGTCCTCCAGTCTGGCAAAGCCCCGCCTGATTTCTTCCTTGAGCTGCCGAGATACAAAACCACATTGTCATGTACAAAAAGATTAGTGGATCCTCCCTTCCCCCAGCTGAGCACAAAGCTTTATTTTTTTTAATTTAATCTATTCAGAGAGGTAACTGTTGCTATTCAGCCACCATCCGCGCCTCCAGTGACTTTTCATGTCATTACAGATTCCTTCATGGCTCACTGCATCTCAAACCCAATGGGAAAAGCAGCAATTGTCCACACTAATTATCCCATAAAGACAGAGAAGTTGTTCTGTGGGGCAGACAAAGGGGCTTGGGATTTGGGGGAGGGAGAGAAAAGAAGTGAGCTGGAGAGAGGGGTGTTACTGGGAAAATGGCAATATTGAAGGTAGAGAACTGGGCTCAAAAACCTGCTGCTCTTCTAAGATACCTACAAGGAGTAGTACAAGAACTCCTCCTCATCGCTGCACCACAAATTTGCTATTTGACCTTATCCCCACTTCAGCCACAGTGGTGCAACACTCCTCACCATAACTGGAATATTTGGGAGTCTGAAAATAGTTTGGATTTTACACTTAGATTGAAGTGAATGAAATACCTGAGTTCAAATTCTGTCAGACTGCCATCCTGCAAATCTGTGCTCCTTCCCCCAAAGCTCCCTGACCGAGCACCTCCTGCCCCTGCGGGCACTGCACACCTCCATGAGCCCAAAGGCCCCACAAAGGGGCTCAGAACATGGGAAAACTCCACGCCATAAATCTTAGGAATCCCAGGGTGATGTGTTTAGAAATGTGGAGGAATTGGACCCTCACTTTGTGAATGTTAATAGGCTACTTACTCCCCATCTGGTAGAAGTGATAAATTAGCAGTACTGAGCAATATCTCTATAATGTTTACATTAGAAGTAGTTTCCAGGGAGCTTGGAGGGTTGGCAGGGTGAGGGAGTGGCATCCTCAGTACCCACACAGGACCTCTCTTGGCGTGGTACATCACCAGCGTGAGCAGGGCGAAGGCAGAGACGGGAAACAAGAAATCACTGAGAGCAGCTGCTCTCTTTCTTTCTTGGCTAAAAAGCCAAATCCAAAAGATGCTCATTCCTGCTGCAGCCAGCACTTGTAATTTAATGGATTTCATGGCCCCATTCGGAGCTTCCAGTGGAAACAATATGAAGTTTGAAGAACAACATGGAAAACAAAATCTACAGAAAATTTGCCAATGAATTCGCTCTTTTTTTATTCATCGACAATTTTTACTGGAAGACAGTCATTTTCCAGAGTGTCTTTCATGTCTGGAAAACCCACAGAACCTATGGGTTATGACAGAAACCGTTTCTTTCTCACTAGGCTATCAAAGGCGGTATGAAAAAGCCGATGACTAACAGAGATGGGACTTCAGATAAGGCATTTCTCCCTGTCAGTAATCTTCCCTGTGGCAAGAGTTTGTGATGTTAAACACAGGGCTCCAGCTTCACTGGGGGATGCAGCAGAAGGCAAAGCCGAGCTCTGATCCAACCACAAACATCCAATACAGCAGCCAAAGGAAAACAAAGCAACTCGCCAACCCCACTGCACTGTTTGGAAATGGCTTTTTTCCCCCCAAAGCCCCACTTCAGCACATTTGGAGCTTCCACCACCCCGCTCAGCTCCTCCTTGGGCTGGAATCTGAGCCTGGGCTCTGGCAGGATGGGCTCCAGCAGACACCAGGTCCTGCTGGCACAGGCAGAGCAGCTCCCAGCCCTGACAATCGCCGGCAGCACAAACTGTGCTCATCTGCACCGAGTCTGGCCTTCGTACCCGTGATGAGCTGGGAAAAGCCTCCTCCCAAACCTCCCAGCAAGCCTTCAGCTACGGCATGTACAGTCTGAGGGTAAGGCAGAGAACAAAAAGGGCATGAGACACCTCAATCAGAGAGGAAAGAGTGCTCTGCTGCCTGGCTCATCCCTCTGCCAGAGAAGGACTCCTCTCAAACATGTAATTGCCATTTCCATTTCAACCGATTCCCATGGCAGGGAATCCTCCTTGGGGGATTTCTACAGCCTGACAGATCATGGGAATAGGAAAATGTTGCTGGTGCTCAAACTACACACTCTACTCAGCCTTGGTCCCCTATTTCCAGTCCCACAACTCCGGGCAGTCTGCTGATGCTTCCTGGTTATTACCAAACTGTCATTCCTATGCAGGAAATGACCATTTCTTATACCCAGTTCCAGAACTCCAGGGAGAGCTCAGAGCCCCCTCCAGGGCCTAAAGGGGCTCCAGGAGAGCTGGAGAGGGACTGGGGACAAGGACACAGAGGGACAGGACACAGGGAATGGCTCCCACTGCCAGAGGGCAGGGATGGATGGGATATTGGGACGGAATTGTTCCCTGGGAGGGTGGGGAGGCCCTGGCACAGGGTGCCCAGAGCAGCTGGGCTGCCCCTGGATCCCTGGCAGTATCCAAGGCCAGGCTGGATGGGGCTTGGAGCAGCCTGGGACAGTGGAAGGTGTCCCTGCCATGGCAGGGGGTGGGACTGGATGAGCTTTCAACTCCTTCCCAGCCTAAACCAGTCTGTGACTCCCATGGCTCCTGGGGATCCTCCAGCTTTTCCACCCCCAGCAGGATCACTGCCGTGCTCTCTGCCAAAGGACACTTCCATGGGAGGCTTTGTCTTTTCCAGAGTATTTTTCTTCCCAATCCAGATACAGATCACAGGGTGCCCAGTGCAGAGATCTTGATGATTACTCTTCCCTGCTGTTGTTTCGTGGGATTAACTGCCCTCCAGACCTAAAGGATAATATTTTTTTTCCTCCAGCTTTAACAAAACTTGATGGAAAGCTCAAGGCTTCGGAGTTGCTGAGCTCAAGTGTCCGGCAGTGAATGACCGTTTGGAAAGGCACCTCTCACATCGGGTTTCCAGTTGTTTATTCCAGCTGGCAGCCACAGACCAGCAGTAATGGAAAGTCTAGGAGCAGCAGACGAGGACAGTGACTAAGCACTGCAGACACCCAGGATGGAGCACGTCCACCAGGTCCTCAGCCACGCTGGCCACTCCACACAGGACCTGTTCCATGTGGTTATGTGGGAGCTGCAGGGCTCTGGGCCTTCTGGAAAAGGACCCACCTCGTGAACCTGCCTGAACAGCACTGAGTTAAACATGGGAAACTCACCCCTCAGCTGATGCATCCACTGTTTTTGTTAGTTTCCAAGCTCCCAAATTTAGATGAAATATATTTTACTGCCTATGAGAAATCTCCATCTAGAGCCCATAGGTTGCTGTATAAAAATACAGCACTAATTTTAGACAGCAGTGTAAATTGCATTCACCACTCTAAAAGGCAAAACCAAACCAAATCAGAAAAAAAAAAAAAAAGAAAATCCTTCAAATATGAAAGCTCTGATATATCCACTTGGCAAAAAGCACTTCTCTACCAACTTCAACTCTCCTTTCTTTCAGGTACTAGAAATCTTCTTCCCCCTCCCCCCAAGATCCTCCACTTAATGGACAAAAAAAGTGTTTAAAACAAAACAAAAGCAACTTTGGTTTTCTTTCCTTCTGTAACTCAGCCCTGGAAACTCCAGCTCTTTCCTAGGAGCCCCTGAGCTGCTCCCCATCACACAAAGCTACCTTTTCTTTTCACTCGTAGCTGCAAATGCAGAGGCTCTTCCCCTGAGTGCTGGAATGAAAGCAGCCATGAAGGATTGCGGGTCTGACCCGAGTGTCCTGTGCCTGGACATGCTCTGCATCCAGAGGAACTGCTGCGTGCAGGGCTCAGCCTTACCTTCCCCAGCTCATGCTTTGTCCAGAGAAGCTGAAGGGTTTTCAGCAGTAGGAGTGGGTCCTGGCCTGGAGGAGGGGGAAGAGAGAGAGAAAAGGAGGGAGAAAAACAAAACAAAACAGATTTATTGGCTCTGTAGAGGCAGCCCAGACACACTGGGGCATTGTTTCACCCCAGAGAAATCAGCTACTCCGTGCTGGAAACCACCGAGCTCCAACTGCCAGTCAGGATTAGTGTGTAAAACCCTGCACTCTGAAATCCCAACAAAGTCACAGCCAGCAGCCGGGCACGGCTTTAACTCAGCACCCCGTGGGCTGCTGCACTCCAAAGCCGTGCTGCTGCACTTACAGCCCCGTCCTGCTGCTGCCCCCGCCCGCACACCCCCAGCCCTGCCCACGGGAGCCCAGAGGGCCCTGGCAGCGGCCAGGAGGGATGAGCAGCACCGGAGTTTCTAGCGCACGGCTCTGCAGTGGAACCTCTTGGCAGCCTGGGGATGGAGGAGGGAGTGGGTGAGGTGACTTTGGGGTGGCTTGGCCCCAGCTGGGCCAGCTCAGGGACTGGGGTGTGCCCGGGGGGCTGCCCTGCCAGGCTGGACAACAATGGGGCTCCAGCGGGATTCAGGCAAGAAGAGGGTGCCTGAGGAAGAGGGAAGATGAAAGGCTGCCGTGATGAGTGGCAAGGCTAAACAAAGAGGGATCAAATACTCCAAAAGAAGGTTATTTGGAATTTTTCTCTAACCTTTTGCCTAGTTATTGCAGAACTTGCATTCAGTTGTTCTTCAGTTGTGTGTTATCATTCCTCATACAGTCATTCATCACACCAACAGTCATCATACCAATATTCATCACACCAGTCCTTCTAAAGCAATTGTTTAGGAATACTTCCTTTTAAAAGCAGTAACATGTTTGATATCTGTTTCTGCTTAATTCACAATCATTTACTTACGAAACCACGACACAAAATATTCTGAATGAAAATCATCTGCAGCATCAACAGTTTAAATGCGAAGAATGAATTTAAAAATCTGAATGAACTCTCCAAGACCACTCCTCCTAATGCAGCTCCTCTTATGTTTTCATACAGCCCCCAGAAAATTGTTAAACTGAAAAGGAAACTTCCTTTCAATCACCTTCTGTGTTTTACAATTCCTAAAGAGCTCATTTCCAAATGCTAGATTTCATGCTCAGTATCCCATCACACTTCATATTTCAGGTCACAAAAAACTCCTTCAGCTGTGAAAGGCTCTACCTCATCCAGCTGAACTCGGAGGCACTGCATTTGTAAAATATTTGAAGTAGCAAGCTGATTACTGGTGGAGCCAAGTGCATGATAGTATTCCCATTATCCACTAACCTCTGGGAAACACCAGCCAAATTAAAAATGCCACATTTACAATTCACAAGATAATATTTTCTCTCATCTCTGGTTGTTCTGAAATGTTGAACTCTCCAAGCACTGCTTCTCAGCTACTGCTCCTCCTTTGGAAGAAGAAAAGGCTCTTTTTACACCAAAACAGAAGAGAAGCCAGATCCCTTCTCCCCAGTAAATTAGCAAATTACAGTCAAATTCAGTCCATGTGTGTGTGCATATCTGCACACTCTCCTCTTGGCCTGACTTCCAAAGAAATTTATACACACAGAGGAAAAAAAAATGAGAATGCAACGCAGTGTGTAACCAAATACACTGTAAATCTGAGCTGTAATTAATGCAGGGAACAGGCTGGAATGATACAGGAAATGAGAGCAGTTAGGAGAGCAGTGTTTCACTTCAGATGCAACCAATAATTCAACTTGTTAAGAGCTTTCTAAACCTCAACCAACAAACCCAGCCCTTCTCTGACTGACTGCTCCCCACCTTACCTCCCTGCCACTGAAACCCGAGCTGATGCAGCCGGAGGAAAACATCTCTGCAGTCAGCTTTAACCAGGTCAGCGGTGCCAGGGTGCCAGCGTGGCACTGAGCAGCTCCCAGGGAACACCTTCCCTGTCCCGAGGCCGGGCTCTGAGCACACCCAGAGCTGGGTTATTTCCGCAGAGCACACCTGGAGCGCGGCATCCACCCCGGGCTCCTCAGCACAGGAGCGACATGGACCTGGTGGAGAGAGTCCACAGGCTCCAGGGAGAGCTCAGAGCCCCTTCCAGGGCCTAAAGGGGCTCCAAGAGAGCTGGGGAGGGACTTGGGACAAGGGCCTGGAGGGACAGGACATAGGGGATGGCTTCCCACTGCCAGAGGGCAGGGATTGAACAAGGAGAGAAACTGAGAAATCCTCCAGACATAAGCAGGAGAGCAAAGCCCTCGTGCCCTTGTCTCATCCCACCAGAGGGAGGACACTGCAGTCCATGCTGGACCTTGAGCTATTGCAGCCAGTTACTCTGCAGCTGAGACAGAGGATGGAATTGTGAAGTCCTACATCCTGAAGAGATACCCAGCTATTAGCAAGAGGCATCCAGTGAGCAAAATAAACACAAAGGTGCAAAACAGCAAAAAAAACCCCAGTGCGGGAAGTCAGAGAACACCAGCTCTCCCTGCTGCAGCTGTGACAGCTGAGGAGGGCCAGGAGTCATTGTCCCAGGCAGCTGAGCCCATCCATTTCTAGATCGAGCTCATCAGAGAGTGCTCAGTCTGACACTGACCCTTCACAGCTCCGAAATGGGGGTTGCAGACCTTAAAACAGCTGGAAAAGCCTCACCAAATCAAGGTTAGAGCACGCTGGTGAAGACCTCAAAAAGACACCTCTGCACCCACTCCAACAAGACACAAAAGACCTCAAGTTCTTGCACTGACAGGTTCTCCCAATAGCAAGTTCCTGTTTTAAACACTTTACATTAATATATTTCCTTTGAACGTTTTTCATTCTGAAAATGAATGAGCTCTGCCCTGATCCTGGTACCAAAATTGCAGGAGATGGTAAATCAAATGTCTTCCAGTTCTCAAGATCTGTGGTTACATTTCAAAACCATATAAACCACAAGGCTTATATTTTTGAGTTAGAAAAGTGCCTTTGAGGAAAGCCATAAACTACTTTCTGTTCATTCTCTCCATTTCCTTTGTGCATCCATCACTCAAACCCTGCTGTGATCACAACAAAAGCGGTGCCTGGGGGCTGGTGAGGTAAGCACTGGGTTTGCTGGTGAGGTTTGCAGTGTTGTCCTTGCAAAATTCTGCTGCATTATTCACCAGTGCAGCTGAAATGCCCTGGCAAGAGAACCCCACGTTCTGACTGAGCCTCCTTGCATCTCTCGCCTGAGGAAAGGGAGACCTCCAACCCCAGAGGAGGAATTTCCCAAGGAAAAAACCTCCTGACACTTTCTCTTTGTGCCCAAAACCATTAAATGCCCTATGGCCCAAAACCTGGAGGAATTACAGTCAGCAAAAGAAAAGATACTGAAAGAAGGAAAAAAAAACAACCCCAAAGAAGGCAACAAAGGTGAGGGAAATTCAGGGCCACAGCCCCCAAACTGTCACAGCAGAAAGTCATGGACAGGGAAGGTCAAGAACAAAAAGTCATAGAATCACAAATTCATGGAACCACAGCATATCCCGAGCTGGAAGGGACCCACAAAGGCCCCAGACACCACTGGGAACTGCAGAACCAGTTTATGTTTTGTTCACAGGCCAGAAGGAAAAGTCAGCCCGGAGTGATTTCCCCCAGCCCAGTTCTCTGCCTGCATGGAGGACAGGGACAAAGCTTTATTCCAACCCAACTGAGATGGTTGTTTCACTCAGCAGGAAATATTTTGCTGCACTTTAGGGAGGAGGTCAGTATCTTGAGGCTTATCTTTTTGTGGTTCTTCACCATCTTCCAGACAGACCTGGCTGAACAGAAACTTGTAATTCAGTGATGCACCTTGCAAGGTACAGGCCAGCCATCCTCCATGAGTCCCTGGTTTGGATCTACTCTGTCAATGTGACAAGAGGCAATTCTGTATCACAGAACTGGTCCCACTGAATGTGAGCTCTCTAATATCCCTGCACAGGCTTATCACCAAGCACACAACCACAGAACGGCTGGGGCTGCAGCTGGCTCTGCAGGCAATACTCATTTCATGTTTCTCACTTGGTTCTTCTAGACAAAAGCCAGGTTTCCTCAGGTGCCATGAGCTGAGCCCACACTTTCCTGGGATCACTCTGGGAAGCCATACCTTGGTCTGTGCTGCTGACTACATCGTTACTGAAAAGCCAGAATTAGAATTATTTCAAACAGAAATACGGCGGAGAACGAGGTGCACAGGCAGAACATGGAGAAACTGCCGTGCTGGACAGGGCAAAGGGAAATGAAGGGAAATGAAGTGTATTGAAAGCAAGACAAGTTTTTCTAGAAAAGAAGCCAGCCTTTCTCAATGGCAACAAAAGTCATTCTCTAACCAAGGGCAAGTGAGATCCTTTCCATTCTGAGAAATGTGAGTTATGAAAACATAATAGGAAACCTCAGCATTTGGCTGATACATGCTCGATTTCTAAGTGAGTCAGAAGTTCACATTCTTCTACTGCAGCCTCCCAACTGAAAACAATCCCCACACTTCAAGCACAAGAATAATAAAGCACACATATGCTTCTTATAAAACAATCCTTACAAATAACCATGCCTTTTGTTTTCCTAATGGCTAAAATTCATCATTTCCCCCCCAAAAAGCACAGATCAAACAAAATGCACTCTCATTAAAAGAGAAGGCTTGTTTGGCTGAGCACAACAGGCAGGGACATTGCCCTCTTATTTTCTTAGTGCTTTTTGTCAATGGAGAGACAGGAGAGCTGCTCCCCAGGCTCTGTGGGGCAGGGCAGGCTCAGCACAGCCCCACCCCAGTGCTCCACACAGGGGCTTTCCTCCCCCTCTCCCCACATCAGCCCAGGAACATCCACATTCCTCCCCCAGCCAGAGTGTACAGACACCTGAGCAACAACATCACGGAGTCCCAGACTGCTCTGGGTTGGAAGGGACCTGAAAGCCCATCCAGTCCCACACCTGCCATGGGCAGGGACACCTTCCAAAATTCACCTCGGGCTATCCTTTCTTCCTTTAGCCACCAGCTCAATGCACTTTTTCAGTGATGAAGAGCATTAGGTTTTGTTCCCACGAACCATCTCAGTGTTGAGGGAAGGGTGAGGAGCAAGTCACCGTGTTCCCAGAAGGAGGACAACAATCAGTGCCGTGGAATGAGCCATTCCTCATGTCCCACTGTCTTGCCAACCTCCTCCAGGAGGATCTGTCACAGCCAGGGTGCAAGTTAATGTCCTTACACTGAGTTAATGGCACTTTTCATAGAAATGGGAATTCAGTTTAAAAACATCTAAAAGAGCACTCCAGAAAATGAACCATTTCTTCTTTCAAACTTATCCTGGAAAGGGAAAAGAAAACTGATATTGTCCAGGATAAAAGGGGAAACTTCTTAATTATGTAAGAGACCAAGACTGCCAGGAAGAGCAGCAGCTCCAGAGGACTCAAGTGCAGGACGGGAAAGAAGCATCAGATTCAGAGTACAATCATAGAGCTAAAATGGGATCTTTTTTTTTTGCCTCCAGACATCTCTGGAAATCCCCAAGTTCTAAATCTAACAAGGTTTCACTGTGTGTCCTAAGTAGTTCTATATGAAAAGCCCACCTGGTAATTCTAAAAGCTGTAGTAGATATTTTGAAGCCATCCAACTTTGTTTTCAGAACAGTAACAATAGTTTGATTCTTGTATAAAAGACATTCCCACCCTTTCTTCTGCCAGCTCCTCAGCTGAGCACATTTCAGCAGCATCACGGATGCTGAGTGGGGCAGGGCCTCTCCCTTTCCAAGGTCAGTGTGTAGGGTGGCCACGGGGCTGATCTCCACCAGTGCAGAGCAGCCAGCCAGGCCCTGGACAGAGCCCAAAGTGCTGGGCAGTGGAGGAGTCAACAGCCTTGCAAGTGTTCAGAAAAGGTGCAGATGTGGCACTTGCGGACATGGTGACAAGTTTACTCAGGTAAACAAAGTGGAGGAGACCTATCTGTCCAGGCTGAATCCAGCTCTCCAGAGGCAGAGGGAAATTGTTGCTTTGCTTATGGTGAATAAAACAATGGTTAAACCCCTAAGTTAGAAGAATTTCTCCTTCCTCTGGCTAACTGCATCTCAGAGTGGCAGATTAAAACTCCATCTCTGGTAGAATCCCAGACCGGTTTTTTGGAAGGGCCCTTGAAGGTCATCTCATTCCAGCTGCCCTGCCTGGGCAGGGACTCCTTCCCCTAGAGCAGCACTGATACTCAGCACTATCACAACCTTCAAACAATCTGTTCCTCATCCATATTTCTGCTGCTGCTTCTGAAAATTCTACCCTGAGGTGCAAGGAACAGTTCCAATCACTCCCAAATCCTGAATCTGCTCCCTCCACACACAGAGATCTCCAGGTCACCCTGAAGTGACTGCAGAACAGCCAGATGCTTTTCCCAAAGCCACTCATCTCCAGGCCACGCTGCAGACATCACACACAGGCTCAGGCAAAACCTCGCCCAGTCCCTCACACCACGCTCCCGCTGACTACAGAGCTGCCTCGGAGCCTTTCCAGTGTTCCCAGCACCAAATCCATGGCCAAATAAAAGATCTCACTGCTACTTAGGACAAAAGCAGCGATGGCTGTTCGCTTCCAAAATTTATAGCTGCTCCTCCTAGATAAAATAAAAACCCCTATTTTTGAGAGGTCCTGCACATTGAAGTCATAGCTCTGGGGAGGTTATGTGGAAAAGCCAGGATACCTGTCAGCTCAGCACCAGTGTGTTTGAAGGGATTTGGTGGTTTCCATGGCGATGGGGAGGGTAAGGGGCTGCCTGGTTCCACCTCTGACTGACGCACATCTCAAACAATCGCTCTCTTCCTGTTCGTATGGCACAAGAAAAACAGGATGCTGAGAGGTGTTTATCTGAGAGAACGAGATAAGCAAGCGCACTGCGAGTTCTCAAAGTATAGGAGTTCACCAACGAGATGTTACAGATTTTCTGTGGAAAAAAAATTCCAGTGCTGCCGTGCTGAACGTGATTAAATTATGCATGGAAAGGTCCTTTCCCTTGGAGCCTGCAGGAAACCGTGTGGAGCTGGGATATGAGCCCTGAATACCAATGGAAAGTCTCTTTAGAGTGTGATACCGAGTTACAGCGCTGAATGAAAGCACAGAACCAGCTCAGTGTGTGATATCTGCCACCCCAAGCCCTGCCCGGGGCCCGCTGGGGGGTGGGCTGCAGAGAGTGGGGGGCTGCCACAGCCTGGGGCTGCACAGAGAGCTCGGGCTGCTCTAAAGGGCTCTGTGCCCATGAGCACCAGGTCACAGGCACTTCCCAGGCCTCCCACCCAACCTGAGGCACTGTGCAGCATTTTAAATGTCCCTCAGTGCCCGAGGGGGAATCTGCTTGCTCCTTATCCCAACTTCATCAGTGACAGAACCTGCAAACCACACAGTGACTAATTACCTGCTCTCTAATCACCTCGAGCTGGTACAGCCCAGCAGCACTCTGGGGTTTAGAGCTGAAAATCTCATGTCCAAAAAGCCCAGCAGCATTGTCCAGGGGTGGTTCTGGAGCAGGGGATGGCACCCGTGGGCACAGGCAATACCCCTGTCCAGGTGCTGGGCGAAGCCATGGCACGAAACCAGGGCCTGGCCAGACATACTGGAGCTGACGTGGGGTCACAGTGGCTTTAATGCATCTCTCCTGTTCATTTAGAGTCACAGACTCTCCTGAGCTGGAAGTGACTCACAAGGACCATGCAGTCCAGCACCGGAATTCCAGCTGCACCAGTCCCATCTTCTTGTGGCTACCAAAACTATCCCATCACAGCCAGGAATTGTCACAGCTCAGTTCTCTCAGAAGAGGCCTGGTTCCCAAAGCCCTGTAAGAAACAACAGACGAGCTTTGCCACCTCTGTCATCCACACTGGGGGACCCAGGGCAGGACAGATCTATATGAGAAAGTGGATTTCTAGTTTATGTAAATTTTGTTTTCCCAGTCATTGCACATATTTAAGACAGTATCAAAGGAACAAAATGGGAACCCAGTCATTGTCTCTGGCTTGGCTGGCTTACAGATCAACTCCCAGCCTTTAATTCTAGGAAGTGAGTGACCGCGGAGCCTCCTGACAGCCAAGGACCCCCCTTTTTCCATCGGACTCGCTGTTTGTCTTGGAAGTAGCCAGGTTAAGGCTGTCCCATTCAGCCTGCAGCAGAATGTGGGGCAGATGGAAAGAGGGAGAGACAGACAGAGAGACACTGCAAAGACTGAGAGACAAAGCCTGATGGCAGGATGAAAGAGCACGGAACGGAGGCAGGGCCCAGCCAAGCCAAACAAAGTTTTCCTTGAGTGATTACATCTGCCGGAGAGTCCCCAGCTTGCACCCTCCTTGCTGAGAAATTCTTTTAATTGTGTCTAGGACATTTTAAAAATCCCAAGAAAAGCTCCTCTGTAATCATGAGAGCTCTGAACTGTGTGAACTTTTGTCGTGCTGAATCGCCGACAGCTTGCTGCAAACTTCTGCCACCGAAGCAGGGCTTTGCTGAGGGAGAGCCCTGGGGAGGGAAAACTGGTAATAAATCTCCATTTCTTTTTTCCCAAGGAAAAACAAACAATTTAGACAAGTTCTTCTCCCTGCCAATGTCTGTATAGCTCAGTGCAAAGTGCATCCAACAGAAAATGAAAAGAGATCCGTCCTCAGATTAGCCAAAATTCAGTAAGGTTAAATGAACGATGTGTAGAGCCAAAGCCTCCAGCTCTGTGAAATGGGCACCTCCCTGAGCCCCTGGAGCAGAGTCACCAGCACTGCCAAGGACACCAATGCTCAGGTGGATGTCAGCATCATCCAGATTTGGTTTTTAAACGGTATGACTTATAGCAACTTCAAAACAGTATCTGTAATTTCAGAGCAGAGTTTATCCTTACGGAAGGCAGCCTTTCCCGGCAGAAGCACCTCCTCTGCTCCCAGGCTCTGCGTTTCAGAAAGGACAGCACAGCCAGGACCATGCCATGTGGAAGCACCAGCTCAGTGTCTGCTGAACAACACCTCAGCAAGGCTGAAGGAAACCTCCGTGGAGAGAAACACCAGATGTTGCTGAGGGAAGGGGGACAGTCAGAGCAGGTGGCAGCTCAGGGACACAGACCCTGATCAGAACCCGTGAGCAAAGGGACTGGTGTCTCTCTAGCCGCCAGGTACAGGCAATAAAACAGTCTGAGGACCAAGGAGCACCATTTGAGAACATCCACTGCAATAATCCCAGTCCTCAAAACTATGAAGGGTTCCCTGAAAACCTCTGGTTTGCTGGGGAGGAGGCTGGGATTTTGTTTTATGCTTATTTGCCTCTTGTTTTTGTCCTGGTAGATAAGGTTCATTTCCAGTAACTGTTGACCAACGTGGAAAAGGAGGATTTAACAATAAAGTGCCAGAGTCCATCACAAGTAATGGCAACCCACGTGCTCTTACGAAACAATAATGCACCAACATAAAATAAATCAGTGCCTTTTAATTTAACAATGTAAATTACCTCCCACCTGCTGTGACTCTCCATAAGGAGAAAAAGCTGGCGGCGTATTTACCAAGCTGTCTATCCCAGTCCCATTCTGCACTGGCCTCCTGCCCTGGGGTTAGACTGTAGGACTCTGTCATCTCTTGCACTCGTATGACCTAAGAAAGGGAATGTGGCCTTTTTCCCACAAGCCCAGAGTGAGAACATCATAAAAGCTGAACTTTAGCCCCCTTTTTGGGCAGGCAGCACAATAGCAAGGAGGATGCTGTTACTCCCCAGAGGCTCTGCTGCTGAAAAACATCACCAAGCTCAAGTAAAAGGTCAGTAGTTAGGATTGCATCTCTTGTTTTCTTCAGTTTTCCTCCTCCGTCAAAGGCAGTTCAACATTCTTTGCACACCCCCCTCCCTCCTTCTGAGAAATGCAGGAAGGAAGTGCTTGCAAAATAAGTTTAATTTAAAAGAAGGCACAATCACACACAGCAAACCCTGCTGCAGCCTCCAAGCAGGACGTTTCCACTGCTCCCAGTTCCCACTGCCACACAAACCAGCCCCTGCTGCAGCAGAGCCATCCCTCCCTCCTGGAGACACATGGGGAGGGTTGTGCCCCAAACACCGGGGCTGGAGAGCTGTGGCTACGTGCTGCAGGCAGCCCTGAGCACACCCACATCTGCCCAGGCAGCCAGGGCTGTGCAGCAGGACGGGAAGGAGCAGGGACCCCGCAGCCTCCCAGGGCACTGCGTGGTGCCAGGCACCCAGCGGCAGCACCGTGTCCCGGGCTGCAGGACAGTGTCACCTCCTGTCTGGCTCAGAACGAGGGCTTGTTTGATTTCACAGGATGTTCTTCCACCAAGGCTTGTTACCTGAACCTTGCTAGGGTTTGGGAAGGTGTTTGGGACAGTTGGATTTAACTTGACTCTTTTCTTCACTAGATTTATGTGAAAGAACCAGAGTGGGTGGAAGCAGCTGTTATACTCCATGCCTTTTTGCAAAGAGGAATGTAGAGACCAGCAGGCAATTCCTGGAAAACTCCTTCATCATCCCTCAGTTTGTGCTGTATGACCACATCTCCAATCTAAACATCGTTCTTCCCAGGCACACGGTGTTTCTGTATCCCTGGGCAAACAGCACTTACTATCACAACCCTATTTCTTTGTCTTTTCCAAGACTGTGGCAGTCCCAAGGACTTCCCTTGAGCCATGAACCACGACAGCCACGTGTCAGGACAGGCTGGCAGTCCCTGCCTGCTCTCCCTTCCCTGAAAATTCCCAGTCCTCCCAGCCCAGTGTCCTGACACAAACACCTGGGTGCCTGCAGCCTCTCCCAGCACCTCCAGCAGATCTGCTCCTGTTCCACTGTCCCATGTTCCCCTCATGGCTCATGGGTTCATCTCCAGCTGCCATTCTTGGACTTAATGGGACACTGCCAACAAATCACAGTCCTGTCTCCTCTTTAACCCCTTGCTGTCACAGGGCATAATTAGATTAATGAAATAACGACGAGATCAGGGAAGACCTGAGCAGAATCACACCCATGACCACTCGAGTGGTGCCTCCTTCCAAACAGGGTGCCCAGGACAAGCAAACACACTATTATTTTCTAGAAGGAAATTTAAAAACATTTCATGCTGCTAACGTGAGCACTGTCCTGTGTACAGTCACACAGCTTCACAAAGGGGAAGAGTAACACTCTCACAGACAGGGAAATGAGAGTGCCAAATGCCACCAACAGCCTGGGACTGGGGGGCTGCAGCAGGACCCGAAACCAGGTTGCTGAGTTTTGCTTTTTTCTTTTAAAGTTGACAGCTTCAAGTGCCAGCATCTACACCCAGTGCTCAGCACGGGGAAACCTGCTGTTGTCTAGCTCTAGGCCAGATGGGTAAATTTTTGGGTTAATGTTTTCATAATCATGCAGCCAGGACTGCTGTTTATTATCCATCCCATCCCCAGTAACTTCTTACCTTCTTTTCTTTTTCAGTTGCTGCTGCTTATGTGCATTTCTGATAGATTTAAAAATACTTGTTAGCACTGCAGAAATGCATTCAGCTTTTAAATGAGGGTTCCATAGTCCTGTTTCTGTAAAGACCTTAAATAAAAAATTGGTTCTGTCCTGCAGAGTGTTGTAAAGGCATTTAAGGAGCTTACTGCCCACCCCATGCCTGCTGCAAGCCCAGACAAAGGACAATAAAAATGTGAAACAGAGGAGAAGGAATGAAAGAACCCCAGAAAGGCACATCTGGCTGGGAAGAGGAGGTGCTCCTGCAGGTAGTCAGTACAGAGCCTGACCACTCTTTCAGTGAAAAAAAATTTTCTAGTACCTGATCTGAACCTCCCGTGTTGCAACCAAGGCCATTTCCTTTCATCCTGTCCCCTGGGACATGGCAAAAGAGACCAAACCACCACCTCACTACAACCTCCCTTCAGGCAGTTGTAGGGAGAAATTCCCAGCTCAAGGTTTGTGAGGATACTAAAACCACACTGAAAAACCCAAACAGTTGGTTTAAGGAATGGTTAAAACCAGGGCAGATAGATCTGAAAATATGACCTAAATATTGTAATGCAGCATTTAACCAAAAGCAATGATACAGGCAAAAGGATCGCAGTTCAGTTCTGAGCCTCTTCTTGGAGAGAATCCTCTTCAGCAAAGGTGCTCCAGTCAAAGGTGAGGCCTCCACCCTACTTGGTTCCTCCTTCTCCAAGGCATCACAGGTGGCTTTGCCTCAGCACTGCCCTGAAGAGCTGACAGAAAGCTCTGCCTCTGTCCAGCACCCACAGTGACCCACACATCCCCCCAGAGCATCCCCAGCACGCCTCGGCCCCAGGCCCACCGCCTGCCAGCACAGCAGCTCCTCAGCAACCCCAGCCCCTTCAGCAATCCCAGCCCCTTCAGCAAC
>VZRQ01010476.1:44761-64313 GCA_013397975.1 Machaerirhynchus nigripectus | reverse complement strand
CCAGCCCCTTCAGCAACCCCAGCCCTCTCAGCAACCCCAGCCCCTTCAGCAACCCCAGCCCTCTCAGCAACCCCAGCCCTTTCCCTCCTTTCCTCCCTTTGCCATTTGTTAAGGTGCTTCTTCGAAAGGGGAACTTTGATTACTAAGCTACTTAATGCTAAAGGGAAGGGCAGCAAATGTGCAGTGCCTGCTGCCAGGCCCAGCCCCAGAGAGGCTGGCTGGGCTGGGCTCCCAGGCTCTGCTCCCAGGCTCTGCTCCCGGTGTTTATCCCGGCGGGTGTTTTTCCCTCGAGCTCCGCGATTGTTTGGCCGGGCTGGGTGATGGATGGAGGAGAGGGCCGTGGCTGGAAATGCGCTCCCGAGCCGACAGGAAGCTGAGGGGGCCTTTGCCAGCCCTTCCTTCCTGCATACAAGGGGAGGACAGAATGGGAAAAGCCTTGGCTGTCTCTTACCCTGAGAAAAGTGCTCCCCTTCCAGCTGGATTACAGTAACAATATTTTAATCTTTCACAAGATTATAATATCCTTCCTCTCTAAGTATAGCTCCAGTGGCAGCTCAGAGAATGAAATGAACCAACAATGTAAAACTCAATAGGTGGTGCTGGAAGCTGAACAAATGGAGGTCCAGATTGGAAGATCCCTATCTTCAGCCAGGATATAAATCACCAGGGATCACACCTGTCTAACCCAGGACTCGACTCCAAGAGCAACCAGGACTAAGCACTTCGGCAGGAGGTGTAAAATGTACATAAGTGGTGCACTGAAAATGTGTCCCTCTGGACAGCTTCATTCCTGTGCCTCTTTGAGAGAGTGGATCTAAACTCAAACCTCAACATCTATTACACCTGCAAAAAATAAGGCTGTAATGAGCAATCTATGAATATTCTGACCACACATTTCTCATGAGCACCCAGGATGTGTTATAGAGATTTGAATGTCTTTTTCCCAAAACCCAGCCTCTAGGTCCTTCTGTGGATGATTCATGAACCTCCATGACATCCTGATGTGTCATCATCACCTGTTCACAGTAATAAAAGTACGTGCTGAGTGTTAGAGAATAGATATTTCATGCTACAACAGGAATTTTTCTAAAATTTTCCATTTTTGAGCTCCAGATTCAAACCCATGGACAGTGGCAAGGGCTTTAGTGTAGGCAGGTGTTCAGAACCCCAAATTGCTCTGCCCCAGCCCTGTGGTCTGGGACAGCCAGAGCAGGGCACACGGGTGGTGGCTCTGAGGAGCCCTCTCCCTGCTGCCCCAGCGAGGGGACATCCCAGCACTCCCCTCATTTGTCTGGGCAAGCTTGCCCAAGCGAGTCTGAAAAAGGGAGGAAGAAATTCTCAGGACTTGACAAAAAAAAGAAAACTCCCCAAACCTGTGAGCAGACAGCTCTTCTAACAGCCTCTACTTCTGACAAAGGCCTCAGACAAAAAGACCTCACCCATGAACAAAGAGTGGGGAACAATGGGAACTGTCAAAAAATAGCCCTCACGTCAGAGCTAAGAATGCCCCTTGACACTTCCAAAAAAGCCCAGGCTGAGCAGAGCCTGGGAGGCCACAGGCACAGCCCCCGGCATCCGCCTCTCCCAGCACTCGCTGCCAGCAGCGCTCGGTGAGGCTCAACTCCAACAGCCAAAGATGGGGATGGAAGAGGAGAGGAAATTCATGGCAGGTCTGAGCCAGAAGTAACAAATTCCTGTCCATCCAATCTTTCCAGCAGGGACCCTGACACTCAGACTGGATGGGACGTACCTGACAATGGTGTGTGCACATCTTCCCTCACTGCAAAGGGTAACCAGTTACCAAAGCAATGAATGCCAAAACTAAGTTATGGCAAAAAGCAGAATGAGTTGTGTAACACATGAATAAAACCCCTGTGTTCTTCTGAACTGGTGAGAACTTGGAAAAAAAATTGCTAGAAAAATTTTCAACCTGGACTAGAATTCTAAGAATGCTGATATCCAGATGTGGACAGGAAACCTCAAAGATCCAACAGTCTTCATGGCATGCAATTTAGCACTGATTCACACGTTTTGCTTTATTTGTGACTCAGCATTCTCCTCAACAGCAGTAAGAAAATAAATGGAAAGCAAATCATGCTGAATGAAAACTCACCCGTGGGCTGATCACTTGAGTAACCATCCTGATTCATCCTCCCAAAGGCGACACCAGGTCAGGATGCTGAGGTTGGAGGTCTGAACTCAAAGATGCAGCCCAAGCTTTTCCTTCTGGAAAGAAAATGCAGAGTTACTGTCACACTGCAGGAACTTCACCCTGTGTGAGAAAGGGAATGTCTTGTGTGTGGTCTGTTGTCCTTGAATTTATCAGGACAGTGGAGAACCTACATGCACATACAGCTTGGTGCAGGAGCCACTGCACACGTGCCTGAAGATCAGAGAATGCAATGGGAAACTGAATCAAGTCAACAAGAAACACTGGAGAGTGGCATCTGAGACCCCATGGAAGGTAAAACAACATGTTAGGAACACAGCTGTGTTCCCGGAATAGGCTGAGTCTTGGACTGGAACTGCACAAACAGGAGTCCCTCATGCTGTTCACTTGAGTAGCCAAACAAAACTCCTGCACAGGGTGAAGAGTTGGACTCGATGATCCTGAGGTCCCTTCCAGCTTAGCAGATTCTATGATTCTAGGCAAACCCCAGACCTACCTAACCCCAAATGGGACAAACAGGCCACGTGAAAGAATGCTTTTGCCACAGCTACACAGCTCCTCCTCTTTGTTTGCTTGCCCTTCCATTCCTCATCACATCTTGACTGTGGTAGAGTTGGGAACAGAACCTATGTCTCCCAAATCCCAGTCCAGTGCCTTAACCACCACATCCTTCCTGTTGAATCACACTGCAGGATTGTTTATCAGGAAGGAAATTCCCCCTCGAGAGCACTCACTCTGAGTGTGCTGGTGGAACACAAATGCTTAGAAAAACACAAACAGAGAGGCAATAACAACAAGTGATTGGAGCCCCTGTACTGGCTGGAGGCACAGCAGCACCTTGGGATTGTTGTGAAGCAGTGGAAGAGAGGCACCACAGAGCAGGACACGACACAGAACGAGCAGTGCATCCAGATGGCCTCCCAGGAGCAGCCTCCTGCTCTCCACAGATGATCCATGACTCTGGAAGTCTCTCCCCTGAATTTAGCACGAGGTGTACGTCGCTCAGGGCCATTCAAAAGGTTTGGATTCTCAGCAGGCACTGGGAAGGTCACCTTTGGGAGCAAAGCTGCCAAGTGCCAGCAGCTGTGGATGTGATCCAGAGGGACAGAATTAACCTCAACATGTTGTGCAAGCAAAGGGCCCTCGCTTTCTTTAAGGTCTTTAGCCCCAAAATAAAAAAAAAGCAGGGTGTGTGTGAGAGGAAGATACCAAAAATGGAACAAATATGTTTTAGCCTAAACACAGTTTACCCCATTGGTCTCCTAGAAAACAAAAAGGGCTATAATTCATCCACGATCTGTCAAAAAACACAAACCCACTGAAACGGCAAATTCATGGTTCAGGACTCTGAAGAATTTGGCTCTGCTCAGCAGTTGGGCAAAGGGGAAGAATTTCCCCATTCACAAGCAGTGGGTTTCCAGGTTGTGTCCCACGAGACCCCACCACAGTAACCAACAAACACAGGCTGGGGCCGATGGCAGAGCTTGGGCTGATCTCAGGACAGCCCCTTTAAACGTCACTGTATGGGAATGCCAGCAGGACCTGAGGGACGGATGGATGGATGGGTGGATGGATGGATGGATGGAGGGATGGATGGAGGGATGGAGGGATGGATGGAGGGATGGAGGGATGGATGGAGGGATGGAGGGATGGATGGAGGGATGGAGGGATGGATGGAGGGATGGAGGGATGGATGGAGGGATGGAGGGATGGATGGAGGGATGGAGGGATGGATGGAGGGATGGAGGGATGGATGGAGGGATGGAGGGATGGATGGAGGGATGGAGGGATGGATGGAGGGATGGAGGGATGGATGGAGGGATGGAGGGATGGATGGAGGGATGGAGGGATGGATGGAGGGATGGAGGGATGGATGGAGGGATGGAGGGATGGATGGAGGGATGGAGGGATGGATGGAGGGATGGAGGGATGGATGGAGGGATGGAGGGATGGATGGAGGGATGGAGGGATGGATGGAGGGATGGAGGGATGGATGGAGGGATGGAGGGATGGATGGAGGGATGGAGGGATGGATGGAGGGATGGAGGGATGGATGGAGGGATGGAGGGATGGATGGAGGGATGGAGGGATGGATGGAGGGATGGAGGGATGGATGGAGGGATGGAGGGATGGATGGAGGGATGGAGGGATGGATGGATGGATGAACAGCGTCTGGCACCTGCCCTGCCTGCAGCTCACACCTGCCCCAGAGGGAAAGCAGCCCTCGGGTGGATGGGGATGGTGTGAACGGAGCTCCCACTCTGCTTCCTCAATAGCGGCTGAGGCCACAGCCACCACCAGACAGGGAACTGGGGGCCACTGGTTTCCTTCTGAGTGATTTCAGTTCGAGCAGGGCATCACGGGCTGGAGTGAACAAGGGGTTCCTGAGCCACGCTGGGAAAAGCAGGAAGTCTCCCTCCTGTCAGTCTGTTAACCCTCCACGGGATCAGCTCTGTGTTGGCATCTCAAGCTCTGCCTGAGCTGGTGCTTTCCTTAACACCCAGAAATGTGGTGAAGTGACTGTGTAAAAAATCTTATCTCACCTCAGAAAATGTCCCCAACACAAAAAAGGAGATTTCTATTCTGTCTGGGTATGGAAATGACTTGAAAATGTGAAGTGAGAGTAACTCAAATCTTTAGAAACAAGAAAACGAACACTACGAAGCAGTGCTTATTTGTAGGCCTCTCCATATGGGGATTTTGAAGCCTGTTTCACATTTTTATAATCTGCCTTTTATTACTTTGGTGTTATAGAACATACAAGCACACACAGCAAAAGATGATTGGTGTATTTTCATTGACTTTTACAGACTTTGGATCCTGTACCCAAACCCAGTTTAGCTTCAATTTAGCTCCAATCAGCCACAAACCCAGCACTCCATTCTACCTAATGCCCCAGCTAAGCTACACCACTCAAATTCTCTGCTTAAATTCTGGCATCTCAGACTGCAGCATGTCAAAAATGTCCTGCCTCCCGAGCCCTTCAAAGAGGCTGCAGCCTCTCTGCACCTCAGGTTGAAATGCAAATAGCAGTTCCACCTATTTTTACAGACTTCCCTTTATCACATAAATCTTTAACTACTCAGAAATAGAAACTTCACTTTGCTGTGATAAGGATATAGAAAAAAAACCACTGACACAAGCAAAAAATAAAAAAGAAAATTCACACCAGGCAGCACTCAGCCAGTGCCTGCCACGATGCCAGGCCTGTGTGAAGAGCCCCAGGCTACCTCCCCTCCCCTCCAGGGCCCTGAACCCAGCAGGGCTCCACGAGCTCCCCTCTGAACAGGCCTGCTCAGCACCACCAGGACCACTGGCACAGCAGAAGCCAAGGGGCCAGGACATGACCCTGCCTCCTGTATCAATTCATTTGGTTGGAGCTTATTCTAAGGAGATCACTTCACTGGAACAGAATTTTTATAAATGATTATTGACTTTTGATCATTTATGGGAGTAACTTAATAATTTCCCACCATTAGTGCCATAATAAGATTCATTGGAAGCACTGAAGGCTCAAAGGAGAACACTCATGGCAGAGGCCAGCAGAGCCACACTGCTCCACAGAACACCCTCTGCCTCATTAGCTCGGACATTAAAACTGGAAAGCAGCTGACAAAACATCAACAGATGTCTGTCAGTCTGTTGGATTTTCAAGCCATCCCCTCAGCATGGTGAAACCCGCCAGCTTGACAGGAATGTAGTTTTCATGGAAGTTCCTCTCCAAGTTCCTAACATCAATAAGCAAATTGTTGTGACCCCAAGGGCATAAATACAACCTGAACCCCTGGAGGAAGGCCTGGATACCGGAGAACGTATCTCCCTGCATGCCTGCAGAGATCTACAGACCTGGCTCTCCCTGCTCATTTCACTCTTATCCATCAGTCACCTCCAGCCACTTGGAAAGCGCACCCTGCACAGCCGGAGTGGCTCCGGCAGCGCTGCCGAGGCCGTGCTGCCGCTGGGGTGGCTCTGGCCGTGCCGCAGCCCCGGAGGCTCGGCGGGCTCGGGTGCCGCTCCCCGCTGCGCTCCCGCTGCGCTCCCGGTGCGCTCTTGGTGCGCTCGGAGCGCGGAGCAGCCGCGGGGCTCTGGCACCCTCTGCTGACAAACCCGCGCGGGGCCGGGCTCCCTTTGCTGCAGAAACAGCCCGGAGCTTAACGTGCCTTTTATCTGTTTGCTCAGGTATTTCTGTAAATTACACTGACCACAGCCGGCCCTTCCGCCCCTGGGTTTGCTTTGGGACCGCGCACAGCCCGCACAGGGACGTGCCCTACCCTCCTGTCCCCGGCATCACCCAAACTCCCCGGGTTACCTAAAACCCCTGGGATTTACCGTCCTTTCCACCTCCCAGCACTACCCAGCTCCCTGCAGGCAGCATCGATCCTCTCTCTTATTTCTGAAAGGTTTGTACCTGGAAGGGGACCCCTGAGCCACCCGAGGGAACCATCCCTGGAAGGGAACTATCCGAACCCTTCCAGTCCCACCCTTCTGATGCAAGATTCCCTCAGCAGTCTCCATGCCACCCATGTCACACAGGAGCTGTGACCCCCCCGTCCCTGCGCATGGCACAGGAGCCGTGCCTGGCAGAGGGGCTCTGTGCCACCCCCTCCACCAGGGCAACCTGGTGATGCCTTTTCCTGGTCTTAAAATCAAGAGGCGAACACGGTTAGAAGGGGAAAAGGGTATTACCTTGGTATTTATTGTAAGGATCCTTAGGTGCACCACGACCAGGTCGAATACACCTCCATGCACCCCCGCAATGGCCACCCCAATCCCCCTCCTCTATCTCTGGTCTTACATTCTAGGTCTTGCTAATTAGCATATCTATCAAAATTCCCCAATGAGAGGCTCGAATGAGCCCCCCTCTCTAAGAAACCCTCCCCTGCATGGTTCTATCTTAGTTTACAAAATGTGTTCTGGAGAGGACCTTGGGGCCTGGGCACACTGGCACCCTAACTACAAAGCCTCTAAAATGTTTCGTCTCTTAGCTTAACAAACAAGTCCAAGAATGTAGGCAAAAGCACCAAGAATACAGAAGTTGCAAAAAGGTATAACAGGGGTAAAAAAGAAAAGACAAAAATCATCATGGCATCACTGGCACCGAGGAAGGGCAGGGAGGTGACCACACACACCTCGGTCATGTGTCCGACATGTCCAACCCACAGTGTGTCACACAGAGACATCCCAAGGTGCTGACTGTGACCAGTGACAGCCAACCTGCTGCACCAAGGCACAGCGTCCTGACCCTGCCGCGCTGCACCTGAGGGTTCCTGGGGAATAGTGAGCACCAAGAACAGAAAACTCTGAGTAAAGGCAACGGTGAAACAGAAACCTGATAGTCTGGGATGTGTTGACTTCAGAGGTTGATTTTCAGCCTTGTTATTGTCTGCATTTTTCTGATTCTTGCTTTTTCTGTGTTGGTGTGAGGGGAAAGCTGTGAGGACGTGACAGCACAGCCTGGGTAAGGCACAGAGAGCTCATGGGCTGAACAGACACCTGCACTGACACTTTCTAGAGCTACTGCAAACCCATGCAGGCTGCACTTAACCTACCAAAGGATCTGCACTTCAGGAGAAAGAATCTCAAGGGATCATTTTACCTCCAAACCAGCACCTTAAAAGACAAAACCAAAAAAACAAGGAACAACTTTGGAAATAGGCAACGTAGGATTTCCACCAGAATCAAAGTGTAACAAAAATTCTCAGCAAACAGAAAAACAGGTCAGCTGAAGACACTTGACAAATTTCTTTCCAATTTTTGGCCACTACTGAAAACCACCATAATATAGAAAAATTTGAAAAACTTTAACATGTCATGGGACTAAATAATCAGGGTGATTGTAATAGTAACATGTAAAACCTTCTTACGAGGAGATCCAGCAGAGTTACTTTGAATGCTGACAGCTCAGTCTCTCTTGAGCTCTCTCACATTACAAGAGCTTACTTGGCCTGCTTTCTTCCCATCCTAGAACAGCTTTCTGAGCACAGCACCGCTGGGGACTCAATGCAGGACTTCAGCACTTCCCCAAACAGAGCCAGGGCTGCGTCAGTGTGAGTCCTTCAGGCACTCTGACTGCTCCCCAGCACTTGGATTCCAAGTTTAGGCAGCAGTGTTAAGCCAGTATTACCAACATCTGTCCAGTGCTCTCTGATGTTTGAAGTGTTTGGAGTATTTGAACGTTCCCTCCTGGATTGCTGAGGAAGCTTTATTATCTCTCATAAGCATATTCACTTTTTTTTTTTTAAAGCATGAAGCATCCTCCAGAGTTTGACACTTCTAAAAGGCTTGGCTGGACAGGCTCTGGCTGCCATGGCCACGGCAGCTGCAGCCCCTGCTGTCGCCAGATGTTTGTCCTACCTTGCCCTGCCAGGACAGCACAGCTGGCTGGGTGCCCGCCCGAGGCCTCAGCTCGCAGCTCTGGCACATAAATGAGAACAGTGGGTGAAAGGATTTGTACAAAACCACTGGGCTCTGGGCTGCAGCTCTAACACACAGCAGAGCAGAATGCCTGAGTGCAGCTGCTGGGCAGGGGCAGAGCAGTGACACAGGGACACGGGCTGAGCTCACCTCTGGCCAAATCCCATGCCTCAGGGCTTGTCCCCAGGGATCACCCAGAGGCACTCTGCAGTCACATCCCCACTGCACAGTTTTGGGGGTGCAGCTGTGTCGGTAAAAGTGCAGTAAATGCAATCACCTCCTGACTGACACATGCTCCAGCAAATTCACAGGTGAAGCAGAGAGAATTTCACGAGTCATGGCATTTACAGGAGAAGGGAGGGGGGAAGGTTTGTCTTTGATAAAAGTACCTTTTTTCTCCCTTCTTCATTTTATTTATTTTTAATGGTGTTGAAACTTTCCTTCTCCCCAGGGTTTTGCTTGAATACCTCCAGATGTAGATGCAACACTAAACAAAAAGCTTTTACAGGATGAATGAGTAATTTCAGAAATCTGCTAAGTTTTCTCCATCTTGATCTGCTTCTCTCCCTGATCTCCCTTTCCATTCACTCACAGGAGCTGAAGCTCCACTGTGTGGATTTCTCCTTAAACACTTTCACTCCAGACCATGTCTAACTGTGAATCAAAGCAGAATAATCCAAGGATTTCCTCTCAAATCACCATTTCCTCTGTTTTCCCTGTTACTAGCAAATCCCTACGATCCCCACTGTCTGCAGCTCCTCATCTTCCGCCCCGGCTGGGAGTTCCTCAGCAGCTGGAGCGGAGCCAGCGGCCCCAGAGCCTGCACAGGTCCCGGGCCGCCCTCAGGGGCACGGGCAGCTCCTCTGCTTCTCCCAGAGACACTGCTGCTGCACCTTGGAAACCCTGCCAGAATTCAGAAGTTCCACAAGCTGTTGGCATTTTCATTTCCAGGTTCTTGTCACGTTTAACTTAGATTTCCTTCAGAGTTTTTGCTCCCCGAGATCTGCTACACGGTGTCAACAACGAGCAGCTTCTTGTTTTAGTAAGTTTTGCCTCATATTTCATTTCTGTTTGCCTTTTGCCCACATCATTGCCCGTGAGTCCTCCCCTGTCCTGCAGGGAGTATCCTCGTTGTTCATGGCAGCAAGGAGAGGAATGCTGGAGGACAGGGAGGGTGGAGAGCAGGAGCTGCAGCACAGAGCAGCTGCAACATCTGGCCATGGCTGAACAGCTGGAGGAGACACTGGCTTTGTTGTGGCTGAAGATCCTGACTGCTACTTAGAATATAAATTAAGGGATGACTGATTGCTGGTCTGAGACCTTGACCAGCAGCTCTCGTTATAAGATCATGCCTTACAATGCACTGGGGGCTTTGTCTCCCCACCCTCTGCACCCTGAGCAATCCACCCGCTGGCACCCGAGGCACTGACACCCCTGCAATGTCCCTGCTCTCTCTGCTTCTTCCCAAACAAGTTTCATTTCACTGTCATCACCAGATGACCTCAAGGTCAATTAAGGCTGCTTATCAAATTCAGTTAGACCTTTGTGAAGCATGAAGCCAGTAACTGCACCACACTCTCCTTGCACACTTCCTCACACTCACAGCCCCAGCAAGAGAAACAACATTCTGCTGGAGTGCAGGAATAGTGTCACATCCAGCAAGGTCAGGACAAAGCCAAAGCCCATTATTCACCACACATTGTGCACTGATTTTTTATCTCTTCCCAAGCCATGTCAGTGTTATCTCCACCAAGCCTGATAAATTGCTTTCAAAACTCCTTCATGGGTAGTTGTTCCTCACGCTTTACATCCTGAACAAGCTTAGAGACCTTCTAAGCTTAGATCTAGATAGAGATCTTCTCTAAGTCTATTCAGGAGGTAGAGGGGTAGGCAAGCATGCTCTGAACGCAGTGATTGATTAAGCCACCAGTGGGATTAACAAGGTCATCTTTGGTGGCATAAATGGCTTTTACAAGGGATGCTGGTTTGTAATCAAGTTTGTAGAAGATGATACTGTACATAAGGAGAGCCTTGAAGCTGCAGTTTTTTCTCCTGGCAGCACTCCTGGAAGGCCAGCACAGAGACACCATTCCTGAAACTCCTGGGCAGGGAGCCAGGTTTTTCCACGCCTGGAAGACGGGTCTCCAGCAGCCTCCTCCTCGCCCTTTGGGCCTCCTTGTGATGCACAAGCAAAGGCTTTACCCTGCAGCCTCCTCCTGCCTCACCCCCAGCACCTGGGTCAGACTGGGGAACAGAGCTCTCCAGTTCAAAGGCTCAGGGTAACTTTCACAAGTGTTTTGAGCAGCAACATGCACAGTCACTGTGAAACATCTGCTCAGATCGGGAGATATCAGTAGCTACAGACGTCTCCACCACTGTCTTCAGAAGGTGAGAAAAAGGTGGCCTTACCCAGCTTTTGGAGTGTTCTTCATCCATAAACAGCATTATTAACCTGAAAGGCATGTGTTTTCTCACTATGATTTATTAGCCGTAGTTAGAGTTGCAATAATCATGCTCTAATTTTTCAGAAAGTACTACAGTTTATGCATAGTTGTAACCACCTTTTGAAAAACCTTTAAGTAGTGATGAATCGACCCATAAAATAATACAAATGTTAGAACCAAAATAACATTCTCCTTTAGGCATGGGCAGGGATATCTGATTTTTGGCTGCCAAATGATTTGGCATCTGAACAACTGGCAACAAATTCAAAGTGAAACAGCAAAACTGTGGGCAACCACTGGAAAGGCTGGGATTCCTCCCCTTTGCATTTGGACATGAAATGCCATGTCTGCTCTGGGATGCAATCATCTAATTCACTTGTTCACAGCCCAGCACGTCAGCTCCATCAGGATAGTTTGTGTCTGCACTGCTCGGCCACGAAGCCATGAGCACCCCTGCTGTAAAGCACGAGGACACAAGTCCTCACTTGATCAAAGCAACCACTGGAGAGAGATCTCACCCTGTGATTCTCTCCTGCCTCACTCCCCACTCGGAGTCTGCAGATGCCTACCAGAAACTGCAGGGGCTCAAAAGCTCATCTCATTCCACCCCCTGCCACTTTCCACTGTCCCAGGTTGTTCCAAGCCCCGTCCAACCTGGCCTTGGACACTTCCAGGGATGGTGAGCCCACAGCCTCTCCGGGCAACAAGTGAGGCACCAGCCCGGGTCTCCAGAGACTTCCCTGAGGTTTGCAAGCAGCAGGGCTCAGGTGTAAAGTCCCTGCTCAGCTCCCCTGGGGCACTCGGCGTGAAGCCCCACACTGAGGGGTACAGAGGCCCAGGGAGCAGTATCTGTGCCCTGACAACATCTTTGCAGTTCCAGGCTGCAGCTCTGTTTGTACATTTTAATTAACCTGGAGAAAGGCTCATTTTACACAGATTATTTTATTGAGAGTTGGGACTCACTCGCAGCCCTCTAAGACAGGAGCACTGAGAGAACAAATCCCGGTGTCTGAGAGGGAGGAATTCTGCCCTCAGCTTCCATCAGCTCCATCACTGTCCCTGCTGCCGGGGCCGCCGGGGGCATTGCTGTCCCTGCCCGGAGCAGGCAGGATGCTGACACACGGCACAGCCTCCCCACTCACCCCTCTCAGCACACAAAGAGGAAGCTTGCAGGGCCAGATCAGTGCCTGGAAGCCACAATGACAGTCTGTCCCCAACGCTGGGCAGTTAATCCTGATGCACAGCCCCCCCATGCATTCAAAACGCTTCGCCCAGCCCCTCTCTGGCTGTGGTCAAACAGCTGATGACACACGCCCTGACAGCAGCAGGATTTCTGCTGGGCCCACAGAACACTACCAAGCGTCAAGAGTCTCCCAGAAAAAAACAACAGGAGGCTTAAACCCTAAAAAATTATACAGACACTAAGTGGCTTCTAATCTTGGCTTAGAAGTAAGATACAGCAACAGAACATTTTAGGTAGATTGCATTTAAAAAGTTGCATTTTCTACAACATCATTTCTTATCACCCAGAATGTGTTGTGTGTAATTATTTTTCAGTATTAGGGTACAAAGGGAGATGCCAATTTAAAACCAAGCAAACTATTGCAAGTTCAGCAGGATGTTAAACATAAATATTTCATGGCTGAGCTGAGACGCTTTCTGAAGTACTGAATATCGATTTAAATTCTGTATACTCCTTGCTTTTGAGGAGTTACACAGACTATAATCAGTGCTAACACCAACACTGCAATGTACTACTTAAATCCACTCTCTACTCATTACTTCTGTCTTTCAAATTGCATTTTATGGTCAAATTCAGAAGGAAGGTGAAGCCAGTGTAACACTGTACCTACAGCCACTGCAACACACACTTAGAATCCCCCTGCTTCACCCCCACTTATGCTTAATTAATTACCTCTTTACACAGATTCTCATTCTGGTTAAGTTCAGAGTCTGTGGAATTTAACCTGGCAGTGCTTGTCACAGATTAAAAATTAGGAAGAAAGGAGCAAGGGAAAAGCTGTAACAGATAAGAGGACTAGTAATACCAGAACACACACATGAAAAAATATGTGCTTCCAAGTATAGCTCACACTGCCTCCCTCTTTCTGAATGCTCAGAACTAGTTCACAGGCAGCTAAATTATGATTCTGCTTCTCAGATAACAGAAACTCAATTTAATATGCTCAAAGTAAGCAGCTCTGGGACTTGGAGCAGAGCTCTGCAGACCTCCGGCGCTCCTCGGGAGAAAGGAGAAGCCCGGGGCTCGCAGGGAGGACGTGCCTGCTGTACTAAAAGGCAGATGCCTTCAGAGCACTGTATGTTCAGTCATCTCTTTATCAAACCCTTAACTAATTAAACAATCCTCTTGTCAAAGAGAACAGTCATTGTTTGTGTGACCGATGCCCTGTAAACATAATGGGATAATCTGCCTTTCTCCTTTTTCTCTCCCTCAATTCTTGCGAACAGCTGGGGGATGCGCTGCCCGCCCGCCGGGAAGCCTCGGCTCATCTGTCACTGCCCCGCTCGCGGCCGCACGCAGCATCAGAAGCCAAGCTCAGGACAATAACGCCTCAGACACTCCAACACCCCATCTGATCCTGTGCCATCGGAGAGTCCCCGGCCGTGGCAGGGCTGGGCAAACAATTGGGGGTGAAAAAGAAGTGATTTCGGGACAGAACTGACAGTTAAAACTGTACTGATCTACAACAGCAAACGATGCTCAACCCAAAGCATTTCCAGTGCCCTCCTTTCACTTGGGCCCGGGGAGGAAAGAGTCTGCAAACACCAAAGCTTTGGTCAGATGGCACCAGGCTTGCTCTCACATCTGCACAGCTACAGCAGCAAAAGCTGTTCTTCAGCTGCTGGAACCTCGGCAAGTCCCACGTTCAGAGACGGCTCCAGCCCGGGGTGCCCGAGGGAACAGCTCAGCTCACAGCAACCCCGTCTGTGGATGGGTTCTGACCAACAGCAGTTACAGAGGGCAGCTATTTTCTTGTGTGAAGCGAGGACAGTGTTTCAGTAGGTTGTAAAAGGTTTGCCCCTCTCTGTATTCCTGAGGTGGGGGATGTCTTCCCCACAGCCCACTCTGCTTGCCCCTGGCAGCAGAGCTGTCACCCCAGGGACAACCAGGACAAAAACCATCACCTGTCCCAGACCTCCTTCATCTAAGTGCCTGTCTTCCTACTTACCCCAGCAGCAGCAGTCTCTACTGATTTACTGTAAGAAATTCAGATTACCCAGTGCTTGAAATTTCGAATTAAAATGCAGTACCTGAAACCGAAATTAATCACTATTACAAGGTGCAGATTGCATAAGGCTGTCATTCCCAGGAGCGAAGCAGAAAGCAGGTGGGTAGGCAGCACTCCCCTGCCAGGTGAGGCTCCCCGAGCCCTGGGGACACAGGCTGGGACAGTCTGTCACGCCCCTGCAGTGTGCTCTGGTGGCAAAGGCCACGCACGGCTCCACCGACCAGAACGGGTGACCACGGTGCCGCTGAGCTCAGGCCAGTCACTCCTGTGTGCTGGTTTGCCAAAGGAGGGAGCATGGTGTTTCTGTGAGGGGTGAGGAGGAGGAGGAAGGGGCAGTGGGAAGGGAAGGCTGAATAATATCCAACTGTGAAAACCCTTCAGTGCTCATCAAATGTGTGAAGTGGTCACAGCCCCGAGGCTGCCAGAGCTCCAGGAGCGTTTGGACACCGGTCACAGGGATGCACAGGGTGGGATAGCTGGGTGTCTGTGCAGAGCCAGGAGCTGGGCTGGGTGATCCTGGGGGTGCCTTCCAGCTCAGGGGTTTTGGTGATTCTAACAGGCTCGAAAGTCCTCCACAAAGGAGTCAAATCCATCCTCGGCTGTATTGTCCGAATTCCCCAGAGCTCCACTGACCCCCAGGCAGTGCCTGGCAGCGCCATTTCAGCAGAGAATGGGAGGACAAAGGGCTGAGCACAAGGACAACTCTGATCTCCTGAGCAACATCCCCCTCACAGCTCAGCTCTGGGAAGAAATCCCCTCCCCTGCTCCTCCACAGAACACTTCAGACAGTGGTTCAGGGGTGACCTCGAGCCCCACTCCTGGCTAAAGGCCGAGTGCAACACCCCCGTCCCATCACAGATCCACAGAGACAGACCAGAGTCACAAATTCCATCCGTGAGCACACCCTTCCGAGGAGCTCACGGACGTGCCCAGGTGTCCCACCTTCCCTCAGCCCTGCCTTGGACAAGCGGCCAGTTGGCTCAAAGCTCCTCCAGAGGAGACACAAGAGTGGTGTGCCCTGTGCCCAGGAGGGAATGAAACCCAGGAGACAGCACGTACAATGCAAAGTCTTTCTTTCTGCACCTCATCTAGGCCACAGCACGGAAAAAAAAGAATGCAAAACCGCTCTATTTTTAAGCTACCACCAAGAGAGACTTAACAGAGCCATGCTCAAATCTGAACAAGTTCCTCATCTCAATCCAAGTTAAACTCAGCAAGTGTAAAGCAAACATCCCAAATGGAATATATCAAAGCCAAAATGATGTTATCCTAGCAAAACTGCAACATTTTCCATATCTGTAACCCAAAAAATAGCAATATCAGCCTTAAGGCTCTTTTTCTTGCTCTCTCCCTTGTTTGTTTTCTCCCTCCCCACCTCATCACTGAAGCCAAGTTTTAAACAATATCCATGAAAATAGCAGCTTTCAATCTGTTCCTGAAGCAGCCAAGTTAATGAGGCCACGCGGCATCCCAGGGCACTCCGGAGGGAAGGGCTCACACTGCTCGTTACTGCAGCCTGTGCTGCTCTCAAAAATGTAAAACATTTCAAACTGGCGGGCGCTTCCCTCTCCTTCTCCCCCGAACTCCAAGTAAGAGAGAGTTCAGACTTCCAAACAGATACTGTGGAAAGAATTAAGCACTTCTGGAAAATATGAAAGACCAATTTGCCTTTCTAAATTTAAAGATTTATAAATCAATGCAAATCTTTTTCAAAAAAGAGAAGCCAGCAGAACATTCCTGCGAGTTCCACCACAGCCATCAGACAGTTGTAGAAACAAGTACCTGTTTTTCCTGACCTACATTTGCAGGCTGGCAGGAAATCAAAGTTCGTGTCGAATTACAGCAGATTTTGAACAGACTTGCATGTGCCCTCCAATCTCAGCTATTAAATCTGTTTGGGCCCAGGGAGTGTGTGTTTGGTGTGAAAGGTGCCACTTTCCACAGTGACACATGCTGGGTATTAGGTGAGCGCAGGCCAGTTGTCTTTTGGTTGTAACACTAAAAATGGGAATGGATTTTCCATAGGAGTTGGTTCCACCAGAGACATTTTCCTTTCCTTGAACTGCCCTATGCATTCTCTCCTATATTTATCATAAAAGCCGTGTGGTTAAGCAGACACAACCACAAAAAGCAAACGTGGAGCTCTGTCCCGGAGGCCTGGCTGCGGAACGGCTCCGCGGGCGAGGGCCGCCTGCATGGGCTGGCCCTGGGTAAACAACAGCACCCAGCAAACAGCACCTGGGGCTCAGGGCAGCAGAGACCCACAGCCAGGACAGCCAGGGACACATCAGCCCAAGGACAGGCTCTCACCTGCACCACTCCTCACCCCAGCACAGGCAGCAGTCCCTTGGGCTGTTGCTCTCTCAGTGGGGCTGTGCTTTACCTGCCTGAGAGTGCAGCCCGCTCCTGGATTTGTTATTTCAGAGGGGGTCTTGCCCATGCCAGGCAATGGGAAAGGCCGCAGAACTGGGAAGGTGACACAGCACCACACTCAGCCTTGGAAACAAACCCAATCTTTCTCTTACAGGAGGAGAATTTTCTCTGCTCAAGACCACTGAAGCTACTCCTGGGAGCTGGGAAATGAGGCTGCTACTGATCTGCTTCATGTTTGGTATTACTGCCAGGCCCTTACTCCTACAGATCCCACAACAGCCCAGGGACTCATCACCTGTCCTGTAAATGGGGGTCTGCAGTGAAGATGGTGACTTCTTCCTGCTTCCAACCGGCTTAAAAAACACAGCAGGAAAAGAAGGCCTAGTGACCCAGATTTTCCAAGCATCCAGGGAAGACCAAACCCTGAGGAATGCAAAGGAAGGGACACCTCAGCCAGTTACATGAACCCTCAGGCTCAGCATTTGCGATGATCCGCTTTAACATAAGCTTGCAAAAACTGTGTGATGAAAACACATCGAAAGTTTCCTTTATTTTCATGCCCATTTTCAGATCTCTGTAGTTTCACAATGTCCATATTTCACTAAAATTAAAATCACTGCGTTGCAAAACACATTCAAGACAAAAGTTTCAATTATGCCTTTTAAAAGATGTTTTTCACAATCATGGCAGAAATTCTTTAAAACTGCATCTTCCCCAGGCCAAGTCAAATGTGCCCAAAGAGGCTGCAGATGCAAACCCCCAGGAATGCACTGCGAGCAGAATTCCCACCTCTTCACATCCGTGTGAACAGGAATTACCTATAGGAACCAGCCCGAGCCTAAAAACCCCAGGGTACCCTGCTGAATTCCAGTCACAGGCTGACATGAAGTGTAAGGAGCCAGACATCCATCAGCAGGAACCTGAACAGCCCTGTGTTTTGGGGACTGCTGGTTTCGCTTATGTTTTTTGATTTATACCTCATAACTGCAAAACTAATGAGATTCTAATGAAAAGTGGGACATTATTCATTTGGATTCCCCCCAGGAGGTTCGCTTGATTTCCAACAAGCATGCTACTCATTAAAACAGGAGGTGATGGTTTTAAGAAGCTGAAACATTAACCTGTTCCCAAATGTGCAGGGTCTGAAATGACACTGTGGTTTCTGTAGTTGACAGTTTTACTGCCTTCATCTCCATTATTTTGTTCAGATAGATTTTTTTTTTAAACTGGTGACTTCTAAATAAATAATAAACACCTAATCTATATATCAAGTAATATAATTATTTTTAATAATTAATTTTTTAAAAGCCAACCCTCCATACAACAGGGCCATGAGAAATGAAACATTGAACCAGAGCTTTTAAAAACTAATTTAAATTAGGAAACGAGGTCTGGAACACGGAGCATTTGAACTGCCAGCTCATCAAAGACAAGGCAGTGGGCCCACCAGGTACTGGAGCAGGGACTCCAAACTGGCACTGTTGGCTTTCCAGCATGCCATCAACCCCTGACTCCTCCAGACACAAACCAGAAATGCACCAACTACAAGTTTGGGAGTGACAATTGTAATACTTCATTCATGAAAGCACACTCAGTTCCTGCCTCATGGCTATATTGCACAACCCAAATGTAAAAGATTTTGATTCCAGAGGGAAGCTTCTCTGGAGTTTAGGCTTGCCCAGTCCCTCCCCTCCAGTTTCTTTTGGTCTCTGCTAGGGAGCCAGGCTGGGAGAGCTGGGGGTGTTCACCTGGAGAAGGTTCCAGGGAGACCTTAAAGCCCCCGCCAGGGCCTAAAGGGGCTCCAGGAGAGCTGGAGAGGGACTGGGGACAAGGGATGGAGGGACAGGACACAGGGAATGGCTTCCCACTGCCAGAGGGCAGGGCTGGATGGGATACTGGGAAGGAATTGTTCCCTGGGAGGGTGGGCAGGCCCTGGCACAGGGTGCCCAGAGCAGCTGTGGCTGCCCCTGGATCCCTGGCAGTGCCCAAGGCCAGGCTGGACAGGGCTGGGAGCAGCCTGGGGCAGTGGAAGGTGTCCCTGCCCATGGCAGGGGTGGAACGAGACAATATTTAAAGTCCCTTCCAACCCAAACCATTCCATGGTTCTACAATTCCTTCTTTTCCCAAATGCTACAAGTTGGGTACTGAAGCATCTTTGTCATTCAAGCACTTCACCCCAGTAACCAGCACATTCCCTGGGGGCTCTTGGGGAACAGACAGCTCAATCTGCTACATCTTAAATACAATTTTCTTTCTGGAGACGATAAACAGTTCAGTAAGTGATCCTGCAGCATTCACTGAAGATGAATGTCCCACAAAGCAAGCACAAGAAAGATAAGTGGTTCCACCCATCTGAACAAACATTTCCTCGCAGTCACACCCTCTGCACATAAAAGCAGGAATCTTTCTAAACTCCCACTGAACAATTCTAGTGGAAGGTCACAAACAATAACAATGGATAATTAAAGCAATAATCAGGCTTAGTAAGACAAAAATTAAAAGTAAATTGCTCATCTTTTTTTTTCAAACTGCCCAAGCCTCAGCAAGAACATGTTTTGGACAGGAGACGATTTGAACTTAAAAGATTACAACAAGCTGCTGTTCATCACCAAAAGAAACGTCTCCCCACTTTTGGTGCTGTGGGATTCGTTTTGTGGGACAAAGGAGGACAGAATAGAACAGTCTTGCTGAAAATGTAACATGCTAAGGGAAGGAACACATCCATAGCTCGGAGCTGGCTCATGGCTCATCCCACCAGCAGTGCCCCCTGTACTGCCCTGCCCGGCTCTCAGTGCTCCTACCCTGAAGACACAGGAATGGGAGTGGTGCTGGGAACACCATTAGGATGAAAAGAAAAGGAAAAAAGGGAAAGGAAGGGAAGGGAAGGGAAGGGAAGGGAA
>VZRQ01010476.1:18095-44731 GCA_013397975.1 Machaerirhynchus nigripectus | reverse complement strand
GGGAAGGGAAGGGAAGGGAAGGGAAGGGAAGGGAAGGGAAATTTTTCCTGAAAATAGAACCACGATGTTCATTTGGAGTTTTCTGTGAGGAATGATTTCAGGTGAAGAATGACAGCTCTGCAGAATTACACCTGAATTTTTAAACTGAAACCTTCTTCACAAGTGCTGCCACCTTCAAAACAGGGGGAGATGCCCCAAAACACACCACACTGAGCCTGGAAGCCATGGGACGGGAGCGTAGCAGGCAGAGTTAGCTGTGGTTTCAGATGGCAAACTGAAACACCAAGGAGAAAAGGTGTTTCCACTGCCACGAGGCACGTGCACACTTTCAGCTCTCGGGATTGGGGAGTTATTCCTCATCTTTTAAAGCACTCAGCATAATATATACCCACGGGATACTGGTACAATTGTGTTGCTCTATGTTTGTCACTGAGTAGCTCTCACTAACCCAACCCCGCTGGTGGGAAAAATTATGAAAGATTTTAGGCAGAGCAGCATATTTTAGGTAATGGAGCTGAAGGAAGGATTTTGTGTCATTTAAACCTCCCCCTCTATTCACCGAGGTTGTTCTACAGGTTATAAACTACTTATCTGGCTCTTTCCTCCCTAAAGAGGTTGCTCTCATCACAGCTTTTCTTACCAATCCCACTCCCTGACACTACTCTTACTCTTTCCTATGCCACAAGTCTCTTCACTTTTTCCTTTCAGGGACAGTTTAATTGAAATTCTGAAAATTGTTCTGAGTGTGCTCAGCCTTCAGACAGCTGCCTTTGTCTGAGACCTCTATGGAGGAACTCAGAATAGAAGGTTTCTGTAGAACGCAGAATTCCCTTTTCTCCTGGAATACACAGCTCCATGCCCTCTGCACCCCCTGGCTGGGGTGACAAGTGAGGCACAGCTGTGACAGACAAGAGCTTTCTTAACTCCCCACTCCTGGGCACATCCATCTTCAGCACAGGGAAAAGCAACAGTTCTTGGGGGAAAACGGTTGGTATGTGGTCATGTAATTAAAGCCTGTCATAACTCACACCCACGGTGTGGTGGGTTGGTGGCGTGCAGGCATCCCTGGCTCTGGCATTTCCTCAGTTTGGGCTCCTTGCATTAGAAATCTAAACACTGTTTTTATCGTACCGCACCATAACTTACTGTGCAGAAAAAGTAGCATCCCTAAAAAACAATTCTTCAGCATGAAAGCCCAGCTCGATGCCTCGCTAGAATTAAGCCACAATGGCTGGCTCCCCGTTCACAGCCCAGCCCTGGCACAGCAGCACGGCCGCGAAGGAGCCCGAGCACACGAGCGCTCTCACTGGGCCTGAGATGCAGCGCATGGCGGAGCGGCACGGCTCGCACAAACCGCAGCTCCGGAGAGAGCCGCGGGCTCACATCAAAGGCAGAAACTGGAAACTAACTGGATTCCTAAAGGACTGGGGCTGACAAGGCCGGCATTCACGGCATTACAGATCCCAACAGCCTTTTCTTATTCTTAGGGCACACAAATGAAGAGCAGTACTGACGCCACCGGCGGCGGGCGGGAGATAGCGGCATTGTTCCGGGGGTGCTGCGCGCCCGGCGGGGGAGGACGGGCGGTAACCACGGGGCTGGAGCAGCAGCGGTTGTTAAGGAAACAAGCAGGCAAGGTGAAACAATGGCTGAGATAAGAAGCATCTCCACAAAAATGCACCGGCTTTGGGTTTACGCTGCGAGGAGCGGGAGCTCGGCCCCGTGAGGCGTCACTGCCCGGGCCGGGCCGGCGCTGGGCCTGGGACCCCGGCCCGAGCAGGGGACAGGGGGCGGCCGGAGCCCCCCGGGACAGGGCAGGGCCGTGCTCCGGGGCTCTGCAGCCTCCCAAACCAGAGAGAAGGGAGGAGCACGGAATCACAGAGTCCCAGACTGGTTTGGGTTGGAAGGGACATTAAAGCCCATCCAGTGCCACCCCTGCCATGGGCAGGGACACCTTCCACTGCCCCAGGCTGCTCCAAGCCCCATCCAGCCTGGCCTTGGGCACTGCCAGGGATCCAGGGGCAGCCACAGCTGCTCTGGGCACCCTGTGCCAGGGCCTCCCCACCCTCCCAGGGAACAATTCCTTCCCAATATCCCATCCAGCCCTGCCCTCTGGCAGTGGGAAGCCATTCCCTGTGTCCTGTCCCTCCATCCCTTGTCCCCAGTCCCTCTCCAGCTCTCCTGGAGCCCCTTTAGGCCCTGGCAGGGGCTTTAAGGTCTCTATGGAGCCTTCCCTTCTTCAGACCTAATCCAAATTCTCTGAGCCTTTCCTCCTTGGTCCAGCCTGCTCTCTATCAAACTCTTCCTAAGAGCTCCATGTACAGACCTTTCCCAGCCTTTTGTTCTGTGGGCATTGTTGCAATCAGCTCCATTAAAGGCAAAACTTTAAGATCTCTTACAAAGCAAGGTTTCTTGGAAACAGCCAACTCCACTGTCACAAGATCCTGTCCAGTGATCTTCACCCAAAATCTCCCTCTTTCTAGGAATTAATGACAAATGCTCTGCTGGCCCTCGCCCTCACGGCTCCGTGCACAGGGCACACTTAGGAGTGAATCATCTGCTCCTGCAAATCATGAGGAACAAATTGCAGAAACACACCAGGAGCTAAAATCAGTTTCCAAGAACAAAAACAGCTGGTATAGAAACAAAAGCCAAATATTCTCCTGGCTGCTGGCTGCATTTTTTCAAAATTTAGCTTAAAACAAAATTTAAAAAATCTGCTTGGAACCCAAACAGTCTCTAGCTGAAAATGTGGTGTCTAGCCTGAAAAACAGAGGCTTGTGGACACCATGCCAACAGCACAGGATTCCCATGGACCTGGTGTTTCTCAAGCCCTTAATGTGGTTCAGCTTCGGCAAGTAGTTTCAGGATTCCCAGTTTAAAATCTACAACACACATCTGCAATTCATTCTAGTTTTTTATTTTATTTCTTACTCCTCCAACCAACTCCAAATGGTTTTACGAGTTCTCGCAATCCGGTACTAATCAGTTACTCATGGTGAGGAGTCCCCGCTTCCTCAGAAGGGCTCCCTTTGCACGGGGAGCCAAGCTGTGCATTTCATCAGCTGCATTTTGCCAGAAACAACAGCAACTACCTGATAAAACAAGACTGTTTGGAGTGTTTAATGCCTGACTACAGGGCACAGAAAACTTCTAACATGGCACTGGGCATTTTCTACCCCTCTCCCATCAGCTCACCACATTAAATTGAAGTGACTCCTCTACTAACAGGACTAATTTCCCACTTTGGAGAAAGGGACTTCGAGTGGCTTCAGGGAAAACTTGTGAGAAATTTTCATCCAGCTGTATGAAAAGAATTCCCATTTGAGAAACACCACTGGCTTAAAACCTTTAATGGAAGTGTCCCAAAAATTAGACTGTCAGTATTTGCCTCCCACACGCCAGCTCTGTGAGGTGAAACACTGCAGACACGGCAGGTGAGGGCAGTTACTCTCAGAAGTGATTCTGAAATACAAATACAATCAATCTCTGCTTCCCTGCTCTTCTTGTTTCAAATACAACACACACACTGCACTCCTGAGCTGTGGGTGCCTCCCTTACCACCACTGCACAGGAACCCCAGACCTCGGGCACAGCAACAAGAACATTCTTCTTGCTGAATGAAGACTTTTTGGGGGCAGAACAGCCAATGACTAACAATTCTGTTTCTGCCCTTACGAGTTTCTATTCAGTTCAATCCAAGCTATTATAATTAAGAGACCTTCACTAAGAAGTCTTTGAGAAGCTCCTGTTTCTCTGCATAGCACACGTGACAGGCGCAGCTTCATCATTTGGGCATCTGTTCTTGCTGTCCTCCTCACGACACATCTGGCTCTGATCAGCACAAATGGTGGATAAAGATTTCCCTTTTGTGGATAAAGATTTCCCTTTCTTGGGGCTGAAGGACTGGTTGCTTCTTTCAGGCTTCACCAGACCAAACCAGCGATTCAGATGTGGTCCTATGGGACCGGACAGGAGAGTGAGTTTGTGGTTCTGACTGTCCCAGGAATGACAACGCTACAGCCAGAGGACAAATGTCTCCTGGTTACCAGCCCAGCCTAACAAATAGCTGATAATGGACAGATAGACACTGGAGAAGTCCCTCCAGTTTCCTGTTTGAGTAACGCAGTCCTCCCTGCCTGATCCCACACTCGCAACATCAGGCTGCACCCAGGCCAGCTTTAGTGTTTCTTTCATGCTTTACTGTTTACATCCTGCCTTCACCCTCCACATGTTTCCTATCCCCAGCTCCTAAAGGTAAGTCATGAGCTTTGGCTATTGCACAACACAGCCTCTCCAGGGACCTTTGATATTCTCCTCCAGATGGCTGGATGGACAATAACCTTCTTTCCACATCCTTTACACTCTCAGATTCTAGTGAATACAAATTTGACCAAACTGAAAATTAAATACAGATATAATTCCTTGATCTTCTTTTTATTTTCATGCTGGAAAAGGTTGGAAAACTCTTGGGAACAAGCCTGTGTTGAGTATACAGTACGTCACTGAATTTGCTTGGCAACGCTGCTATGGTGGCACATTCTCAGGCAGTTGCACTTGTGATGTCAATAATGAGTGGCATGAAAACGTATCAGAGAATCAGAGAAAAGCAGAGCTGGAAGGGCTCTTACAAGCACATCTAATCTTCCTCTCTCACCTCGAAGCAGAGTCAGCTCCATTTTCAACAGAGACTTAACCTAAATCAAATCTCAAAACCTTTACACTGGTGTTTGACATCTCAAGAGAGAAAGTCTTTCATTGGTAAAATTAAAGAAAACAGAAAACAAAGAAAGAAAACCAGAATTTGCAAGCCAGCAGCAAACATGCTCCCAAGAGATTACCCTAAGTAATGAATCCTGTTTTATTAGTTAATAGAATCATATATGTGTCACAGAGTGTCCTGATTTGGGAGGGACACACACAGAAGGGAGGAAGAACAACTCCAGGGGAGCAGAATGCTGTCAGGAACAGCTGCTCTTGGGCCACACATGGAAATGGGCAGGAGTTTGTCCCCCACCTTCTGCCAGACCCAGATCTCACCCCTGGCTGATTATCACCAGGGCTGCCTGCGCCAGTGCCCATCCTCAATAATCCACACCCAGGGCAAGATGAGGAGGAGATTTTAGGCTAAACCCCCTTCCTCCAAAGGAAAGGAGGCTGCAAAAGCAAAGGTGTTCAGCTGTTCTGCAGGGCCAGCGGAGTTTTTATGCTGTGTACACTGTCTGGAACTGCAAGACTGCAAACACTGATGTGAACAAGTTTAGACCACAGCTTTAATTAAAGAAAAACCCCAACCAAACCCCAACAACAACTCCCCCATCACATCTATTTGCAGCTGCACGGCATGCTCTGAGCTCTGCGGTGCTGGGGAGCAGCTGTGCTTTCAGTGCCCTTCTTCTAAAGAGAACATCATGTTCCCTTCTGCAGGAGCTCCGAGAAGCCAGGATTTTTGCCCCTGCTAAAACCACATGCATGTAGCCCCCTTCCAGGCTACAACTTTTATGTATCCTGAAATGACTTCCCAGAGCGTTCTTTGAAAACCCTTCCGTTACCATGAATGTCTCAGCCAGGAACGGACTTTTCTGGATCTCGCTCACAGACTGTTACTAAAAACTGCAGCAACACATTTTTCCAGCCTCTAGGAATACTGCATGTGACTGCCTTTTATTTCTGTAAGGACTCTGCCCCAGGATCATTTTTAAAAACTACTTCCAGACTTTGGAAGCCTCTCACAAGTAATGTCTCTCCAAAATCCCAATATTAGATTATCACTGCGCGCAGTGAGTAAAAACTGAGACCTGTGCAAAAATGTTTACAAAGTTATGCTTAGGAGGATTAAAGAGACTATAATGTGATCGAAATCTGATCAACACAACTTCACCCAAAGCTAACTCTAAATCATACCCAGTGGAAAAGTGTCCCTGCCTATGGCAAGGGGTTGGAACAAGACGATCGTTAAGGTCTGTGATGGTTCTGTGATACCATTTATTCTCACCAACTCTCACAATTTTCATGTGACTCTTGGAATAGGTACCCAAGCTCCAGCTCAGAATGGTACTGCTCTACATGTCTCACTTCCACTTGTCCAAGCCCTCCTGGAGCTCTGGCAGCCTCGGGGCCGTGCCCATTCCCTGGGGAGCCTGGGCAGTGCCAGCACCCTCTGGGGGAAGAACCTTTCCCTGATCTCCAGCCTGAGCCTGCCCTGACACAGCTCCAGCCATTCCCTGGGTCCCGTCCCTGTCACAGAGAGCAGAGATGGGAGCTGCCCCTTGGGATGAAGCTCATACTGTTCCAGGATCAGGAGACAGGTGGAGGCAGAACCTGAGCACGGTGGGAGACCCGACCTGAAGGGTGCAAGCCTGGACTTTACAGGCAATACCAAAGAGCATGCCAGCAGGCAGGCACGGCAGCAAGGAGATGAAACAAGAGCAAAAGGTTGTCTGAGTATCTGGGAAAAAAATTCTGAAAGAGTGAGAATCAATATAAGGAATTAGTCCGCAGGGAAACAGTGGAAGCGCTTTTGCGTGGGTATTTTATGAGAGACTGGGCACACCACCAACAAATGTACTGCAGGAAAGAATCAGACAATGGCAAGGAAATGGATTAAACGTGTTAGCAAGACAATTTCCAGATCCGATTTCTGTGAAGAGAAGACCATGACCTCACCACTGGATTTGTGGTGTTACCATTAAGTACTGCCCCATATGAGCCCCAAGTCCCTCACCAGCATGGGTATGGTCTTAAGACAGACCACACCAAAGACTGAAAGGGATCTGGGAGTGTCTCTTCATTGTTATTTTATTTTCATATTAATGATGGGTCAATTTATGTCCACAGATTTTGTAAGGCAGAATTCACCAGGGATACTGAGGAGGGGAAAACCGAGACATGGAATAAAGCTTTTGGGGAAAACAAGAGGTCTGAAGTTGATTAAAAGAAAAAAAAAAGCCAGAGGAACATAATATTTAAAGACACATATGTGGGAGAAGCGACTCTTTTCCAAGGACAGATGGCAGCAATGGAAACACGGGAAATGGCTGGCTGGCCAAACTGCTTTTCTGTGTTTGTCTCATCCTTTCCAGTTCACTCCAGTTCACTGGAGCACAGCGGAAGCGCCAGCAGCTTTTCCTTGTGGAGGGTTCCCACCACTGTAACAAGCACAGAATCCATGTCGGCACCGACTGGGGTCCGATCAGGCCTCTGTGAAGCACCTGACATCCAAATCAGAGCAGCCACTGCAGATGCAGCTGTGGCAGAAACCAAAAGCCAGAGCTTCCCTTTCACTGGTTGACTAATGGGGGTTGGCCACAACATCCAAATAAACAGGTGCTTCCCAACGGGATAAAGTGTTTAGTCCAGGGATGAGCCCTCGGTAAACACACACCGGCCCATTAGAAACCCTTCCCCTCCTGCAGGGAGGAGTTTGAAGCTCCACAAGTCTGGTATTACAAGAGATTGGTCACAATCCCTCCCATCTCCTGTTCCTTATTTCTCTAATAACCAACTCTATACAGCAGATGGGAGCCTCAACATCAAACCCAGCCCCATCCCACTGAAATGCCAGAAGAGCGAAAAGCAGCTGAGAACAAAGAAACAAACTGAATGTTGAGAATGGACAGGCTTCTAAATTTGAGCCATTTTTCAGAGGAATAAAGTTTTGATCAGCAGATATTTCAGGAACGCTGAAAGATCGGATTTCATGAATATAAGGCTCTGGGGAAGTCTCCTTTATTTTCTTTTGGCTGTTATACCAGATAAAAAACTCCAGCAATTTCTTTTGTTCTTATGTTTCCAGAAAAAGAACAGACACAAGCACACCAGATTAATCCATTTCTGTGATTAAGCAGAATGTGAACATGGATGGTTCTGGAAAGCTTTGGGGAGCACATGGATTTCCAGCATCGCAGGTACATGGCTCACCACATTTACTGGTACCTCTGAAGGATTTGGAGAGATGAATGCTGAGTTCTGGTGGGGGCTGTAAGAGAGTTCAGATCTTGCTCTGCTTTCCGTGAATTTCAGCAGTAGTTACTGAGACAATGGGATAAATCCTGTGATCATTAAGATCGTAGAATCATCAGGCTTTAATTGTAGCATCTACCAATAAACTTCTCTAGGTCATCTGTGCAAAGGCAGAGAAGAGTGAGGTTTTAGTTAAATAAATCTCCTGAAGCCCTCCATGCCTTTTAAAATTATTTTAATCTGTTGCCCAAAATGATGAAAAATAAGTCCTCAGCCCTGGGGAAACTTAATGTGTACCTTCCTTTACATTTACTGCTGCTGTTTCTTGAGGAGTTAATAAATATCAAATGAATAGAAGAGCTTTGAGTCTGCCACCAGCATGGATTGTCATTTAAATCCTTTCCAATTATAAGAACAATGAGAGCATGTGCCTGGAAAGGACTTCAGGGAGCCATATCCTTTTAACCTCCCACAGCTCTTTGGTCAAGGGCTCTCCAGGGAATTTGGCAGGTTGGCAGCGCTGGGAACATTCACGTCCTGCAGCCAGCCACACCGAGCAGTGGGGCAGGAACATTGCCAGAAATTACAGACAGGCCTAATTCCAAGAGGGGGCTTAATCTTCAGCAACAACGAGTTAAGTAAGAAAAGATCCTGGTCTCCATTTTATCTGGGCTGTATTAACCAGAACTGACTGCAACTGTCACCGAGCAAAGGAAAGTCACACAAACCCTTTATATAATTTCCATGCCCCACTGATTCCAGTATGCTCCTTAAGGCCCCAGCAAAGCACCTCACATCAACCTGCAAAATTTACTTTTAAAGCTTGAAGTTAAGAAATACTTCTTAAGAAAGAAACACAGGTTTGGGGGCACTATTAGGTCAGGCTCAAACGTACCTGATGTCCTGCATTAATTGTGTTTTCCATTCCTGTTGCTCTGCTCAATATAAGTGGATATTTGAAAAATGCTCTCTATCCTGCATTTATTCCATATCTCAACCATTAAATTAAGTAATGGAGTGATTGAGCAGCTTTGATGTTGCTGCACAGCTCCAGAAGGCAGGATGGACGCACTGGGGAAGACAAGCAACATTTCTGCTAGTCACAGATCAATGGAAGAGGACCTCTATACTGCTCTCATTTTTTTATTCTTCATATTCCTTTATATATTCTTAATATTCATGAATGCTCCATAATCCAAGGCTGCATTTTATGAATGCCTATAAATGACATAATATTTCCTGGTAATGTGAAGAATCTGGATGAGCTAACAGGAAATAGAAGATATCCATCTTCCAGAGAGTGAAATGGAGTTTCCATCTACAGATGGTTCAGGGGCACTTGGGTACCTGCCAGCTCCTTTTTGGCAGTAAGAGGACCAGTAAGAAAAAATGAAGCTTTAGGAGCACCAGTGTACACCTGCTTATTCCATTGTTTTGGCAAGGATGGGTCCAAAACTCCCAACAATCTCCTTTCAGATCTCAGTTCACTAACACAGAGCACTTCAGCCATCATTTCCAGAACTCAGGCATGTCCAGTTCTTGGAAGTCACACTGATACACGCACTGGTGACCAGGGCAGGGTGTCCCCTCTGCCTCAAATCCCACCCTGGGCTCACTGAAACAGATCCAGTACATGCATCTACTGAACCTTTTCAGCAAAATGCTGGCTAAGAGATAATGCACGATTTGTCTGCTGGAACAGACTGGAACCACCTCAGTACAGCCTCCTGTTGTGTTCCACAGTCTCCCACCCCATCCTCAGGGCAGCAGAGTCACCAGGACCCTGCCTATCTCCTGCTGGGCAGGGCTATCCAACCACATCCCCGTGGGGTTTGGTGCGAGCACAGATGGGAGCTGGAAGGAAAAATGAAGCATATTTGCTTTGCACCCCACTCTGCCTCGGGGGTTCTGGCAAGACTCTTTCCACATATGGCTTTTTCATGGTTAATCCTCAGCACTCCTTGACAAGTGCTGTAACAACAACACAGGGAATGGAAACCCAGACCAGAAGAGACAGGAAATGGGGAAAGCGTTCTCAAGGACTTTGCTCTGAAAGCAATTTCCCATTGTTTACTAAATAGCAACATTTGAATTCATTGATTTGGCTTTAGCCAGGTCCTTTTTTGGCAGGGTATGTTGCCTTGTTGTGTCCTCTACTTTGTATAAGACATCTCCTACAGTAGTCCTGTTGTCAAGGGACACACGCTTCTGTGAGATCCTTTACTTTTGGGTAAAACTCATGCCCTTTCAGACTTGTGCCCTAGACACTTCTCCTCACTGGCTGTACAGATCCTGGGCTGACCAGCCCTGCAAGGCACAGAGCCACAGCAGATGTCAACCTTCACTCCCTCCCAGGGACTTCTCACTCCCATATCCAAAAATCCAGTGCCTGGTCTCACTCCAGGCAATGGGGAGAGAAGCAGGACTCAGGGCAGCACTCACAAACCCATAAGCACTGCAGTTCTCCTGGACTGGAACACCATGGGGCGGGGTGGCATTTAAACAGGACCCAAAAGAGACTAAAAAATCCAGGGAAACACCGCACCATGCACACAGCACAGCAGCAGCAGGCCAGTACTGGAACATGTGAACGTTGGCTGGGCACACAACTGGTTGATTCCAAGCTATTTTCCATTCTAGAAAAGGCATAAATCATTATAAACCAGGCTTACAGAACCCCAACAGCAGGACTGTAATGCCCTTGTGATCTGAAATTGCTCATAATTTTACAAAACTTTATATCAGTGGATATTTCCTTGATGGAAATTGCAGACTGAATTACTTGAGAAAATTCCTACATAAGCATTTCCTCCATTTCTGAAACACCTCTGTTTTCCATACCCGGATGTGGCTTTGCCATTCTCATTAAAATCTCTGAAAATCAACTTGAAAGCCCCAGAAAAACTTTCATCTGTGACTGCTCAGTGAAGAACAGCTAGAAGGTCAAACTTAAATTTCTTTGGGGGCCCTAAATTCCTCTTGCAGCCACAGCTATTGCTGTCACCAGGTCCTACTGAACAGATCTCCTTCATCTCCTTCATCATGTGCAGTGCACACCAAAATGCAGGACTAGACTTGTCCTGTCACTTGTAACCTGGGAGAAGAGACCGACCCACAAGCTCCTGTCAGGGCTCTGTAGAGGGCAACAAGGGAAAAGCAAAGCCTTGTCTCCATCCTGCTTTTGGTGCTTTGCACACACACACCAAGGAGATGTTGGCCAACTTTAGCCAGGAACGATCTACAGGCTCCTGGGGCACCTCAAGGTTCTTCCCACACTCTGCAGGATTCTAGAACTGATTTCTTCTTGTACATAAAGGCCACAGACTTTGCCTCAGCACTGGGCTCTTCTAACTTCACCCCACTGTTCCTATTTCATTCACTTCTACCAGGAATGGAAAAGCTGGAAGCTAGAAAGGAGGCAAAATGAGACCTAGCACAATTTGCATTCCCATCTAAGCAGTTTGCACACAGAAGACAAGGAGAGATCCTCCTCCATGACAGGACTCCCAGTAACTTCTTCCTGCAGTGGTAACATGGTTCCATTCCCCAGACAGAATCGAAAGATGAGGCAGGGTTTTACCTGCTCCAAGGGAAAAGGTGGGAGGACACGGGCTGAGTCAGGAGACAGAGGTGACTACTCCTTCCTGCCACTTACCCCTTCACCAACACTTTTATCTATGTCGAGTTTAGCAGTGACTAAATCAACATACAGCACATCTCCTCAAACTTGGCTTTTTCAGCTTCAAGTGTAAAATTAAAACCATCCTCGAGCAGGCCATCTGTGCAAGGCAGCCTATAGGAAATGGAGCTTGCACAGATGGGACTTATCACACACTCCCTCGTGTCATATCAACACAGCAGCTTTGCAAATCTGCCCTAAATAAACCAGAATTGACAACACACTCTGTCTGAGGCCAGCAGGGCTGTGTAAGCCTAGCATGTACTTGGCAGGGGCTGGATTGTTCTCTCCACTTTTAACAAACAACTCCCTCATAAATGGAAAACTTGTGAACGTTCAAGTCTTGTGCTGTGTTCAAATGTCTGGAGGATTGTGTTCAGCAAAGTCTCCTGGAGGGATCAACTAATTGGCCTTCAAATTCCTAGACATGAAGCTGTAGGTTGCTTAAAAACTAGCAGGACACGACATGGTCTCCTCACAGCCCACAGTGGGGACAGACACTGGTCTGGAACATTTTCTACTTCCATTAACTCTTCACCAACACATAAAAATAACACTTTAAAGATGTTTATTTTTACAAGTTACATTAGGTGAAGAATATGGCTGAACAATATGGCTGAACACATATGGAAATGCTTAAGCAGCAGCTCTATTTTCTGTCCAAGCAGTCTTTAGACAAACACAATAAACTGAAGTTACACACATGACAGCTCAATGTACTACATGAAAAAAAAAAAGACAAAAAAATGTGTTTTCATAAAAAACAAACTTTTTTTTTTTTCTTTTGTTTTTCTTTTTTTTTTTGGTAAGAGTTGCATCTGATAGAGGAGGGAGTATCTCGAAACAGGCAAGCACAGAAATAGTAAAATACAGTTCAGGAGAACAAGGCACTGAAGAGGAGCCTTCCCAAGTCAGATCACACCTTCACCTGACCAGTGCCATGTCCTAAGAGAGAACTGGCAGCTGTGTCCCCAACACATCCCCTGACTCTACAGCAGCCTGTGGTGTAAGATTTCCACATGCCAGGGCTTCTGTACTGGCACAACATAGACTTTGTTGACCTTTCTTCCAAGAATGGATCCAACCACTTCCCTGCAAACCCTCGGCACCAGAGGCTTGTTGCACCAGGTGCCACACTGCACTCAGCAGGCAAAGGAATGTTTCCTTTTCTTTTTCCTGAACTTCCATTTGATGTCCATACTTTTGGTTAGGGAAGTAAGGAGAAATGGGGAACAACTGCTTATCTTTTGTCCCACGCCTTTCTTCAGGCCCAGATGTTCTGCATTTGCAAACTGTCTCAGGATGTGTTCCTGGGAGGGCAGTACCTCCTTTAGCCACAGCTTTCTCACGTTTCTCCACATTTACTGACACCAAATTTAACCTGCTGGTTTGTTTTGCAGTCACACAGGACCAGAGGGTGGGTGCTTCTGCAGCTTCAGATCTGACGATGCCAAAGCTTCGAATTCACTCCGACTTTGTTATTTCTCCATCCATTGCCTTCTTCAGGTCTCCTGAGACTCCCCTGTCACTCTCAGGTAACCACTCTGGGGTATAACAACCATCACTGCTACACCTTTTCTCACCTTTTAACCAGTCACTGCTTTGCTACAGAACATTCTCTTATCCCCATGAAAGCAGCTGCTCTAAGATGCTGTGACACAGGACCATGTCAGCAGCTGTCAGAAAGTCTGAGGATACCACACACACTGGAACACCCAAATCCAGATGTTTGTCCTTGAAGATTCCTCAAGTGCAACTTCCTTTTACAAAAGACACACTGACTCCTCCACATCCATATAAAATCAAGTGCCAGCTCATTCTAATCTATATTATTCTTTTGACAACGCTGCACAATACAAAGCCAGATTTCTGTCTGCTGCTCCCCAAGCTCCCTGGAAGTCTCTTGCAAGTTGGCATCATACCAGCCCTGTCTGTTTTCTAATAGGAGTGAGGAGGTTTTAATTGAAAGGTTACATACAAGTGTTAATTATTCAACAGTTCCTCTCCTGACTCCTTCCTCGGCTCTGACAGCCTGGTCCCTGCAGGCAGGTATTGCTCACTGTGTTCTTAAATTCTTAAATTAATGTTGGGTTTCAGATGGGTCCTGGTAAGGAAACCAAGCACGATGTAGATGCCTCAGAAACTCAATGTTTCTTTCTGCTCCACCTCCTCATTTTTCACACCCTGGTCTCCATGGGTTTTTTTAAGCTTTTAGGCAAGCTTCTTATTCCCAACATATTTGGAAAAGAACTGTTACTTTTTATACTTTCTGAAAGCCTTTGAAAGTGTTTATTCTTTTCTATCTTCCTCACTTGGTCATGACTTCAGCTTTTGGAAGGATGCCCCTGCCTCTCCAGCCTCCCTTCCCTGCTGCTTCACATCAGAACTTCTCTCACAGCAATTGACAGAGTCGAGGCATTTCCTCTGCAGCACAGAGCCTTTAAATCAGCTTCAGCTCCCTACAAAGGTTTCACCCTTGTCACTGCTCCTTTCAGTTTCTTTTTAACCTGCTGCCTCATTCTGATACATTTTCCCTTTGCAAATTAAGGGATTTCACTTCACTGAAGTTTTTGGCGTGGGTTACTTCTGCAGGATCTGTAAGTGCACTTGTGTTCACTGGCAGTACAATTCTGTACCAAGTTCTGCACAAGTCCCAGAAGAAAGTCAAAATAATCCTCCCCTCTCTAGATTCCTTCACCAGATGTTTCCCAAGGATGTCATTCTTGGACTGGGGTGCCAGTTTTCTCCCATTGTTTTTCCTATTTTAAATCTCCATAGTCCTTATAATTCTATACTTTTCCTATCTCAAAAAGCAGGTATTCCAGCTTATTGCTTGGTTTATCATACTGAGTTTTCTCTGTTTGTTCTACAGAAAATGTGAACGTTAATTATGCTTCAAGAAAGGTAATTAACATTTAGCTGTTATTCATCATGTAAGTACAGAAAAATTGTTTGCATTGCTTCTATTTTGTTGTCCTTAATAAATACCTAAACAGCCAGAAAGATGAGTCCACGGGACAGATCCAGTTCTGCCCATACCAAGGAAAGGAATTAAAAATAATTGCTCTCTTTGGAATTTCAGAATGAAATACATCACTGAATGAAACATTTTCTTTAGAACCTCAAAAGAAAAGCAAGAAATGACAGGGCCTTGCAAGCAGTTTATTTTCATTGCTCTCTGAAAAATAACTGACAGTTATTTAACCCTCACTCAACTCTTCCTGTTGATGTTGATGCTGATCATGTTTGACACCTCAAACCAGCATGCCAGTAAGAAAATAAGCTATAACTGAAAACTTCTCATTAAGTACGATTTTGTTTTTTAAACACCTGTTACAGGAATAACATTGCCTTTAACTGCAGTGGGAAATGAGGAAGGGAAAGAAATTGCTGAAGAGCTGAATGCTGGACAGAATGGTACAGATGGTGTCTTTATGTCAAAGGCTAAATCCTCACAGAACAAAAGACAAAGTTACTGGAGAGAGAACAAAAAGCATCAGCCCTAATATTGCACACACTGATCAAACATGTCAGCTGACTGCACAGAGAGGTATAAATGGGATTTAGGTACCAGTCAGGATTTCAGTGCTGCTGTTCCTTCAGCTGAGCCCCTCATTTCCCTGCCCCTGTTCCTGAAGCTGCTGAGGTTACAAAGATCCCCTTATCATACTTGTACTTCCACTGAATCTCTTGAGCTGGAAGGGACCCACCAGGATCACCCAGTCCAACCCCTGGCCCTGCACAGACACCCCAACAACCCCCCCCTGGGCATCCCTGGCAGCGCTGCCCAAGCCCTCCTGGAGCTCTGGCACCCTCGGGGCCGTGCCCATTCCCTGGGGAGCCTGGGCAGTGCCAGCACCCTCTGGGGGAAGAACCCTTCCCTGATCTCCATCCTGAGCCTGCCCTGGCCCAGCTCCGGCCATTCCCTGGGTCCTGTCCCTGTCACGGAGAGCAGAGATCACTGTCTGCCCCTCACCAGGAAGTTGGAACTGTGATGAGTCTCCCCTCAGTCTCCTCTTCTCCAGGTTGAAGAGACCAAGTGACCTGAGTAAGAACTACTGCCTGCTCCTGTAAATCACACCAGAGAAGCCACAGAACCTGCCAGGCCATTCTCCAGCACTGAGTCAGCACCAGAAGGAAAACTCTGAGCCTGCAGTTACACATTTTCCAGGGTTTGAGAGTACAATATCCAGTCATGAGAACAGAGAAAGGCAAGATCCCAGCAAGCCACACCCCACCACTTTCTACGGCCTCTGTTCTCAAAGGAGTAACAGTGATCCTGGGATAGGCTTTCCACATCCCAGCTCCGAGCAGGCTGCAGGGACAGTGCCTCACCCACCCCACACTCACATGGAGCTCTCCTGTTCAGGATTCCAGTATGTTTGAGCTCACACCCTCATTTCCCATGGATCATCAAGCCTACCCTGTAGGATAATACATTCCAGAGGTGGCAAACTAACACCAAAATAAAGAAACATACAGGACACCCTGGGAACAGGTTTGAGGGAGCGGGGAAATGTTTTACATCATCTCCCAGAGTAAGCTGAAGGAATTCCCAATGCTTGGGACAAGGGAATTGGTAATGAGAGAGAAATAAATTCTTTCACCTCTGGGTTGAAATCCAAGTCAGGCTGGTAGTAGCCAAGACCCATTAGCTCAACATCTGCTAGTTGTTTGGCAGCCCATGTGAAGTGAGTTATACTCCTCAGTGTCCACATCCCAGTCCCACTAATTGGCACCACATTGGCAATCTAAACACAGAGGTTAAGGTCTGAGCACACAGCAGGCAGCAACTCCGAGATCAGGCAGCTTCAGTTTTGAGGACACATGTGATAAATTATACTTTTGGTATATGGAACTCCATTTAATTGCCCCGCCATCCTGTTCTGCCCTCAGAATAAAGCTGTAAATCCAGGCGAGCCAGCAAACTGTCAGCAGTGCCTTGTCCAGAACACAGTTCCTGCAGCAGTAACACACATTATTAGGTCCATTACTAGTCAAACCAACTTAAATGACTGCTTAAATTTTAAGCAAAATGCTGTACAGCATAAAGTTATGTATGAGCTAAGGTGTTTGGATAAGAGTTACCAATATCCATAAAAAGAGTATCTTTCCCTCAACTCCAGTTTTTAACGCAAAAATGCAGCACTCACTAAAAAGGTGGTGACAATGTAATCTTACAGATCCCAAATAACAAGGGTCTTTTCTCTTTGCCTTTCCTTCCTCTGCAGCTTTCCAACAGAGAGTGCATAGGACCAAAGCTCATTTGAAAACAAGACCCATTAACTTTTAGAGAATTATTCTTTTCGTTGCCTCATGGTAAAATGTTTCTGTCTGAGGACAAAAAAAAAAAGAAAAGCTGTTAGCTCTTAATACATAGTAATAAAGGAAAATTGATTTTTCATATCATCTGACTATGGCAGCATTAAAAAAATCTGAACTATGAGGGAAGGAAAGTCATGCTACAGTTTAGAAACTGTTCCTGATGTTTACACATCACTTCAGTTTAAAGAACTGCTTATGATGGGAACATGATGAAAGCTGTTGAGCATGAAAGGAGATGGAAATGAAGCCAAAAGAAGCATCTTTGCCAGAACTCTACAAGAAAAGAGAATCAGAGTCAGTTAGTTTGGGAGGGACCTCTGGAGTTTTCCAATCCAATCAGCTGCTCAAAGAATGGCCAACTTCAAAATGGGATGAGGTTGCCCAAAGATATTTTAGATGAAAGTACAACACAGTACAGTGCCCTGCAAAATCCATCTATAAAGACATTTTTCTTGTGAGCCAAATCCCCTCTTCATTTACCACTGCTCTGGAAACTATTCCATTCTAAGCTGTTCTGAGAAGCAATGGGGCCAGCTGCCATCAGGAACAGTGATACGCTGCAAAGGAAACAAACCTAATCTGAGTACCCTTTAGGACCAGGGATGGAGAACTTCAGCTGGTAGAACATAGACTTGAGGACAGGAGACTCTGAGAGAGCTTGGAAAGTCCAGTCCTCCCAAAACCTGTGTTTTATCTGACATTGGAGAGGTGTGCTCAGCCTGGGAGAAAAAGGCAGCAGTGGCACAAGGCCAGTGAGCAGGAAAACAAACCCAACCCCCCAGTCTGCATTCCACAGCCACGCTCCAAGGAGGGGGTTTCCTTCTTGTGCAAGGAACACTCGCACAGTTTACAGCCAGGGGGTAGATTGTCTCTCAGCTGCCCCATACAGGAACAGCCTGCTGCTCTGGCACAGCTCTGCCAGCACTGCCTGGGCTTTTTATACAGGCAGGTAGTGACAGGACAAGGGGATGGCTTCCCACTGCCAGAGGGAGGATTAAATTAGAGATTAGGAAGGAATTGTTCCCTGTGAGGGTGGGCAGGCCCTGGCACAGGGTGCCCAGAGCAGCTGTGGCTGCCCCTGGATCCCTGGCAGTGTCCCAGGCCAGGCTGGATGGGGCTTGGAGCAGCCTGGGACAGTGGGAGGTGTCCCTGCCGATGGCAGGGGTGGCACTGGATGGGCTTTAATGTCCCTCCCAAGCCAAACCCTAAACCAGTGTGAAATTCTGTGGCTCAAGATGGACCAAGGGATCTGTCTGACAGAGCAAGAGCTCTCCCTCCCCAGAGCTCCAAGATCCCTGCCAGGCTGTGCCTGCATCTGCTTCTGGCAGCAAGGACACACCCTTCTTTTCCCCTTTGTTATTTAAGACTTTAAGGTGGATCTTTTCTTACTCTCTTCTATACTTTTGAGAAGTAGAATAGGCTCATGCCACATTTTTTAAGTGCCAGACGAATTCCTTCAGTTTTAAGACACGTTATTAACAGCTATTAGCTCTTTTAAGACGACACCACTGCAAATGATTGTATTGACACTTGAGGCAGGAGCTGCTGTGCTGACACCTGCAAGAGAATGAAAGGGGGCTGTGATGGCTGCCAGGAGTCCAGCACAGGCTGGAAGAAACCAGGCTGGCACCAAAACCATCAGTACTGGAACTGCTCTGCCTTTGGCCACATTCAGCCCCCAAGCTGCCAGTCCAGGAGGTGCTGAGGTGCTTCAGCACTAATTCCTGATGCTGCAGGAGTCAGGGGGGGATGGGGCCAAGTGAAGGTTACCAGCAAGTGATGTAGTGAGCTGCTTCACTGAGCAGCTCTCACATGCAGCTCTGAACCCTCAGGCAGGTATCAAGGAAGCATTTATACTCAAAATAAATGTTTTCTCACAAAACTAAGTACAGGAATAATACCAAACTCATGAGTTTCCTGAGAGTAATTCCTCTCCATTTAGAAAACAGAAGGGGTCCAAGAAAGAACTTCTTCTCTGCAGGGGAGGAAGGCAGGAAGGAAGGAAATGTGAATTACATACACCTCTAGATAAGTTCCCCTTTAAAAAAAAAAGGAAGGAAATTAGAGTTAACTAAAAAGAGCATGTTTAGCATCACTGCACAAGCTGGGGAAAAAACCTCAGAAATCCTGGCTAAAGATAATGCTGCCTCCTCCTGTCCCTGCCGGGCCTTCCACAGTCACTGCCCCAGGCAGAGGGCAAAGGGCCATTTTTCACCCTTTTATAAGCACCACCACTTTGAAGTTACAAATCAGAGTCACCATTTGATGATCACCCCATCCTATGTTTCTTTGTAATAAGGCTGTTAAAAAACATGTGTTTTCACTTTTTTTTTATTATTATTAAAAAAGGGTAACTCATAACTGAGCAGAGACAAAGGCTCTGTTGATACAACAACATGTGGATTAAATCTGAAAGGAGAAAGAAAGCTGTTCTAATAAACTGACAATCCTGCTCAGAGGCCTTATATCCAGATTAGTGTAATAAATCATGAGGAAAGATTTCTCTTTGGCTGAAACAACCTTTTATTTAGGCATGGAACAAGAGTATTTTAAAATTGCTCTGGACATTGTACACAAAAGACTTTCTTCATTTTTGTTCCTTTTTTGTTTATTCGTTTTCTGTTGAGTTTTAAGCATACACTCAAAGTTTTACGTTTGCTTTACTTAAAAGTTACCAAAAAGTTAGTTTTTGGTGCCTAAACCTCTGACAAGTCAGCCAGACAGCACCATTGGGCTCCTACAGAAAGAAGAGGAAAAAAAAAAGAAAGGAAAAAGTGGTTCTTGCTCCATTACATCATTACATTAGGCAGAAAACTGCCCAAAATTCAAGCTTTCCCCATCATGCTCCTCTCCTGTGTTTCTGCAGTTGTGTTTGTTCCCTTCACCTCTATTAGCAGGGGCTTTTCCACTCTTGTTAAAGCAGGACACACTGTGCACTATTGCTGCCTTCCCCTATCACACACAGCTTGTCCCACAGTGGCTGCTGAGCCCAGCATGAGAACCTGCCCTGTGAGGAGGTCAGTGTGGGGGCAGGGGAACAGCAGGGAGGGGCTCCAGAAACCCCAGTCACACCACCAGCCTCAAAACCCTGCTCAGAACCAGCACTGGGCCTCCAGACTGCCCCTGTGCTGCTGGGCAAACTCAGGGTTTGGCAGAACTCCCTGAGTACAACACTGGACTCTAACTATCCATGGGATTAGGAACTGCAACCACGTTTGCTCATCAAAATCCCATTTGTACCTGGAGATGATTTGAGAGCTAAAGCATCCACCCATTCCCTTTAACACATCGTGCTGTGGGGCTGGCATTGGCCAGCTCAGGCAAACACGTCACCACAGAACACAGCTGCTGCTCAAACAATGACAAAAACCAAAACAGCATCATCAGAAAATCTTTCAGTTCCACAGAAATGTTCTGGGAGAAAATTTCTAGGAGATATTACTCAAAACTGGAAGAAACTGTTTCCTACGAGCAGGCTGGAGCTCCTCTTAAGTATGTTCTGTAATGTCCCTGGCTCCTGGATTACCATCATTTTTAGGAACACCCAAACTGTGGTTAAACACAAGAGGGATCTGGATATGGGATGAAGGATAACACTAAGGGGGTGAAGATTTTGGCTGAAGCCTCTGCCATTCAGTGTCAGTCCTAAAGCCACTTACAGAAGTCACAAGAGTACAAGAAACACTCTTCAAACCCATTAAAAACCACAATCCCCAGTCCCACAGATGAAATCCTTTAAGCTCAGCAACTGTTTTATCTCTGCCAGAGGAGTCCCTGTGTGCTCCATTCCACCTTAAAATCCATCTGCCAGCCAGACAAATAAAGTGTTCCTCAGAAATTCCAGCTGATGCAGTCACTGGGAAGCCATCCCAGCCTCCCTCGCCTGCTGCTGTATTCCCTGCTCCCTGAAAGAACTCAGGGGCCACACATCAGCCCCGGATCAGCTCTGGCTGCTCTCTGGCCCTGACCCACTCCCTCTGCCCAGAGCAGCTGTGCCACCCTCCCAGCAGAGCAGTGGGAGCCGGAGGTGCAGAGTGCCAGCTTTGTCCCAGGGCTGCTCTGCCAGGATCCCCAGCCCCAACCTGCCTGCAGGGGCTGTCACCCTGTGCCATCAGCTGCCCCCCAGGCTGCAGGATCTCCCCACGGCGCTGCTTCCCACACACCTGCAGCCACCCATGTGGCTCAGCTCAGCTCCTGCTGCCTCCTCCTGTGCTCTCCCACAGAGGGATGCTGGAGAGCCCCTGAGCAGGAACAGCTCCGCTTTGCTTTTACTCCAGGAAATCCCTGTTTGCCAAAAAGCTACCAAGGGGATGGAAAGTTCTGGTGGGACAGAAAGGGAAAGTGCAAGAGGAGATTAAAAGCTAGGAGAGGAAAAAGAAGGCCAGACCAATACTTTTTCTTATTACTCTGCTTTTATTGTGGAGAGTGAAGTCTCGTGGCCAGCAGAGTTCATGGAAGCCCTGCACAGGGGTTCAGGACTCCAGAGAACGTGCTGTCTCCTGGCTGGAGCACACAGCCTGCTTTGGTACACGCTGCTGTGGTCAGCGTTTGCTGTCCTCACCCCACGGACAATGACGCTGCCCGCTGGGTACAGCTCCCTGGCAGGACACCCATGGCAGTCCGTCAGCTTCCAGCAGGAGCTGCAGCCAGCCGGGGCTGTCCATGGCTGTCCCTGCCCTGCTCTGTGACCTGTCACATCGCCCCGGGGCCGCGCCTCCCCTCCCAGCCTGGACAGGAGCAGGAGCAGCCCGAGGAGCGGTGACAGAACCCAGGTGCCACCTGCACTGCTCCCACAGCGCCGGGACTCAGAGGCTGAGCCAAGCCATACCTGAAAGCTGAGGTTGGTGCCCTGCAGGGATGGCTCAGCCGAGGAAACGTGGCCTGGGCTCTGCCAAGCCTCCCCAGGGCACGATGAGTCAGTGCTAATTGCTCAGAAAGCTGCTGGGTCCCACCGGTTTGGTACGGTTTTGGAAAAGCAAAACAAGGTAAGTTTGGATAAAGGTGAGATTCTGTTTGTGTTTACAGACAATCTGACTGCTGCATATAAAGAATGCTGTTCCTTGGATAAAAAACTAAAAACATCAGGAAATCAAAAGTAATGCAAATGATCTGGCTCTATAATCTTGCCAGAAGAGAAGCCACCACCAAAGCAGTTGAACAATAATCATGGTCTTAAATTTGACTTCTGACTCCTGCTTTGTTCAATGTTTTAATTATATTTTTAAAAAATTCTAAACCACTTCAGATTTCAAAGCACATTTATAGACATTGATTAATTCTCCTAAGGTAAAAATCATTATTCTCTTTTTGACACAATGGAAGTGAAAGGAGACACAACAAACTATTTGTCAACGGCATAGACACCTGGTGGAAGGGCTGGTACTAAAACCCAAGAGTTTCTGAAGCAACTTATTTTTTTATTGAGGATTTACTTTTTAAAAGACAACAGCAACCAAAAAGAGAGCTCCAAAATGGATATATATTTGGGATCAGGGCAGTTTATGGGGTAAAGGCCACGAGAAAAGCATGTTCATTAATTCACATTTGGAAAACTGCAGTGAATTCTCTAATAAATTGTTGCTGTGTTCCATACAGAGCACAAGCATGGGGTCAGCCCACAGCACAGGCAGTCCTTCCTTGGATCATCAGTACCCAGGGTAATCCAGCCCCAGACTCCCACTTTCCGCGCTGGGGGTAAAGGACATTTGCACATTTGCAGGAGGATTTCTCTGGAGAGCTGGTGGGGAATGTGGCCGCTCGGCTCCCTGGGTGATTCCAGAGTGCCCTCTAACGAGGCTGCAGCTGCATTTCACACACCCAGGGACAACAGGAAAACCCAAAACAAGCCTTGTTTCCACTTGAAAAGGGGGAAGCAGATGATAGAGACTGACTGGGGACTGCTCCGGCACAGACATTTTATACTGCCCTGCACTGTGCAAGCCCTCGTTGGTAAATACCTCAGGAGGCAGTAGGACTGTAGATAAAGATGGGAAAATTCACAGCTCTCCCATTCCAAGAGAAGAAAGGATACTGAGTCAGATGACAGTTAATCCAGTACAACTTTTTAAGATAAACTGAGTTTTACACAATCAGTAAGGAACTTCTGGGTAGCTTTTCAACATACGATGTAGTTAAATCAAACTTTACAAAAATAAGTGAATATCATCAATGAAGTTTACATATCAAAATGAAATCTGCTTGAATATATTCCATAATACACTGTTGTACCATGAAATACTGAGTATTTGGTCTGCACCCAAGCGTGGTCACACAAGCTGCAGTGGTGAAACAGGACTGGCCACAAGTTCATACAGCAGACACATGGTTTATTGCCCAGTTCCCTTTCACCCACCTACACAAACTGATAAACCATCCTGCAAACCAAAGCAGCTCTTACTGAGAAACAAACCCCGTGCCGATCCCCAGAACAGACATTAATGATCCCAGCCTCACGCTGTCAGAATGGGGCAATGCCCTGCAAGCTGCAGCCACAGCTGTGCCACGAGAGCACAGCCGCTCGGTGTAGGCTCACAGCAGTCACAGCAGCTCCCGTGCAGCTCCTGTCCCCTCCCTCCCCCTGTCCTGCACCAAGGACGCTGCACTCAGGTGTCTCTCAGCACCCCAGCTGGGAGCAGACGGTGCAAACGATCCTTTCCAAGCTCCTACGAGACAGTGGAAAGGGGGCAGAAGTTCCTGAAGCTGCAGTGCCCCCATCCTGCCAGATGTGTGTCAGAAGCCTCTGACCAGACCTGGCAAACTCAGCCCAGGTGGCAAACTCACCCCGAGGGAGGACGGAGAGGCGTCAGCTGCTGGGCGATGTCTGGGGGATCCCGCTGCCACCAGGAGCTGTGAGGAAGCAAACAGGCCTGTGAGCACCTGGACACCTGGCAACTCAGCACCTCAGCCCCACGGCCCCCTGCAAGCACCTGGCTGGGTGCAGGCTGCGAGAGAGAGGGAGGGCAGGGAGGCATCAAATTCTCCCTTGAACCTGTCTCACACACTTGCCAACTTGTTTACTTCTTGCTAAGCATCTTTACTGCAATGTTGAGATCATGAGGTGCTATGAGGGTGCTCCTCTCCCATTCCCTCGGGAGCCTGGGCAGTGCTAGCACGCTCTGCAGAGGAACCTTTCCCTGATCTCCATTCTAACCCTGCCCTGACACAGCTCCAGCCGTTCCCTGGGTCCTGTCCCTGCCACCGGGAGCAGAGGTCAAGGCTGCCCCTCCACTGCCCCTGGGAGGAGCTGCAGATTTCTCCGAGGTCTCCCCTCATACCCTTGGCAGAGCTGGAGATGTAATAAAGAGGAAATTATTTAAATGCATGAAATTCACGTAGAGCTTGGGACTCCCCTGCCCTGGCTCAGTAATGTGGGACAAGGATCACAGCAATGCCCAGCTCAGTGACCTGCACAGGAGCCAGAGCTCACCTGTGCACACACACCTGCAGCTCTGCTCCCCAAACAGACTCAGGATGGACTGAAGCACTCAGCACACAATTTGGCTGCTACATTATGACAGGAAAAAGAGGCTTTGATGCATTTTTTTATATCAATTGCTACCACAAGAAGCAGGGACAGGTACAGCATGCAGGACCAGCAGCTCCAGAGCAGGACACCAACAGGAACCACTCCTGAGATGCCAGTTTCAAATCAGTTTCTGTGCTGCTACTGTTCAAATGCCTATACAACATAAATTAGACTTTTTTTTCCCCTTTGCTTAATATTTCCATTATTTATATCTACTTTATTAGCAAATTCCTTCTTCATGTTCAGTGTGGTAAGTACATGGAATACACAACCTCGTCCATGGGATGCTGGTCAGAGAAGGCAGAGAGCCCTCACGTGTTACAGGTGATCAGACAGAAGTTGAAGGATTTTTAACTGCTCCTGGTCTGATCAGATTTCAAAACACTTCATCTTTCTTTACCTTAATTTCCCAGCTATTCCTTGCAGAAGAAACTGCAAGCAGGATTATTCTGTAAGAAGTAGCAACACATGATTTCTTTTGCTGCCATAGAAATGTCTTTGACAGAAGCAGTAGCCTCAACCCTCAAACAGGTCTGTTCCTGCTTAGAGCCAGCACCAAGGTCTGTGCCCACAGCAACGGCCCCAGCGGGTGGCAAAGCTGAGACAGAGTAAGCTGTTAATGACACAAGCAAGGTTTATTGCCTGATTTTCACCTGCAGCCCACGAAGAGGATTTGCCCCAGGTCTCCCAGCAGGGAGTTCCCAGTTAGCACAGCTGGGAAAAGGACACCCTGCTCCTGACCTCCAACACCGGGACAAGGCTCTCCCCTGCCAGGCCCAAGCTAATGTGGTTTGGTCACACTGCACCACCAGGCCTGCACGCGGGTTCTGAAAGAACCAAAGCCTTTCATCCTCTGGGAAAACAGCTTTCCAGACTTGCAGTGTCCCACGTATTCACACCCCCTTCTTTCATTTTCCTGCAAGATCTTTTCAGACTTTCATCGCTGACATCTGCCGCAGTTCCTCCAACACGGTATCAATTTATCCCACGTTCATTCAGGTAAGAGATGAACGTGTGAACCTGCAGGATGCTCAGCCCCTGGCACATGTCCTGTTTCTGTTCGTGTATTTCTGTTCCTCTGTGACCAGCCCTCCCTCCAGTGCCTCTGGTTACCAAGGGAGCTCCTTGAGGAGGCTGTCAGAGCACCAGGAACCCTCAGAGAGCTACATAAAAAATATTTTTATTTAAAGACATATTACACAGACTGTGGTGGGAAGCTGTCCTGGGCTCCAGCCTTGGCGTGGTATCAAGATCCTCCTCCCACTTGGACCCACCCAACCAGGCAGGGCAGGCCCGGCCACAGCAGCAGCCCCTTGTCACTGCCCAGCTCCCCTCGCTCCCCAAAGGTCAGAAACCTGCTCTGGGCTCAGCCAGTAACAGAGCCAAGATGTGGCCGTGGAGCAGCTGACTCCCACTCATCCACGGCTTCCACCTAACAACTGAGGCAGGGTTTGTCCTCGGGTCATTCTTACACTTGGTATCACAACACCACCTTTGTTAATTAACCTGGCAGGCTGCACTAGAGTTCAGTTCCCCATGTGGTTCTAAGCACTCATCAGTTGACTTAGACAGATGCTGAAACCCCTTCTCAAAAAGGAACACCAGTGGGGGGAATCTCCTTTCCATGCACGTGGTTCAGCCTTTGATTTCTACATTCATTGCATCTGCAGTATCTAATTATACACAAAATTTTATCCACTCATTTTATTCCACTCCTGCTGCTGACATCACGTTAACAAACCACCTGTCTTTTCCTAAACCACATTTTATCCTTCCATGAGCGGACAATACTCGTGGTACTTCCACCGACTCTTCTTTCCCGTTCTCCGCAACATTTCAGATCAGCGGCAGGGTGTCTGAAACCGAAACTCGCCACTTCCAGCGCTGCCTGGCGCACGACTGCCACGGACTTCTTTGGTTTGTTAACTTGCGATTAACTCACTCCAGCCCGCCTAACTCCTGTGATTCCGTCCCGCCGCTCTGCGGAGCTAGAAGGCGCAACCCCTGTAACTCTGACCGTGCTCTCTGCGCCCTGCTCCCCGCACGCACGGGCTCCCTGCCCAGCGGCTCGGCCCGACCCGCTCCGCCCCGGCAGGCCCGGAGCCGCTTCGTGGCTTTATTTCGGCGCGCGGCGCGTACACCCGG
>VZRQ01010472.1:141207-165171 GCA_013397975.1 Machaerirhynchus nigripectus | reverse complement strand
CCCCCCGCGCACGGAGAGCGGCGGCCTCGGAGCGCCGTTCCTAATCGAATTAATTGCCCCGGAACATCTAATTTCCTCACCGGTCAGAGAGAGCTTTAATTGTTATCCCAGCCCGCTCCCCGGCCAGGGACGGGGTGAGCAATTTCACGGGTTATAGACTTTAGAGAACCTCATTAAGTGCTTTTTAAAATGAATTTCCAGTTCCAGGCTAACCCGGACTACCAGCTGAGCGGTGACGACACCCAGCACATCCAGCAGTTCTACGATCTGCTGACCGGCTCCATGGAGATCATCCGAGGGTGGGCGGAAAAAATCCCCGGCTTCACTGACCTCCCCAAAACGGACCAGGACCTGCTCTTCGAGTCCGCCTTCCTGGAGCTGTTCGTGCTGCGGCTGGCGTACAGGTGAGCAGGGGTCGGGGAGCGTGGGGTGGGCAGGGAATCAGACCCTTTCAAGGTCCACTGAGCTGCATTTTATTAACTCCTCGGTAATTAGGTGCCTCTTAAATCCTTCATTTATTGCTCCTCAAGTAATTAGTTGTTTAGCTTTTCTCCCCCACCATCTCCTTTCTTATTATTTTTTTTTATTTCTTTCCTGTTCTCTCTTGTTCTTTTTTCTCTTTCATTCTCTCTTCTCTGTTTTATCCTTCTCTCCCTCCCTGTCTCTCTTGCTTTCTTCCTTTCACTCATTCTCTGTCTCTCTTTTGTCTTTCTCTTTCTTTTCCTCCTTTTTCTCTTTCTATCTAATTTTCCTCCCTCTCTCATTCATCCATCAGTTCATTCTGGGGTTGTCCCCTTCCTTCCAGGTCCAACCCCGTGGAGGGGAAGCTGATCTTCTGCAACGGGGTGGTCCTGCACCGGTTGCAGTGCGTCCGTGGCTTCGGGGAGTGGATCGATTCCATTGTGGAATTTTCCTCCAACTTGCAGAACATGAACATCGATATCTCTGCCTTCTCTTGCATCGCTGCCCTGGCCATGGTGACAGGTCAGTGTCCCCCCTTCCCGCCCGGCCCCGCTCCTGCTCCCCTGCCCGCCTTTCTCCGTCTCACATCCGTAACGTCCCGCACCCTTCTCTTTGCAGAGAGGCACGGGCTTAAGGAACCCAAGAGGGTGGAAGAGCTTCAGAACAAGATTGTAAATTGTCTCAAAGACCATGTGACTTTCAATAACGGGGGGCTGAATCGCCCCAACTATTTGTCCAAACTCTTGGGGAAGCTCCCCGAACTCCGCACGCTTTGCACACAGGGGCTGCAGCGCATTTTCTACCTGAAACTGGAAGATTTGGTGCCACCGCCAGCAATAATTGACAAACTTTTTCTGGACACTTTACCTTTCTAAGACTCTTCCCGTGCGCTTCCACTGACCCGAGGAGAAGCTCCACCTGCCTGAAGGGGAGCTGGTCTGGGCCCAGAGCAGCACCCCTGGGTGCCAGCTCCCACCCAGCCGGTGTTGCAAACTCCTGCAGGCAGAACGCGATGGGCATTTTGGCTCTGGGGCATCACGGATGCAGCTCATGGACTACACAAATACCATGGTATAAACTTTTTATTATCGGCTTCTAAATGAATTTATTATTAAGGACTTCTGGTTCGAAAGACAAGCCTGTGTGGCAACGCCGGGCGCATGGCTCAGGCTCACGCGGTGACAAACCGGGCGTTGAGGTGACCCACAAGTCTCACCCTCCTAAAGACTAAAGTTTTCTGCTGTAAAAGAAAGCTGTAATATACCCAAACCCCAAACGTTGCGTGGGTGGCGTGGCATTCACGAAGGCAAAGGCTTGTAAATTCATCAGATGCAGTTTGGCTTTTTAAAAAATCATTCTGTGCCTATTTATGATGAAACACGGAAAACAATTCTAAAAAAAGAAATAATTAAAAAGAAAAGCTAAATGTGTTTGGAAAAAAAAATTAAAAAAAAAAAGGAGAATTAAAAAAAAAAAAAAGAAAACCCAATCTGTCCATACCAGGGAAGCATGACAATTCCAGGGTGACAATGTTATAGGCACTTGCTATTTCAGTAATGTCTATATTCTATAAATAGTATTTCAGACACTATGTAGTCTGGTAGCTTTTATAAAGACTGGTAGTTATCTAAGCTTCAAACATTTTCTCAATTGTAAAATAGGTGGGCACAAGTGTTACCCCCCGGAATCCCCCCCCAAAGGGACACATAGTGTTTGTAAACACCGCCCGACACCCCTTGTTTGTAAGTGTTGTATGTACTGTTGATGTTGATTAAAGAAGAAGTTTATATCTTGATTATTTTGTTGTCTAAAGCTAAACAGATCTTGCATGCAGCAGCTTTTGACTGTTTCCAGAGTGCTTATACTATACATAACTCCCTGGAAATTACTGAGCACTTTGAATTTTGGGTTTGTTTTGTTCCGTTTGTTTTTTTATGTCTAAAAATTGTCGGTTAATATATTATTTTATGTTCGAGTAATATTTTTAATATTGCCATATTCTGTAGTATTTTTCTTTGTAAACCCCGGTTTGGCACACGGGAAAGTCGCTGCCTTTTTTTAATATGGTGTACGACAGCTAGAAACGCGGATTATTATTATTATTATTATTATTATTTTTTCTCCCGAGAACTCTTTCTTTGAGAAAGACAATTTTAATGTTTACAACAATAAAACATGTAAACGAATCGAATTTCGTCTCCTTTCTGCCGAAGTGCGAAGCTCCTCCGCCAGCCTGCGCCGCACCCAGGGGACAAAAGCCTCTGCCCGTGCGGCGATCCCGGAGCGGCGATGGACGGGGCCGCTCCCGTTCGGTGCCGCCGGCTCCGCGGGAGGAAGAGGAGGAAAAGCCGCGGCTGGGAGGTTGGTCCTTTCCCGGGTTTCACCACGCTCGGTCCCCGCCGCATCCAGACCCCGCACCCTGCGACATCCGTCCCTCTCTCCCTCCCCCCGCGCCGGCGTTTGCTCAGGCGCATCCCTTCGTCGGGGGGGCTAATTCCTCAGGAAAACACCTTCAGCGGAGGAATTTAATTCCCAAACGTGCCCCCGCGGCGGCGGAAGGGTTCGGGGGCCAGGACGGGCAGCGCGGAGCAAAGCGGGGTTCCGGGGAGCGCTGCCCCCCAAACCTCGGGGTCCTGCCAAGCTTTAGGCGGGGGCACCTCTCGGAGCCCCGCGGCACCGACACCGCGCTCGGAGCCCCGCGGGTCCCGGCGCCGCCGGGGACCGGGGTGCGCTCACGGGGGTCCCTCGCGGGGAGAGGGAGGAGGAACCCAAACCCCGGTGCTGCGTCCGGGGGGGACGGAACTTCAGCCTCCCGCCTCGGGGAGACGAGATAACGCCCGCGGGAGAGTGGGGAAGGCCGCTCCCGGGATGGGTTTTACTCCTCTGTGCCGCGCGTCCCGCGGTTCCCAAAGCCCCCCGGACACGGGTGAGGGGCAGCCTCTCCCCGCGGCTGGCGGGGAGCATCCCGGTGCAGCGTCCCCATCCCGGGGGTGCCGCGATCCGCGGCTCTGCAGCCCCCGGTGCGGGCGAGCCCCGAGCACCCGGGTAGCGGCGCGGTCAGGCGAAAAATTCCTGAAATGAAGAGTTGTAAGAAGGAATAAAAGTCGGTGCCGTGGCGGGCGGGTGCTGTGGGGGGGCATGGAGCCGGGCTGGGGCAGAGGCAGGTGCTGCCTAATTCATCCTGAGCGGGGTCTTGAGCTTGGCATTGCCACGGGCACGGGGCTGGAGTCGTTGTGACTTTAACCGAAAGACTGCACATGGAATACAGATATCCCCTACACATATAGAGAGAATATAGACATTCCCTAAATGCGTGTAAATAGATATGAAAGTGTAAATAAATGTCTATGCCATAGAAGGGTTTAAAACGCGAAAGAAAAATAAAAACATGTTTATTGAAAGAATTTAACAACTCCATCCCCCTCTAAATATCCCCCAGCTGCTCCCAGTTCCTCCCAGGAATCAGCTGCTTCCACCACTTTCCTCAGCGTCCTTTGCAGTAACTTTTCTAACAGGTTTAACCCCCTGCACCTGGGGAGAGCAGAATTTATCCGTCCCAGGCGGCCGTTTCGCACCTGCCTCGGCTTTTCCTCGGCTGCTCGGCCACCTCCTGTCCCCGCAGGTTCCCCCGGGCGCGCTCCTGCCCGGCCGTGGCTCGCTGGGGGCGTGCGGAGGAGCCGAGCGCGGAGCAGAGGCTGCAGGGAGCTGCGCGCCCGGACACGGACACCGAGGTGGGCTCGGGCAGGGATCACAGCGGGGAGCGCTTCCAGGGGCTCGGGGGCTGGAGAGGGGAGCGCTGCCAGAGCCTCTGTGCTCCCTGGGTTCCTGCTTGCCGCGTTCTGCAGGCTCTGGCAAGGCAGGAGAGCGAGGGAGCGGGGAAGAAACGCTGAGCACTCTATAGAGACGTTCAGAAAAATGCTTGGAGTGGGAGCTCAACGCAGAATATGGAGCTGAAGGAATAATTTTTAACTGGTGGTATCAATGGGAGGATTTATTAAAAGATTTTGCTTCTCCAGGCTTGCAATATTCCAGATCAATAGCTATCTTAATTATTTTAGCTCTGTGCTGCTGCTGGAATTTGTTGCTGCTCGTTCTGCTGGGCTTGTGCAAGGAGCAGCCAGACCTGTCCTGGTTTGTTCCCTGGGAATTTCAGGTTTTGTAGTTCCTTACCAACCCACTGGGCTGATTTGAACCCAACTTTTTGTTTCACTCAGCCGGTTGCAGTGTTCTGTGGGGAGTTACTCCTCTGATGCACCGAGGTGCAAGAGTGGAGTCTGTTTGCTTTGTCTGGAAGCCACATTGGTGTTCCCAGTGAAGCCCAAGCAGGAGAGGGTTTCTGTTTCTGTTCCTCTCCAGAGCTGGGCCCCTTTCTCCTCCTGCTGTGGATGGGTGAGCAGGTTACACCAAGGCAAAATTTTGCCAAATATGCCAAGATTTCCGAACTTGACAAACAAACTGGGGGTGAATTCGGGTCAGGTGTTTGCTGCTTACAGAGCCCACGATATTCCACTGGTGGCACTTAATTTCAGCTGCGTTTTTCGGAGGGCCTGGGCAGTGTGGTGCTGTCCTGGGTGTGCTGGGCTCCGAGTGCCTCCAAACTGGGCTGCTAGAGTTCCCGGGTGGCGGCTCAGGGACGAGGAGGTGTGTGCCTGCCACGTTCCGAATCCGCCCTTCCTGGAGATGAATTGCTGCGGGCACCAGCCCGTGTGGGAGCTTTATTGGTTTGGGAATGCAATCGGCAGCAGTTGCTTTCAGCCCTCTCCCTCATTATCCTCATCGTGCGTGTCACGGGCACCGGGAGCGGCCAGCGGGAATTCATGTCTGGGGTGGCCAGGGCTGGGAAATTCGTGTTTTATGTGATTTTACCCTCCTGGCTTTTCTTTAGTGGGAGAAATCCCCGGACTGGCTGCATGCAAAAAGCACCTTGGATGCACCTGTAGCTGATTTTTTTATGTATTAGTAAAGCCTGCGCTGCATAATCTGCACTTGCTGAAACGTTAGCCCTAAGTAACCTCTGCAGCTGGGGATGGTGCACAGGGAGATGTTGGTATTCATGAATGTTTTGACATATTTGACATTTTCTATATGGAGTGCTTTCTCTGCTTTCCTGATTTCCTGCTGTCTCTGCTGCCCTGTTTCAGCAGTGAATAGTTTCCTTCTCCGGCGCTGTGGGTTGGAGGCACGAGGGTGGATGTGCAGAGAAGCTCGAGCTTTGGGGGTTTGCTTGGTTGTTCTTTTAATTTATTTCATTTCAAAGTGCGTGTCTATCACAATAGTGGCATTATTGCATTTTAATGGGATTGTTGCATTTTAATGGGGCGCAAGGACGGCCAGGAGAGCTCGGTTAGACAGACCAGGTGATCTGTGTTCTCCTTCCCCGGCAGCCTGCCCGGCCTGCAGACCCGTGGGGCTCTGAGGCTGAGGGACGCCTGCACAGCTGGAGCCTCGTGCAGATGCGATAGGAACGGGTTTGGTTTGTCAGAACACGAGCAGGGCAGCCCTGCTGCAGCCGGGGAGGAGGCCTGGGGTGGCTGGAGCTGCCGGCGTGGTGCCCGCTGCGCCGTGGGGAAGGTGCCAGGCTGAGGGCCTGAGGAGAAATCTGCTTTTGGACCAGTGTAAACAGCATGTCTCATGGAACAGGCCTCCTGTCTAGGCAGAGCATTTCTCATTTCTATTCAAATCTTTGTAATCTTCTGTAGGAAACCAAATCTCATTTGTAATTTTGGGGCCATCATTAAGATCAGAATTTCTATTTCAGATGTTTTGGTCCCTTCACCCTTTCCTCCTCAGCTCCCTCATTTACAATTGAGCTGCTTTCGTGAGGTGGAAGAGTTTAATTCGGGTGAATGTTTCTGCTTAGGAGAAGTGATGTTTGATCAAGTTTTGTGCGTGGACACTCAGCCTTTCTGTGTAATCCCCTCTGGGGGGCTGGAGCCTGGTGCCCGTGCCTGCAGCTGTGGAGGTCACTGGGGTGGGTTTTGGTGGTTGCTGTGTGTGCTGGGCTGATGCTCTGGCTGAATTAATGGCTTTAATGGGATGGATCTGTTCTACAGCGCCGGCAAACCCAGCTTTTCATGCTTGCTGGGTGCCTTACTGAAGGCACAGGGAGTTGCATGTGTAATAAACACTAAATAACATTACCTAGCTCATTTTTCTTGACTAATTTGGTTCGCCACAAAGAGAAATCCGAAATTTCAATTGTTCTATCATTTTAATGTTCCATACAAATGACACGGTGAGCTGTGAGTGACACAGTGAGCCAGAGCTGCAGCCAACGCCATGGAGCTGTGACACAGAGACAAAACAAACAGCAGAAAGCCTTTTCTGTGCGTTCCCATCCTCCAGAAGCGCCTGTGGCGCGGTTGGGCTGCGGGTCCCGGGGTGCTGGGGCAGGGTTTGGGTGCTGAAGCAGGGCCGGGGCCGTGCTGGTGCCGTGGGTGCGGGGGGGACAGGGCGGGCCCGCGGCGCTGGCCCCGCTCTGGGAGCAGGGAAGGGACCTACCTGAGCCCCAGACCCCCTCCAGCTGCTTCACAGAGAAATAAAGGGAAGCGACAAGCTCTGGAGCTAAACTTAAAAGGCCAAGGATGCGGAGCTCAGCTGCGGGAGGAGCAGCGGGCGCCGCCAGCCCCTCTGGAAATGTTGCGGCTCTGGGGAGGGAACGTCACCGCCAGCCAGGGACGGGCTCAGGTCACGCTGAGGGAGCACAGCCACCGTCACAGGAGGGTGGGTTTGCTGCTCACATCAACGGCACGGCCTTGATTTCCACCTGGCTGTGCCCGCTGTGGCTGGGCAGAGAGCAGCGCTGTGACAGCGCTGGGGACACGGGGCCGAGCTGCTGGGCAGGGGCTGCAGCCCAGAGAGCTGCTGGGCAGGAGGGCCAGAGCCCCCCGAGTGGCACTGCCCGTGCTGGGCAGGGGGCTGCAGCCCAGAGAGCTGCTGGGCAGGAGGGCCAGAGCCCACCCGAGTGGCACTGCCCGTGCTGGGCAGGGGCTGCAGCCCAGAGAGCTGCTGGGCAGGAGGGCCAGAGCCCCCCGAGTGGCACTGCCCGTGCTGGGCAGGGGCTGCAGCCCAGAGAGCTGCTGGGTGGGAGGGCCAGAGCCCCCCGAGTGGCACTGCCCGTGCTGGGCAGGGACAGGGACACGGGCACTGCCCTGCAGCTGTCTGGGACCCGCATGGCACGGGCGCTGCTCCTCCTGAGCACAGCCAAGGCGTTCCTGCAGGATTGCTTCTTTTTCTCTTCCAGGCTGGCCTGGGTTTGCGCGGGCTGACGCTTTTTGGTCCCAAATATTTCTCCTGTTTTTATCTCCACTTGCCCCCTGCCGGTCTGCAGTGGCTGCCCATCCCTGGAATGTTCCAGGCCGGGTTGGACAAGGCTTGGAGCACCCTGGGGCAGTGGAATTGGGGTAAGGTCCCTTCCAGCCCAAAGCACTCCGGGGTTTTGTGATTCCATGATTCTGACAGTCCTTTCTGCAGGAGCTGTGCCATTGTTCACTGGTTGGGTAATTGTCTTTCAGAGCCACCTGAGAGGTTTGGGATGCTCAGTTTTGGAGGTTTTACTCTGCTGTTGTTACAGATGGCAAAGGCAGGAGCGGGAGAGCAGGAACCTGCTGGGCCCATGGAATCAGGACTGGCTGCTCCTGCACTCGGGGTGCTTTGGGGGTTTGTCTCTGCAGTGACTCAGTGAAGGGTCAGGGCTCTCGTATCTCAGAACACAGCGTTTCCCTACAGCTGCCATAGGATTCTCATCGTACGTTTTTTCCTGTTTTGCTGTAAAATTGGGTATTTCCCTGGATGTGTCCGAAAAGAACAGACGTGATTTTTGAGTGATGCCACTTCCAGTATCTGGTCTTTTGCAACCTTAGGCACGTAAGTGCATGGCATCAACAAACTGCTGGAACTCAGGGCTGGCCAGCACAGCATCACAACGTTCTACATAAATGTTTATGAAATGTAAATGATTGAGGGTCCCAAAGAATAGCACCCCCCAATTAATATATTAATGATATTTATATAATGAATAATGACCTGTGTAACAGAGAGCACAAAGAAGGACAGTAAAACACAGTTGGGCCTATTACAAATTAATTTCAAGTTATAAACTGATGATTTTCTCCTGAAAACCTCTGTAAAAATGATTCTTTGTGCTAATTTCCTGAACGTGAAACTTATAGAACTGGAAGAATTGTTATATTTTTATTTCATTGCATTTCCTGACACAAGCAAATACATTTCATGTGTTCACAATGCTTTCCTCATCTGTAAGTGAGCAGCAGGGCCACAATGAGAAACGCATATTCCCCAAAATGTGTTTGGGTTAGAGTCGTATTTTTAACAGATTTGCAAACAAAATACGATTTAATGACAAAGTTACCAGGAAAAAGTTCCTGCTCTCAGTGAGAATAAACGAATTCCAAACCTCTGCTCTCTGCCTTTGGATACATCTTAGGGGAGAAAGCTGCAGGCTCAGGAAACCAGGGGCTGGAGAGAAACCCTTGGTATTGCAATCCCAGGAATACCTGTGCCATGGAAGGCTGGAGCAGGTTTATTTTCTGTAGGGATCAGAGGATGCACGAGCCCCGAGAATATTGCCACATGTTTGTGCTGGAGTCCGTGCTTCCAGGAAGGAATCCTGGTTTTATGCATCCAGCCCCAGTTCCTTCCCAAGTTAAGCCAGTATTTAATAGGGATGAATAAAGTGGAGATCTTCAGGAAAAAGGAAAAACAAACCAGGAGTTGCTTCTTTTGGCGCAGAAGATGCCGTCTCAAGGCACCCCCTGCTCCGGGCTGATTGCAGCTCAGAGCTGGGAATGCAGGTGGGAACGTGCTGGAAATTCTGAGGCAGTGTCCCACCACACCCTGTTTGAAAGAGGAGTTAAAAAGGGGCAGGCTGAGGGCACTTTTCCAACTCTAAGAGTCTTCTCCAGCCTCCCTGATTGTACGAAATGGGAAGTGGGAACGTGCTCCGAGGTGAGGAGGTGACTGAGAGCAGTGTGGAACCAGGGCTGGGCGGTTCTGGGGTGCCTGTGTTTGGGAGAGAGGCGATGCTCACCCCCCTGGCGAGCTCCCACTGTCTCTCCTGGCGGTGCAGGATCCTTTCCTGCACTGCTCCTGCCTCTTTGCCGAAGCCAGAGGCTCTCAAGCGCAGCGCTGATGGCAGCGAGGGTGTCACAGCTGGCAGCGGGTGACACTGCCCTGTGGAACTCCAGTGGGCTTTGCCGTGTGCTTCTCCATGGATTCTGTTTGGCCAACAGGCTTTTTGCAAGGGTATTCCTCAGGATCTGACTTTTAACGAGAAAAACCATTCAGGTGTGGCCGCTTCTAGCTCATGGAGAGCACTTGTAGCCAGCTCCTAAACCCCTTGGAAAACTGGCTTTTAACTGAAAGCGTTAGCGCGGCGCCGAGCGCGTCGTGGCACCAATGGACGATTTCACTCGCTGCCATTTGAAAAGCCCCGTTTTCGAGCCCCGCTCAAGTTGCAAACAGAAGTGATCTTGAGAGTCCTCCTAATCCCTACTGGATATCCCTCTGTTCCATAAATAATAATCAGCCCCCTCTGCCACCCGGTTTGGCACGGCGAGGCGCAATTGGCAGCCCGCGCGCCGCGGAGGGCTGGGAGCGGCGAGCAGATGTGCTGCAAGTCTGCTCCATGGCGCAGAGCACAGCTGTGCGAGAGCCTGGAGCAGCACATGGATCCACGGGCTGGGCTCCAGTCCGCGGCTCCTCCAGCCTGGCTTCTGGGCAGCGGCAGGGAGTGCAAAGGTAAGGGATCAGCCCCTGCTCTTTCTCTGCAGATCGCGGCGTGAAGAGATGATGCTGCAGAACTGTCTTTAACGAGCGTGTTTTGCATAAACAGTCGTGGTAGAAGTAATGGAAAAAAGGAGCAGTTGGTCATGTGAAAAGTATTTCTTAATTAAGCTGGAGAAATGTTATGGAGGGCTGAAAGCTGTGATTTTTGTCAGGAAGGCTTTGGGAATGGCTCACTCCAGTGCCGGGGGTGCTCTGCTGCTCCCAAACCACGACGTGCTCCTCTGACCCCTGCTCTGAGCACAGGGGTGAGTGACGTCCTGTGGGGATGGGACCGAGGTGACCCCACGGGGTGTCCCCGGCCTTATGGAACCTGCGGGGTTCAGTCCGGGGAGTGGCACAGCTGCCCAGAGCACCGAGGCCTCGGCGTGAGGTGTGCCCGTGCTCAGGGACTGGTGCTGGAATTCCCTCAGCTATTCACACCCCAGCGCAGCTCCCGGGCCTGTGGTCGGAGATAACTGAGCCCACGTCCCTGCCGTGCCCAGGAGGGTGGCACGGCTGCTGGCAGGGCCGAGCTGGGCTGCTGGGACGGCAGTGCTGCGGGGAGGAAGCACGCCGGGGAGGAACCAGCCCTCCTGCCCGGCCCTGGCCTGGGCAGCTGCCGGGGCAGAGCAGAGCCCGGCCGGTGCCCAGGCAGCCAGGATGGGCTGGGGTGGCTGCTGCCGGTGCCCAGGCAGCCAGGACGGGCTGGGACCCCCCATCCCAGCCCTGCAGCGGGGAGCTGGGGTGGCTGCTGCCGGTGCCCNAGCCCTGCAGCGGGGAGCTGGGGTGGCTGCTGGCGCTGCCCAGGCAGCCAGGACAGGCTGGGACCCCCGGCCCAGCCCTGCAGCGGGGAGCTGGGGTGGCTGCTGCCGGTGCCCAGGCAGCCAGGACGGGCTGGGGCGGCTGCTGGCGCTGCCCTGGGCTGGGCTCCGCGCTCCCCGCGCGTGTTACGGTGTGTGACTTCATCTGCGAGCTCCTCTCTCCCTCCGAGGTGTTTGCAGAGCCGCTGACCTTTGCAGGAACGTGTGCTAGCCAGGGCTGCTGGAGGATGGCTGCGCCTCCCAGCCCCTTCCCCGGCAGCCTCGGCTCGATGCTTTCTGCCTTCCCTGAGCCTTTTGGGCTGCTTTGTTGTTTTACGCTTCCCCAGGTGAAGCTCGCCGGGAGATGTGACTTTCCTTGGCAGAAGTGGCTCCAGGGCGCAGGACAAGTTGGGTTGGGTGGAGGCAGCAGATAAGGAAAATATCCCAAATAACCCCCCCAGCCCCATCCCTCCTGCAGGGACAAACCAGCACTTGCTGTGCTGCCCAAACAAAGTCTTTTCTCTAAAGAGATGGGGAGGGAAAAATGCCTTTTCTGTGCATTAGTGAGTTTTGTTCCCTGACTTTGATTGAGCGAGTTAACACTTGGATAAAGGGAACGTTTCCCTTCAATTGTCTGTCTGTGTTTTAATTTTAGTTTTCCCTGCTGCCATGGCAGGAGTTAGTCTCACGTGTCAGAGGCTGTTTCCACAATTATGGTTTGCCTAATGGTCCTTTTGTTATAATTCATAGGCTAATAGAAGTCAGAGATGGAAAAGACCTGTTAGATTATGGAGTCCATGCCCTGCAAATGCAGGATATAATCTCCAGGATAGAGGATGTACCGGGTATTATTAAACAGATTTTACACTTGATCTTAGCTAAATCATGGTTAGGAGTCATTGGATTCCTTGAATGGCATAATAACAATGGCTTAATTTCGGGTGTTGGGAGAGCACGTCTGTATTTGAGTTTACCATGTGGCATTTCTCTGCCTTGCCTCTAGATGTGCCTAATTTCCGAAGGGAAAATTAGAGGTTTCCACCAGAGTGGTGTGGGGGGAAACATAAAATCCACCAAATATCTCTAAAAAAGCCTTTACATTTTCCTGAGTTAGAGCAGTGCGAAATATCAACTTTTTAGGGAAAAGAAAGCTGTAGAAGGAGAAAATCCTCATCAGCATTAAAAAAGTGTCAGTGGTAAATGCTGATGGAACCCAGCTGCTTTGGCTGCTTTGCTTCGGTGTTGAGCTGAGGTCTGGATGCCTCCGGATCTGGGCACAGCTGAACTCAAAGTGGGAAAGGAGGCTCAGTTAGAACAATGGAACCCTGAGAAACAACCGGAAAGCACAGGAGGCCAAAGCTGCAGAGCCCAGCTCAGTGGCTGCACCCGGAGCAGCTCAGCCGGGTGTGGGAGCAGCCACCTCACCGAGGGCAGGGCAGCAGGGACGTGCCAGCCTGGGGCTCTGGGGACCCTCTGACTGCTTGCTGCCCTGTGTTCCAAGGGTTTGGAGCTCAGGGCGTGGGGATGTTCCTGATCTGCTTCTCTTCCATGGACTCCCAGCGTGGTTTGCTGGAAGGAACCCCACAGCCCATCCACTTCCATGGCAGGGACACTTCCACTGCCCCAGGCTGCTCCCAGCCCCGTCCATCCCGGCCTGGGACACTGCCAGGGATCCAGGGACAGCCACAGCTGCTCTGGGAATTCCAGCCCAGCCAGGAATTCCTTCCCAAGATCCCATCCAGCCCTGTCCTCTGGTAGTGGGAAGCCATTCCCTGTGTCCTGTCCCTCCATCCCTTGTCCCCAGTCCCTCTCCAGCTCTCCTGGAGCCCCTTCAGGCCCTGCAAGGGGCTCTGAGCTCTCCCTGGATCCTTCCCTTCTCCAGGTGAGCATTCCCAGCTCGCCCAGCCTGGCTCAGAGCAGAGGGGCTCCAGCCCTGGAGCAGCCCCGGTGCTGAGGTGTTTGGATAAGGCTGGGGGCAGAAGGGACACCCGGCCACGGAATCTGAAGCTGCCGGCTCCGGCAGGTTCTGGGCTCCTCTCACCGTTCGAGGAGGCCTGGAGAGGGAAGTGGTCCTGATCTGAGAGGGGTGAATGAAATGTCTTTCCATCTGTCACTTCTATGAACTGATGTAAAACACAGCGTGTGAGGCTGTTCCACCGGGAGAACTCGGGAACAGCACTGGGGCTGTTTTCAGCAGCACCTCCCTGCTTTGGGACAGCAAGGGAGTCATCCCAGAGTTTGGGAAATATTGGAAAAATGAGAGCTGGAGTGGGAAGGGCACCTTGCTTTAAAAGGCTGCAATTAGAGGGGAGATAGGCTTTGTTGACCCAGAGAACTCTAGTTAAAAATGGATAAGGTTTCCTCCAGGACAAATTGCAGCTCTTCAGGTTTGAAAAACTTCCTTTGTTCCTTGAAGTTCCTCACTGGCGGGATCGTGAGCAAAAGCCATCGGAGTCTCCTGCCCTGCCATCGGAGGCACGGCTGGGGTCCTCTTGGGAGGTTCTTTCTGGGGTATGGTTCAACTCTGAACCCAGTTGGATTACGTAAAGTTAATACACGGCATAAATTTGACCTCGAGTTATTTTCAGTGCTGCTCTCATCTGCTTTTCCTATAATTAATTCCTTGTGTAATCGCTCCGTGAGGGAGTCTGGCCGCTCCGCTGGTAAAAACAGTCGTCATCAAATATGTGGGAAAAATTGGAACGCAAACACGAGCCTTGCAAAGGCTGAGCAGCAAGTCCTGAGATTTTTAGATGGAGTTGGAGAAGTAGAAATTATTGCAGCGATAGTTTTTGTGCTTTCTAACCTCATGCATCTCGAAATAGACGCCTGTGCCGTACTGCTTACAGCATTTCCCTTCCTGGGAGGGGGACTGCAGGAGCCCTGCTGAGCCCAGTGGCACTGCCTGCCAGGGAACAGCCCCGGGGCCTTTTCGGAGACTTATATTAGGTACAAAGCCCGTTATAGAGATCAAAATGCAACTTTTAAAGCAAGGTGACGAAACCTTTTCTTTCAGAGGCGAGCAGGGGCTGTCGGTGCCCGTGGCCGGAGGTGCCAGGGAGGTGCCTGGTTTCCAGGAGGAGATGCACCTGCTCCAGGGGGAGTGTCCCTGCCCAGGGCAGGGCTGTGGAACGAGAAGAGCTTCAGGGTCCCTCCCAACCCAAACTGCTCCGTGGCACACAGAGCCCTCTGCCACTGAGGCATTCCCAAGTTTCATGCGTAATTATGCTCGTGGTTCACGAAAACGTGAACTTTTCCTCCTGGCTCTGTCAAGGAAGAAGCAGAAGTGGTTTTTTTAAATGCCCACATGTTTTTAGGCTTTGCTGCAGTTGCTCTGAAGTGCTTGGATTTTTATATGGAGGGATTTGTTTTAAAGGGCATTATTTCCCCTCCAAAAGGAGATCTGAGGCGCTCCCTGGTTTGCCATTCCTGCCGCGGCTGTGCACGGCACCAGCGAGGAGGAAAGCCCAGAGGGGGTACGGTGGTGCTGTGCCCCATCACCGCCGGGTGATTGTCCTGCTCGGGAGCGAGGAGTGCTCGGAAACGGAGCAGGGGCCGTGGCCGTGGCCGGCACGGAAAGGGTGCTCCACATCCCAGCGCATTCCCCCCGTAGCGGGGAGCTGGCGGAGCCTTCACGGTGCCCTTTACCTGTCACAGCGGATCGGATCTGAGCCTGCCTCCTCGGGGTCCGTGAGGAGCTTCAAAAACAGCTCTGAAACGTGCCCCGAGGAGCCCAGAACCCGGGGTTCCTGGAGCAGCAGCGGGGAAAAGGGGATGCGCGTCCCGGAGCCGCCCGAGCGAGGAGGGCGCGGGGCACAAAGCACGGATTCCTCTCCTGTGCCTGCTCCCTCCTGGACACAACATTGGTGACTCAGAAGTGCAATTAAGCCTCGCTGCTAACGAGAATTTATCTGTTTGATCCTCGAGAGCGGCGCCACTCAGGCTGTGCGTGAGGCTCTCGGGAGGCTGCGGGGCGTGGGGATAAAGGACACGGGTGGTGGGGTCTGTGGGATCTCAGACACCTGCTCCACAAGCACAGAACCTCGTCCTGTAGCTGGTTTTGGAGAAAAAAAAAACATTAGGAAGCACTAAGAGCCAGAATTAACATTCTAGCTTGCAGTTTAATTGCATTTATTAATAGGAATAGGAGCCCTTTTTTTTTCATATAAACTTGAGGCCAAAAATCTGAGAAGAAAACTTCTAAAAAAAGTTAGTGTTTCCCTCACGCATGTACAAGTATCAGGAGGAAAAGGCAGGGTGACTGCACAGCGTAGGATATTTCCAATTTCTCTGTTCCTTGCACATGGGGAGCAGTCAGGGCTGATCAAAAAAGCATCCCCACCCCACTCTTGCTGCAGGTGCAGCACTGCTCTCCAACCCTGTATCTATTTGCAGGACCTGTGATAAAAATCCCCCTTTTTGATGCTGTATGTGAAATCCATGGGTTTTTTCACTGTTCATAAATAATTTTACAGCAGCAATTGCTGCTCCCTGCAGAAGGCAGAAAAGTCTGACTAATGAGAGATTCCAGCTCCAGGTTTCCAAAGGGCAGCTGCTGGAAACATCCATGAGTCAAAACCAGTTAAATGCAAATCACAAAAAATACTTCTGAGGAGTTGAGTTTTGGGGCTGAGAAGGCAGGAAGGGCTCTCTGCGCAGCCAGGGCCGGGGCACAGGGGTTTGGGGGTGAGATTCTTCTGGAACATTTCAGTGGTGGAACTATGGGAGCAGTGACTTGAAATATTCCTGTGCTACTTGGCCTGGCAAATGTACGGCCTAGCCACCTCCTTCAGCTCAGTAGAAATGGATAGAAATTGAAAAACGAGGTGATCTGTTATTTTTGTGTGGGGTTTTTTTTTGGTGTGTGTCTTTTTTGTATTGTTTGGTTGTTTTTTTTTAATGGGCAGGGACACCTCCCACTATCCCAGGCTTCTCCAAACCCCGTCCAACCTGGCCCCGGGCATTTCCAGGGATGGAGCATCCAGTTAGGACTCTGCTTGTGTGTCTCACCTGCTGGCTTTGGAGGCCAGCCGAGTGGGCAGAGAGTTGCTACTCCCAAAAGGTCCCTGGTCATCGTTCAGCAGGATTGGGTGATTTATTCCCAGCGACTGATGGGACCAGGAACCCGAGAGCTCCGGCCCCCCGGCCTTGCCGAACAGCTTCTCTGCAGTGACCAGAGGAACATTAACCCGTGCCTGGCTTTGTTGTGCAAACGTGAGTTTCAGTTTTACACGGTGCTCTGCCACAGCTGGGCAAAACCCCAGCGCCCGAGCCACGGCCGATCCGCTCACCCCCTTGGCGCTTCAACTACTCACGGTGCCCCTCGTGCAGCCCCTGCTTGTTTGGGAGTTTTGGGGGGCAGCCGGGTGGGGACTGGCTGTGCCCCGGTGCAGGTCCTGGCTGTGCCTCTGACAGGGCTGTCCTGNCCGATAACCCCCAGGTAGCCCCGGTAGCCCCCAGGTAACCCCCAGGCAGCCCCGATAACCCCCAGGTAGCCCCGGTAGCCCCCAGGTAACCCCCAGGCAGCCCCGATAACCCCCAGGTAGCCCCGGTAGCCCCCAGGTAACCCCCAGGCAGCCCCGATAACCCCCAGGTAGCCCCGGTAGCCCCCAGGTAACCCCCAGGCAGCCCCGATAACCCCCAGGTAGCCCCGGTAAACCCCCGGTAACCCCCCGGCTGCCGGGACCCGGGGCGGGCGGGTGCTCCTCGGGGCTGGGTGTGGGTGAGGCCGCTCCGCAGTGCCCCAGGAGCGGTTCCTGCTGCAGGCAGGGCACTCTGAGGCACGGCACCTCGCTCAGCCCGCGCTCCCCGCTGCCAGGACGCGTTTAACGCTCCTGCTCCATAAAAGATCATTTCTTTCCAGGCAGAATCGGCGCGCGCGGGATGGGAGCGGTCCATATGTATAACCCGTGTGCGGTTATTCCTACAATTGCAAGTAAGGCAGTGATAATTACCATGGCAATTTGTTTCTTTATGGATGAGATTTCTTCAAATAGATGCAGGAATATCTCCTCTCTGTCTCTGTGTCCTTATGTTTAGCTTTTCCCCGAGATAAAGGTTCCACGGCAAACATTTTAAGGAAATTGGTGGTGCTTACCGGAAAGCCTCGTTTTTAAAAATGTTTTAACATTTGTCACTAGTCATAGAACCAGCTAAATAAAAAATTGTCCTTAGGAGTTCCCACATCCTGTTTAACGGCCGGGGGCTCTCAGAGGTAACCAAACAAGGGAGAAGGGTCCAAGTGCGTCACCGTCCCCAGCGCTGGTCGGAGTGAGCGCGGGGCTCTTGCAGGGGTTGTTCCCCGGGGCCCTTCTTCTGCTGGGCTGGGCTGGAGCCTTCTCCTGGGCACCTGGGGCACAGGTGGCTCCATCAGCGCCAGGGGCACTTCAGTGGTTCCTCTGGCCTCGCCTCCCAACCCAGCCACCTCCTCCCCTGGCCCCGGAGAACATCGGTGCCAAGAGAAAAATCAGTTTTGCCCATGCAGGTCAATGGGATGTAAAAGTGCTTATTTACCAGAAGAATTGATTCATCAGGTGAATTATTCAGTAAAGATGGCAAAATTAATTGAATCGCATGTTTTAACAAATGGAATCTGACTGGTTTTATTGTGTGTGCTCAGAGACCAGCCGTGGCTCTGCCTTCTGATTCAGTTCCCCTGCTCAGTTGCTTGGCAAGAGAAATTTGGATTTTTAGAATTTTACTCCTTGTTCTTGACTTTGTAGCAATCAGCATTATGTTCTTCAGTTAACAGCAATCCTAAAATTGGGATTTTTTTTTAGCAACAGGTAAATATCACTTAGGGTGTGATTAAAACGTTTGGGGGAGAATCGCTTGTATGTTTTTATGCTGAGGGATTTAATAAAATCAATTTAATATTGCACCAATTTAGAGCCATTTCTTTTGCCATAGATGTGGAAAAATGCTTCTCTAAATGCATTTGTAAGGCAAGCCTGAAGTCCTTTCCTTTTGTTGCTCTGGATGGGAAAGGAGACCTTTCCTCAGGCCCAAGGAATACGGCGGTTTTGTTTTAGGCTGGATTTATTCGGCCTGCCCTGGAACGCCCAGGTTAGCGCTGCCTTTGGGTGCCCCATCCCAAGGGGTTCTCAGAGGCTCCCGAGCAGTGCTGGCAGGGGCAGGGACAGGGACAGGAACAGGAACCGGCCCCTCCCCGGGGCTGAGGCGCCCTGTCCTGGGAGGGGAACCTCCCCCTCCGCGCCCGCAGCGCCCTGGGCAGCCAGCGGGTCGGGCTCTGCTCCCGGGGAACAGGGACAGGGCTGCCTCAGGTTGGATACTGGGGAATTCCTCCATGAAAGGGCTCTCCTGCCCTGGCACGGGCTGGGGGCGCCGTCCCTGGAGGGATTTCCAAGCCCTGTGGATGTGGCACTTGGGGAAGGGGCAGCGGTGGCCTTGGCAGGGCTGGGCATGGTTGGACTCCGTGGTCCCAGAGGGTTTTCCACTCTGAGCCGTTCCACGATTCTACGATTGCAGTGTTTCTAATTGGTAGGAATTGCTTTCTCTAGGCCTGTTTTATATTTAAAATGTGATTTTTCTCTCTGTTGTTTGAATCCAGTTCTGATTTCCTTAAAGATTTTCAGTAGATTGTATCACCAGAAAGACAAATCTGTTAGGTCAACTTTGATTACATTGGGGAGACATATTCCATTATATAATTCACTGGGGTCTGCACTACTCTTAAAGGAAAATATAAAGCTCCCTCAAATGTCAGGGTTTGATAGATTCAGAATGCAGCCCCTCCAAACTCCATTAGGCCTTGTAATCTCTGAATCTCCTCGTGTTCCTCCCACCCAGAGCTCTATTCCTTGTCGGAGGCACTTCTCCCAGTAAACACTGGATAATTTAACCCTCCTTCCTCGGCTGGGAGGGATGCTGCCTTGTGCACGAGGGAGGGAAATTTACAGGGAATATTTAAGTGGCTTCTTTCTCTCATTCAAAGATAATCAAATGTTTTATATCAACTGTTTTATATGAAATGTCCAATCCAAAGCACGGAACCACAGAGTTGTGTGTGCAGAGCAATGCAGAGCAAGAGCAAACGTGACTGAAATGGTGTCAGCACAAAGACGTTTCCCAGCACGAGGTTCTGGGCAAATGGATCAAATGGAATTGTAGGAACACTGGGAATGCTTGCAAAGCTGTAAACTACTCCTGTAGGGACAGTAGTGCTCTGGATAGTAAAATAAGGGGAAAACATGCACAAAAGGAGCATTTGAAGTCGAGAGGAGGGAAATTCTGCAAGTGTAATTTGTAGTTCTAACAAGATGGAACTTTTCATAGAATGATGAAGTACCACTGGCTAACTGCGTGCAGAACTGGGACGTGGCACCTGCACGTGGAGGTGTTCGTGTCTGGCAGAGGAGTTCCTGTGCTGCCCTTGCTGGAACTGGTTCATTAATTTCGGGTTGGGGTGGTAGCAGCAGTGGGTGCTGTGGCCAGCTCTGGGAATTGTCCTGGCAGCGCCCCAGGCTGGGCTGGAGGTGCTTGGAGCACCCTGGGATGGTGGGAGGTGTCCCTGCCACGGCAGGGGTGGCACTGGGTGGGCTGTAAGGTCCTTCCCAGTCTGGGATTCTGTGAGTGTGTGGGGTCGGAAGCGTGGCCTCCCACACCCAGAGGGAGTCAGTTAATAAATAATAAAAAACGAGAAGAAACCGTGTAGCCAGTATCAAAAGGCGCCTGGAGGTGATGCTCTGAGTGAGTTTTAGCAAAACAGGGGAAATATTTGTGCGTGATAGCCTTGCCCTGGTTCTGATTTAAGGGCAGGCTAAGCAGAGGTGAGCTGAGCTGGGGCTGCAGCGGGGGTGTTCTCTGCGTGTTCCGCAGAGAACCGAACCCTGTCGTTTGCTCGGCTCTGTGACAGGGTGGGGAAGTCTCGCACAGTCGGTCGCGGCTGCGTTTCGCTGTTTCCGGCCTGAGGAGCAGAACCCCGGCACGGTCTGGGTGGGAAGGGACCCCAAAGCCCGTCCCGCTGCCCCCGGCCGTGGCAGGGACACCTTCCCCGGGGGCTCCCTGCCAGCCGTGCCCGCAGCGCAGCGACCGCGGCCCCGGGGCACGGCCGCAGCTCCGGCTGCTTCAACTTCTGCCAACAGCCGCGTTTTGTCAGCAGCTAAATCTGTTCTCCGTGCGAACTGCCAGCTTCTCGTGTTGTGTAATTGCCGAGTTGGGAACGGAGCTCGGGAGCTGAGAGCTGGAGAACAGCTTGAGCCCCGGTTCCCGTGCGGGCGCCTTGTGCTCGGCTGCGCCGCGGCGATCCCCGCCTGCTCCCGGGGAGGCGCTTCCCGCTGCCCTGCGCCTTCCCTGGGCACTGCCCGGTCCTGCCCGTGAGGCTCCCTGACCCCCCCGGGGACTGGCATCCCTCCCTGTTCCCGCTGCCGCATCCCAGCAGAGGCTGGTGAGGGACCGTCCTCTGCCAGGCGCTCCTGGCCCTGCCAGGCTCGGTCAGGGCTGCGCTGGCAGCGGATGGAGGGGGCAGAAAAGGGGTGATGGAACCCCTGCCCCCGGCACTGCGAGCAAACAGCCTGAATTTGGTGGTTTTTCTGGTGGAAGCTCACTTTAAATTGCAGGGAAAAGACAATTTTTCTCTTTAAAGGAGCTTGAGGCGGACTCTTGTGCGGGGTAATGACGAAGGAAAGGTTTGGTTTAGCTGCCCTGGTTTGAAGCCCTGTCTAAATGTCACGAGCAGCAGAATCCCAGACTGGCCCGGGTTGAAGGGACCTTAAAACTCATCTTTTTCCAACCTCCTGCCACGGGCAAGGACACCTTCCAGCAGGCCAGGAGCCTTGTGCTGTCTGAGCAATATCTGTTGAGGTTTGTGTGAGGAGTGCTGCTAAAACTGTCCTTTGTTCTCTGCTTTTCGTCCTGCTGGTATTTCATTAGAGGCATTTTCTTTCACACGTCTAACGTGGCAGTCCCTGCCTGAGAGTTCTGGGGATGTCCTGGCCATTTTTGGTTTGAACTACGGGTGAATCTCTCTACCCAGGGAGGTTTGGAGTCCCCATCCCTGGAGGTGGCACTCGGTGCTCTGGGCTGGGGACGAGGTGGGGATGGGGCACAGCTGGGACTCATGGGCTGGGAGGGCTTTTCCAGTCTCGGGGATCCCGGGAAAAGAGCTGTGTGCTGCCAGAGAACAGCCTTCTCTCACTCCTTGTGATCCTCAGCCTCCTGCCACTTCTTTCCCCCCTTTCTGACTCCCCTTCGTAGCCTCCCCCACATGGAAGGGAAACAAAAGGAAGGGCAGTTTATGGAGGGGAGCGTTCAAGAGGCTTTTTCCTCTCAGCTCTGAAACTTGTCAGCTTATGAAGAGGTTGTGAAAAGGTGCCTGACTATGTAAACTCCATCCTGAAGGCTTCAGGTGGGCCAGAGCCGTGTTTGAGCTCTGTGCCCAGGAGTGAATTCCATCCTGGATGTTATTAAAAGTTTCCATCCGTAACTGTGGCATGGCTCACAGCAAATGATCGCTTAAATCTCCAAAGTAATAAAGAGAGAGAAATTACAGTAATGTGGAAATCTCTGCCTCTGCAGAAAAACCCACCCCAGCCCCCATTATATTTGCATTGCATCTGACCCACAAATACTCTCTCAAAACTGAGACGGACTTCAGAGTGAATTAAACCGTTCCAGGGAATTCCAAGCCGTGAATGATGGTGCTTGAATAACAACACAAAAATATCATAAAGGGTGAAAGCACGTGGCATTTGTTCCGTCTGAAATCCTTGTGGTTTCTGAGCTGGAAGCTGGAGACGCCTGTTATCACCCTTCCCAGGAGTTCTGTAGCGCCGGGGTATGAGGCTGAGAGGCAGCTGCTGATAGGCAGGGCATAAAAGGTTGATAAATCACAAAAAAGACATACTTTTATGTGGAAAAAAATGCATTCAGCATTTTTTTCCCGGGTAAAGTATGCAGAAAACCTGCTTAAATGGAGCATATAATTTTTAATGAATCAGACCCTTTCTCCTAGGAAATGAAGCAAGTATGATAAATATGATGGAAACTGGTGAATATTGAGGGTCTGGTAATCAGATCAGATTGGAAACCCACCTGAGGTTTGTGTGAAAGGTAGTAGCTCAGAAGGATTAGTCTTCAGGCCAGCAGACTTTGAGGGATGTGGGATCAATTGAAGAAATTTGATTGTAATCAATTAAGGAAAAATACTGCTGGAAGTAGGGAGGTATGAGAGGCACAATTACAGAGATGTGAGTGGTTCACTAAATCAAGAGCCTGGTGGCTTCAAGATTTATTCTGAAGCAATGCAGGCGTTCCTTTGCTGAGAATGCCCACCCTGCAGTGAAACTTCCCCTCCTGGATCTCCTTCCCCTGCCGGGACCCTCGTGCTGGCTGAGCACAACAACCAAGGGTTAAAACCCCCCGCGAGGGGGAATTCTCCCATTTCGGAGCCAGCCCCCGGGGGGGTGAGCGGTTCTGCGGCCTGTCCCCGCCCTGAGGGCTGCGGGCATCCTTTGGGTGCTGGGGGAAGGGAGGGACCCGGCGGCAGCAAGTTCCGAGCCGAGCTCTGCGCTCCGGACCTGGGTGCTGTGGGTCACCCGTGCTTTTCAGTGCCCTGGCCAGGAGCTGTGCCCGGGGCAGGGGGGCTCCCAGGATCCCTGCGCGGGCAGGAGTCAGGGAGATGCCAGGATTGAGCTTACCTTTGTCCGTGTGAGCACGTTTCCTTTGGTTGCAGTAACCAGATGTGCAGAGCTCCCGAACAGCGGCGCTGCTGTTGCCGCCCCTGGAGCAGGTGAGGTGCATCCACGCTCCTCCCTGTCCCCGGCTGCTCTCCATGGCCAGGGTGGCTGCATTTTCCCTGCTTACCTAAGAGGAATATTTCCCGAGACCAATTCCTCAAACTTTAATCATTTGCCACTCACAATTTTCCCTTAGTGTGTATTTATTGCGTTTCTCGTTGACATTTTTAAAAATCCTCCACTCTACGGAAACTCTTTGGGTTTTATGGCTTCTCACTTTATGGTTATTTCTCTTTCCAAGATGAAATCCTTGGATGGGAGCATAGAAGGGTGAGGCACCTCCAGCTGTCTTGCTGAGACCCTGGCAGCAGGTTGGCATCGCTCACTCTAGCTCCTCTCTCGTGGGTGTTTAATGAACTGTATTCCCTGGCAAGGTGGTTTTTCCTGGGAGGGTTTTGCTGGGGAAAGGTTAGTAAAGAACTAAAATGGTTTTAGAACAGTGTTCATGAGGCCTGGCCATGCCTGATTCAGCTGTGGCACAGGGCGGGGGGATTTATGTCCAATTTCAGGCTGATGGACGTGACAGATATTTAATTATTCCCATCTCCTTCTCTCACAATCTGCATCTATTCCAAACTTTACTTAGAGGTCTTTGTGATGTCATTAACTGAGTGTTCTTGAAGTGGAAAACAACGTGCTTGTCTGTTGTGAGACAATAAGGCTGTCTTGGGACCAACTACTTGTGCTGTTTCAGAAGAACTGACAGGTGTTTAGCCGTAAGTCTTGAGCCTGAAGTGTCTGAATTTCATGGGTTTACGTGGACTTGGACTCGATTTCCTCAGCATAAGGCAAGGGTGTGCACTGAGTGCAGGATGGAGGAGGGGGGAGTTGGGGTGCTGAGGCAGGTGAACAAGGGACACCAGAGGTGTCAAGGGCTTCCTGCCAGGGCGTCCCTGCTGTGGCCCTGGCACAGTGAGGGCATTTGCAGAGGAGTTGTGTCTGTGCTGTTCTGGTTTGTAAGCTCATGGAATCAGAGGGGCACAAAATGGTTTGGGTCAGAAGCTACTCCCATTCTACCCCAGGGGCAGGGACACTTCCACTGTGCCAGGCTGCTCCCAGCCCCAATGGCCTGGGACACTGCCAGGGATCCAGGGGCAGCCACAGCTGCTCTGGGCATCCTGTGCCAGGGCCTGCCCTCCCTCCCAGGGAACAATTCCTTC
>VZRQ01010472.1:92167-117735 GCA_013397975.1 Machaerirhynchus nigripectus | reverse complement strand
CCCTGCCCGTGCCCTGCCCCTGCCCCTGCCCGTGCCCTGCCCTGGCCGTGCCCCTGCCCGTGCCCCTGCCCCTGCCCGTGCCCTGCCCCTGCCCCTGCCCCGCCGCCTGGCACAGCTGCGGAGGGCCCGGCGCTCAGGGCGCGGCCGGGCACACTCTGCGGTGTCTGTCACCGTGCTCCCACGGGCACGTGTGGCACACCTGGCGGGCACGGGCCTGGTTGCAGGTGATCGGAGAGGACTGGCCTTTAGGCCGAGGCGAGAGCAGCGTTTCCGTGCCGTGAGCAGACGCGTAATTTGAAATAACAGCGTGTCAGTAGCGCTTACAGGAAACTGGTGCGGAACGGGACTTTCAAAATCAGCCTTTAGCCGGGCAGGAGGGCTGAGGAGCTTCCTACAACGGGCCCCCCGTCCGAGCGTGGCTCCCAAAATATTTGCGGTGGTTGTCCCGGCGGTTCCGTGTGCGCAGCGCTGGCAGGGCAGGTGGGAGCCCTGCTCCTCCCGGGGCTCAATCCCGGCCGCATTCCCTGGGAGTGCCCTGTAATTCCCCAGGGACTGAGGGGGGTGGCTTCACACCGGCTTGGAGAGCTCGCGGCTGTGGTTTTGTGCACACACCCAGCACTGAGCTGGCACCGTGCTTCAGTCAGGATCTGCGCCTGCATATGGATTATGGATTAATTTAATTTTTTTTATTATTAATTTAAGCTTTAAGTGACTCTGTTTGTTAAATCACAGATTATCCACTGCTATCCCAAACTATTAAACTGTCCAAGCTCGAGGAGGTCACTGTTAACACAGCAAATAATTTGAAGTGTTGAGTGCTGTAAGGGGGTTTGGGGCCACTGGACATCACACTGTAATTGCTCATTTAACTAATTTAGCAAATCCCAAAGTGGCTGGACAGTTTTATTTATTTAGATACGGATTCTATATTATTTAAAGATGTTTTATTCATGTGGTTTTGAACTGATTCATTTAAACCTCTAAAAAGAGGAGATTCAGGTCTCGTGATTTACTCTTTTTCTTCTCCTGGTACCATTTGCTGTTTGTGGGAAGTTCATATTTCAGCTCAAAGAGGAGAATTTTATTACTCTAATTATTGTTTGCTAAATTAAAGGGTTATTCATAGTGGTTTAAATGGTGACTAAATAGTTCTTGTACCATCTCCAAGTTAAAATAGCTGGCAATGCTGTGTGTTAGAGGGATAATTTCAGATGGATATGAGGGTGTATCAAGCAAGGCAGTTAATTTAGGAGTTTGCCTAATTTCCTAACTGCTTCTATTTCCTTAATACAGTTATACTATAATGCGCTCTAAACATATTAAAATGCGTTATCAGTCGCTTAGCAAACCTCCCTAAAGATGTTTGTATTCATGAGGCAAGTGTAAGCAGAAGAAACACAGCTTTATTTCACTTACTCCGCTGCTTTGTTCATTAAGCTAATTACCGTATTCTACATCCCTCTTTTTCATCTCGCTTGTTTCTGGAGCTTGATCCTTTCCCAACCCTGAATCGACTGTTACTGAACAGTTGAAGCTGAACAGGAAGGAATTGCAGGTGTCAACTCACAGTTTACAAATATGACATCTCCTCTGGCATAGCTGGAAATATGAAATATTGATTTATGTGCAGTAAAAGGTCTTATAAAAATGATCACATACACATGAGAGATTAATGCGCTGGAGATCAATAGAAATTTCATTCTTGACGCTAGACTGTCACCTATGGTGAAATGCTAAAATACAGAAATCAATATTATCTATGAAATGTCAAATTTATTATAATTATGAGGATGAAAGCTGGCCAAGTGGCTCCCAGGAGAGAAGGAAGGATAGGTTACTGTGCTGAAGCATCCTTCATGTCCCTTGTTCACTTGCTGCCAATTTGAGAGCAATATTGGTGCAGGGGGTTTTCAGGCATTATGTATCACCGTGCAGGAACAAATTCCTCCTGGAATATTTAACTCTTGAATCTGACAATAACACAGGCGTCTCCGCAGTCAAACGGCTCGGGGGGTTTAGGGAATACAGTGCCTGGGGGCTGTGGGAGCATGTGCCAAATGCAGAGACATTTCTGTGTGGGTGGAGGGCTGAGCCCAGCCTGCTGCGGGAGCTGAGCCGGGGAGGGGGGATGGAATCCCTGGGACTGGCTGTGCTCCTGTTCTCCTGTGTGCTGGGGGGGTTATCTGACAGCAGGATTTCTGTTTTGTGCAGGCTTGGCTATCAGCTTGGCTCTAAAATACGGCCCTTTGGTCCCGACTGCCATGCAGGGATTGCTGGGGGGCCTGGGCAAGTTTGTGCCAGTGGTTCCTGAAGGGATCTGTGCCACTGATTCACTCACTGAGGGGATCTGTACAGGTTTGTGCCAGTGATTCACTCACTGAGGGGACCTGTACAGGTTTGTGCCAGTGATTCATTCACTGAGGGGATCTGTACAGGTTTGTGCCAGTGATTCACTCACTGAGGGGATCTGTACAGGTTTGTGCCAGCAATTCACTCACTGAGGGGATCTGTACAGGTTTGTGGCAGCCAACTCTCTTCGTGTATTGAGTTTACAGAGTCTCCCCAAAACCAACCCAAAACTGTTGAGAACTGGTAAGAAAAGAATAACAGATCACGGGTTCTTCCCAGCTTTTTCTTTGCTGTAGACCTCTGATACAAGTGGGATTTGTAATTAGTGAAAACCTTCCAATAGCCAGGGATGCTGTTAAATATCTGATGCCATGGCAAAGGGTTTGACTTCTTGCAGGTGAATTCTATCTTTACTGATAGCTCTTCTGTTGCCTTCTATTTCTGTTGCATAAGGAATTTGATTTCAGTTATTCAGTGTCAGCCATGTAAAAAAATTCCCTTTACATTCCTTTTCTACCCTGTACCTCCTTGGTGCTTTGGTTCTGTTCTGGTTTTACCCCTGACCAGCCAAAATATCCTCCTGTCTTTATTTCCCACTCTGTGAGTGGCCCTTCTGCCCCTCAAGAACCACAGGTACCGTCATCTATCCCTTCTGGAGTGCTTTTCTGTGTAATTTTGCCTTCATTTTCAGGGCCTTTGCTTTACTTTTCTGATTTCAGTGACATCCTCCAGACAGGAAGGTGAGAATACTCTCACTCACTATGGGATTATTGCTGCTGCCTTTGTCTTTGAGAGCAAAAATGTCTTTTGGCTTATCAATATTTCCTTCTCCTAATCTGCCCCACACAGTCCTGGTCTTGTCTGCCTTGCTTGTGGCTTTTTTGGGGGCAGCAAACTGGAATCTTGATAAATCAGTGGAAGAACACACCTGCAGCTGTAGGAGTGGGGATACACTGGGGCTACAGCGAGACCTGAACTCGCTGAGCTCTGTGAATGGGCAGAGAGCCTTTGAAATGTTGATTTATTGTTATTTCTTTTTAATGTTCAGAGGAACAGCACTGGCCCACCTCCAGAGCCCTGTGTGTTGTCCCACCACCTGCGAGTGACTCCTGTCGTGGGGAGGGCAGAGCTCCACGAGCCAGGGGGCTCCTGGGCAGGGCAAGTCCTGCTTTCCCCCTACTTTTCCCTGCTGCAAATTCATTGGCAAAAAGGTATTGCCTGGTCCTCCTGAGAAACTGGGTTTGGGCTAGAAAAAGCAGTTTGTGCCTTGTTTGATTTTGCTTTAAAAAGGGAAGAACTCATTCAAGAAGAATAAGGTGGATCCCAGTTTTCTCGGCCAGGGCAGTGCGGTTTGGGACCTGTGTCGGTCCAAAGGTTTTAAGCTGACCCTGGAATGTTTCTACCCCATTTTATGAGGATGAAATTGCTGCACGAGGACACTCGTGCCAATGTCTTCCAACATGTTCTGAGCTTAGATGTGCAGCTTGGAGAATCACAGAGTCATTGAGGCTGGAAGAGACCTCCAGGGTCATCAAGCCCAACCTTCAGCTGAATGCCCCCGTGCCCACTAAGCCACACTGGGAAACACCACATCCACTCATTTTTCCAACATTTCCAGAGGTGGTGACTCCAGCGCTGCCCTGGGCAGCCTTTGCCAGTGCTTAACCACTCCTTCAGGGATGAAATCTTCCCTGATATCCAACCTGGGCCTCCCCCAGCACAGCCCAAGGCCATTGCCTCTCGTCCTGTCCCTTGTTCCTTGGGAGATCAGACCGACCCCCACCTGGCTGCCCCCTCCTGCCAGGGAGATGAGCAGAGGTTCTTCAGGCACTTTGAGACCAGCTTGCCAGGGAGATTGTTCCCCAGGAAAATGCTGAAAACCACAAGCCCGGATCAGGTTTTGGGTTTCAGACACCAACGGGGAGTGGAACACTTCTACCCTCGGGGCTGCTGCTGCATGCAAAGCACGTTTGTGGGGAAGCAGTAAGTGCAGAGTGGAGCAGCAAGAGAGAACCTGCATCTTCCTCGCTGTCCTGGCTCTGCCAGACTGCACAGCCTTCCCTCAGAGCCGTTCTGGGAAGAGGTGGTTCAGAAACCACAGATACTCCCCACCAAAGGGTGTCTGTGGCAATCACACGCCCGCCCGGTTCCTCCACGAGGAGGTTCAGCCGCTGCTGCTGACAACTGAATGGACTGAGCACATCATTCGGTGAGAAAAGAATTCTTTACCACCTTTAATTGTGAAATAATTTCTTACTCATACACATTCATTTCCTAACACGTTCCTTTTCCAGGCCCTTTGCATTTTAATGCATTTCCAGCTAAGCAAACAAGTAGATGGAGTTTGTTTCTGTCTGTAATATACACTTCCCTTTTCTATTTTTCCTTTACTTGTGGGAAGAGGCAGAGAAGGAAGAAAAAGATTTTTTTTTTTTTTATTACACTGTAGCATTTACACAGTTTTTCTAAACAGAGATTTGGGGAGATTTTTTTTTTTCCACCCTTTTCCCAGCTTCTTAAGGTTTTTCTGTACCTCGAGTAGCCAAAGCAGTTCAAGTTAATACTTAATGCACCACACTTTAAGAGATAGGCATTTCTTGCAGTCAGGTCTCAATTAAGAGATAAAAGACAAAAAGTGCAAAGCACTTGATAAAGCTCAGAATACAAGGACCAGCATGGAAGTGCTTGAAGCTGTCCATAGCGATAACTGGATAGCCAGCTGGAATCTTCTTGAAATGAAGTGGGTGCTCTAACTTATCAAATTCCACATATGGGGAAATTATTGGTGCCCACAGGGGTGATTAACACCAACTCAGTGGGTCAGAAACAAGCTGGGATAAAGGTGAGGACTGTATCTGACTATCAACACCAAATGGAGCCATTTAGAGGGAGATAGCGGCGGGGTTTTCGCCTCTCTGTATCTCCAGCGGTGCAGGTTGTCAGGGGAGAGGCACAGGGGAAGCTGCATATCCACAGTGTGCTGGATAATGTGCAAATTGCAGTGCACATTAAAATGTAATCTATTTTAATAAGTCATATTAAGATTACATTTTAGATAATTGTGTGTTTATCTTATACAACAAATATTTGCCCTGCTGTATATAGTCCCTGTCACTCTCCCGCTCTCTCTTTAAATTTCAACTGCCAGCACCAAAAGAGAGAGCAGCGTTTCACTGAGGGAAGGAAACCATCAGCTGGAGCTCGGGTGAGCCAGCCTGGGAGCTGAGGAGGGGCTGGTGAGTCCCAGGGACCCTGCCAAGGGCAGCGTGGGCACGGAGCCGTGGTTCCCTCCAGCCCTGGGGCGAGCCCAGGGCAGCTCCCGTGCCCCTGGGGCTGTGCTGGGCTCCCTGGGCTTGGCCAAGGCTTTGGGCTCCCAGCCAGGTGTGACCGACACCGACAGCCACCAGGAGGGTTCCTGCCCTGGTTTGGGGGCTCTTGGGGCCCGTTCAGGCGCGTCCCTGGTGGTTCCCATGGGGAGGAGGGTCCCGTGTCCCCCTCCCACGGGCAGGGCTGGGCTGCACAGCTCCCTCACCAGCAGCATCCTGCTCCTCCCCGTGCTGCCCCTTGCATTCCTACAAAACCCACGCAGGGACTGCACCTTCTGCCCTCAAAGCCCTCCTTGCAGGTCCCTCTGCCACGGTTCCTGCAGGACAACTGGCCGTGGGGAGGCAGCTCCTGTGCTGAGACCACCACTGCTCCAGGGCTCAGCACCCTCTCTGGGCTGTCCCTGCCCTGCTCCATCCCCGGGCTCAGCCTGATGGGTTTTGGGGGGTCCCTACTCTCTGTTGTAGAGTTTGTGCAGCCTCCAGGCAGCAACGCTGTCGCTGCCACTGCTGAAAGGAAAATACATAAGACAGAGCTCTTGTTCCCAGGCTTCTGAGGCCTGGATTGGGATGGTGTTTGAGGCTTCATTGTGAAATTACTGGAGCACAGGCCTGGAACAGAATTATTTTGTGCCTGTTTAAGGCGTTTTGGGTTTACCCACCACTTCACTCCTATTTTTGTGTGGTTGCTGTTGCTCACTGTGTTGTTGTTTCCCGAGAGCTGTGAAGTGTTTGAGGTGTTCCTGAGCTGTATTAGGGAGCTGGGAGCTGGTTTGGAGCTGACCCCTCAGTGTTTCCAGGGGGAGGGGGAGGATGGAGGTGCCACAGCCGAGCCATGGCCGGGCAGTCTTTCAAACCAGCGTTCCTCCCATGCTTTAGATCGTTAATGTACATTCAAATAGCAGCATTTGCTTTTTAGTTTTGGTCAGCAGAAGCTGAGTGTTCAGATAAAAGATTCCTGGGTATCCTGGAGTGTTCAGCTGCTTGTTTCTCCTCACTGGAGGGTCCCACATCCCGGGTTCCCACGGCAGCTGGGGGGGCAGGCACCTCAGGTTTGTGCACACACCACACGAGCTGTTTATTCAGCCCCAGAGCCCATCTCCCTTATTTGCTTATTCCATGAGCAATTTTTGTTCATTTCTGATAGGATTCTTCCCTACTTCCTCAAGTACACTGCAATTTCCAGCCCAGTATTTGCTCAGCTGACAGCACTGAAATCGATGGCTGAAAATAAGGCTAAATCTCGGCATTTCTGTTAAAAGAAAGCGTTTGGGAACAATCAGATGAACAATGGTGTCGGCAATAAAACTTTGAGTGAAATGGGACTGGCACGGGCTGACCCTGGCTCTAATCTTTGTTCTTGCCATGGGACTGAATGTCAAGAGGTGAGTCCCGGTGACATCCCTCAGCCTGCAGGATTGAGGGCACCGAGCGCCTCCCTCCCTGGCCACAAACAAACTAACAACTTCAAATGCCTCTTAACCTTCATCTCCATGAGCTTCAAAGGATCAGCATGAGATGCATCTTCATCCCTCATCGCAGCAGAAATCCAAGGACAATGTGATCAGTGGGCTCAAGGGCTGTGCCTCCTCTCCTGCAAATGTCTTCTTTTATTCCCCTTCTCTTGAAAAGGAAGGAGAGGGGAAAGCTGGGAGTATTTTGGTGCAGACCCTTATTTCCTGCAGGTATTTATACCTCTGATAAAGAAGACACAAATTAGGCATGTGAAAAAGTGTCTGGGGACTCTAAGATCTCACCAGGATCACTTCTTAATGTTTATTTTCATTTATTGCTTACAGTCAATAAGGGAGCATTTTGATACCTAGTAAACCTTTCCTCTTTTTGTGTTTTTCTTCATTTTCCCTTGGTGTTTTCTCTTTTTGCTGTGGAAACTGCCCATAAACCCCCAGCGTTAAAGCAGAGGCAGGTGTGAACAGTTCAGCATCTCTGAGTCAGGACGTTGGGAGGGTGAGGTGACCACCTGACACGTGTGTGCTTGATTTCTCCTCATTAACGCTGCATCATTAACTCTGTTCCCCTATTAAAGGGAGAAGCTGCAATTTGCTGGGGGTGATGAGGAAGCCGAGGACCAGCTCAGAGTTAACCTGGAGCAGAGCAGGGGCCTGGTGCCAGCTGCTGCCCGGGCTGGGGCGAGGCTGGTGGGAAGTGCAGTGACACCAGGAGTGTGTTCTAGGGGCTGCTTAATATTCCACAGAGGTGTTCCTGTTGCTTGGGCTGGTGCCTGGGGAAATACCACCCACTCCCTGGAAAAAAATACAGGAGACGTCTCCAGCAGCGTGTTCTACTCCAAGCAAAGTAAACTGTGAGTAAGGGAAAGGTTAATCAAAGTTGTGTCTTGCTAAGAGGAGCTCGAAAGCTTAATTGTGCTCCTGGCACGTGTGGCCAGGGGCTGCAGAAATCCAGCAGCACTCGGGGATGGTGCAGGTGTTGAAGTCACCGTGCTCCTTGCTGGTTGGTTTTACCCAGTGGATCCAGATTCCAGCTGCTCAGTGCTACTGGGAGTCAGGGAATGCTGGAATGGGTTGGAAGGGACCTTAAATCCCATCCAGTTCCACCCCCCTGCCATGGGCAGGGACACCTCCCACTGTCCCAGGCTGCTCCAAGCCCCAGTGTCCAGCCTGGCCTTGGGCACTGCCAGGGATCCGGGGGCAGCCACAGCTGCTCTGGGCACCCTGTGCCAGGGCCTGCCCACCCTCATTGCACAGGAACATCTTCCTTGGTCTGTTTGGGATCAGCACTGCCCTGTTTCCGACCCCACTGGGGAGACAAAGGAAGGACACAAGGGGTAGGAAGCAGCTCCTGGAATGTGGGAGCTTTGGCCTTGGCATTCCTTACCCTGAGGTGGGTTGCCACTTGTGATGCAGATTTGGGGTCTGAGTTATTCCAGGCCCTGTTCAGAGATCGTCCCAGGCTGGGCATGGCTCTGGTTCAGCTTTTGTTTCACAGGTCAGCAAGTATTGCTGAAATCACTGAAAACAGGCACAAGGAACAGCCCTGGAAAGGCGGAATATCCCTGGAAAGGGGGAGAAATGGCTGTTTTATTAAACACCAGGCAAAGGAAAGCTGTACCCTGTTGCACTGCCTTAATTACATCCATTATTTGAAGCAGTGTGGGCTGGCTCTGGCACCACCACAGCTGATGTGCCAGCCTGCACAGGTCTGGCTTTTCCTTTCGGAGGCACAGGGCACGGAGACTCCTCGCTCCAGGCCTGTTTGATAGCCTGCCACAACCTGAGCTGAGCAGGTGGCAGGGTGAAGTATAAAAGCCTCGCTAAACAAAGAATTTTTATTTCCTGGACTGTGCCTGCAGGGGAGGAATTCTGAAAGCAAAGCAGGAACCTGATGGCCAAAGAGCATCCCGAATTTTTAAACGAACGTTTCGATTGTTCTTTTATAAAGCTATGCAGATTAATGTCAATTTACAAATAAAAGAGGGGTTTGTGATGAGTGCCCATTGAAAAAAATAGCAAATTACAAAATGAGTCATTATTCCTCGGGAAATTGGTTTCTAGAGCCGCCTGGATAAACTGTCTTTGTGCACTTGACTCCAGCCGGGACCTGGGAGCAGCACACACGGCCACAGCCTGGTTTTCCCGGGATTTCCCTGGGCTGGGTGACAGCGTGGGTGGCTTTGGGTGCCGGTGGCTCCGGTGCCATGGTCCCAAAGCTTGGCTGCCCCTCCCCTCCAGGCACCAAACCCCGACCCAGCAGCCCCGGGGCCGCTGCTGCGAGCCCAGAGCGCCTGAGCAATAAACACCCCTCGCCCTGCTGGAATTAATAAAGTTAGTTTGAGCCTCAAATGCCACTTATTTGCTTCCCTGTTTTCATAGGTGATTTCACTAAGCAGCAGCACTTGCTAATCCCACATTCACATAGATAGAAGGTCAAAGTTGGTCAGTGAGCCAAGAAATACCATATCAGGGTTTCTTTCCTCTCCAATTGAAAGAGGTATAAATTGTGGAATTAGTGTATTGATTGAAGGCTACAACTTCAAGCAATCACTTTTTCTGGCTTGACAAGATTATTTTATCCTACTTTTCTTTTATTATTATGTGTTGTATTTGAGTCATCCTTCAGGCAGATGAAGTGACAGCTTGATTTAACTCAATAAAACCCAGCAGTTAGGAAACCTACTGAGCCGAACAAAAGCCGAGGGCGGCTGCGAGGGAAGGGGCTCGCTGGTGTAAGCAAGCAGAGCGTGCTGCAAGGACACAACATTAACGGGAATTAGGCTCTAATCAATGCATTTCTATGGAAACTTGGGACAAATTTGTAAGACCTTCGTGCTGGGCCGGTGAACGGGTGATTCCGGCTTTCCTACGGACAAGTAAAAATAAAACCTCAGCTGTGGAGGGCGAGGATTTCACTGGAGCTGTGCTTTGGTGTAACCGCAGAAAGTTGGATTTTGTTGCTTTTCTGATAAGTTTGAAGGGAAATGCTTAAGCAAGGGGTTGTAATTATGCGGTAATTAAATTGGGAATAAAGTAAGTGAAAATTACAGTAAGTGCTTGGACAGGAGGTCCTTGCTTCGGCACAGATCAGTGAACACAAACACTAAAACGACTATTTTTGTCTTCACAAGAGTTTTTTCCTCTTGATCCTGCCTGAGTTACGTGTGGAGCAAACAGCCCAGAAAAAGGATGGTGTAAGGGAGCTTCTCTTCCTCCTGCAGTTTGCCAGAGGTCCCGGTGCACCCAGCCCTGGGAATGTGCTTAAACGGGGGCCCCAATAAATGAGCCCATTTGCCCTCTGTCTGTGCAGGCAGCAGGTTCAGGGCTGGGCAGTGGGATTGGGGTTTGTTGCAGGAAAGTGGGAACTTGCTGGAGCGGGGTGACCCGTGCTGGCTCTGGGGTGAGGAAGGAGGTGGCCAAGGCGCAGGGAACAGGCCTTGCCTCTGGACCTCAGCGTGCAGCGGTGTCTGCTCCCTGCTGCTGGATCCTCAGCGGGTGGCAGTGGGAGGAAATGCATTACTGACGTGTGAGAAATGATCTCGGTGCGTTATTTGCATCCCTGGAGGTGTCCCAGGCCAGGCTGGGTGGGCTTGGAGCAGCCTGGGGTAGTGGGAGGGGTCCCTGCCCGTGGCAGCGGTGGAATGGGATGGGCTCTAAGGTCCCTCCCAACCCAAACCATCCTGGGAGTCTGAGATTCGCTGTAGTTTGGTCATCATTTTATCTGTGAGTTCCAGATCCTAACTCTCCGTGTTAATTGGCAAATGATCTCTTGCTAAGTTACCTTCAAGAGCCGCTGACTTGGCTGGTGGGTTTGGGCTGGGTTCTTTCCCACTTGGACTGTTTTTGCACACGTGCATCTGGAACGTTCTTGGCTGTTAGAATCACTTTCAAAGTTGCATTTTGTGATATATAAAAGCACACAGAACCCACTGCTGCAAGCAGCGCTGCCGTGGCAAACAGAAGGTCCCGTCTGAGAGCGGGGCGGTTCGTGTGACTCCTGCAGGGAGGGCTGGAGCCACGCTTCTCCTGCCTGTTCCATCTCAGTCCTGTCATTAATGTGATGTCAAAGCAGGAAAAGGACAACTCCCACTTAAGGTCTCAGGTGAAAGCCCGGGCTGCTGCCCCATTATTTTAAAAACCATGGTTTGCAACTTTCAGGAGAGTTCAAACCACGCATTAACATTCACTAACTTGTGTGTAATTTCTTCCACCCAACATTTCTTTACCATTTAAAGTTGTTTTCATCTTCCCGTGGAACAGCATATATTGTCATGATCTCCTTAAACTGCAGTTTGGTAAATGACTTGTTTAAATTTAAGGAAAAGAGGTTGTTGATAAGTATAGTTTTCTAATACTCTTCCTCAGCTGTCATTTACTTTGACTAAATTTATTTAAACCACCTTAACCTTTCAGAGAAAGGCCAGGAGATGTTTAAAAGAATAATATGTGTCTGACATTTTGGTTTACCAAAAGGACACCATCATAATTCTGTAGTGCCTCTGTTAAAAATAAGCTAAGAAAAGAAAACTAAAATCTCTTTTTCTTTCTGCTTAATTTTGAAAGAATGGGAGGAAATTTGATTGATCGTCGCATTAGGAAGTGACCTGCAAAGGTGATCAGCAAGGCATTGATCTGTCAGTGCCCCAGGGCGTGCTGAGCAGCTGCCACCTGCGGGTGGCCCGGCCCTGGCTGAGCAACACCTGAGAGGCTTGGACACAGACCTGGGGTTTGGCTGTTCCTGGCACTGCCCATCCTCCGCCCTGGCACTGCCCATCCTCTGCCCTGGCGTGGCCCTGGCACTGCCCACCCTCTGCCCTGCCCTGGCACTGCCCACCCTCTGCCTTGCCCTGGCACGGCCCATTCTCTGCCCTGGCACTGCCCACCCTCTGCCCTGCCCTGGCACTGCCCCTCCTCTGCCCTGGCGGGGCACTGCCCACCCTCTGCCCTGCCCTGGCACTGCCCATCCTCCGCCCTGCCCGGGCACTGCCCATCCTCCTCCCTGGCGTGGCCCTGGCAGCCACCCCGTGGTGCTGGGCCGCAGCCGAGGGGCTGAGGCACGGGCGGGGCAGGTGAGGTCGCTTTGGGAACCCCCGGTGGGTTTTGGGGGTGGGCTCAGGGTGAGTCCCGCTCTGACAGCGCTGTGCTGGTGGGTGTGACCCGGGGCTGTGCCAGGCGGGCAGCAGTGGCTGGCACTGCGGGCACCGGGGGGCTCCAGGATGGAGCTCTGGCACAGCTGGCTCTGCAGGAGCCCTGCCCTGGCTGCCCTTGGGTTAAAATGCCCTCGGCTCGGGCACGGAAGCGCAAACGTTGGCCAGATCCCCTGGCTGATTTCAGCCTGATCCTGTCCTGCTCTCAGAGACGTTTCTATTTCGGCATGTCCAGGTCTCGGGGGGTTTAGTCAGAACCCCTGTGTGTGTGGAAGCAGTTATTCCCAATTCCCAGTAATTCCAGCCTTGCAGAGCTCCTGCCGCTCGAGTGCTGGTCCCAGGCTGTGACCTGCAGCAGGCACAGGGGGGTTACAGGGGGCACCTCTGCTGCCCTGGGAATTCAGGTGCAAAGACATCTGGGAACTCAGTAAATCACAGGATCCAGACTGGTTTGGGTTGGGAGGGACATTAAATCCCATCCCATCCCACCCCCACCATGGCAGGGACACCTCCCACTGTCCCAGGGGACTCCAGCCTGGCCTTGGGCACTGCCAGGGATCCAGGGGCAGCCACAGCTGCTCTGGGAATTCCATCCCAGCCCCTCCCCACCCTCCCAGCCAGGAATTCCTTCCCAAGATCCCAATATCCCATCCAGCCCTGCCCTCTGGCAGTGGGAAGCCATTCCCTGTGTCCTGTCCCTCCATCCCTTGTCCCCAGTCCCACCCCAGCTCTCGCAGGCCACCATTTTATCTTAAATAAGGGGATTAAAATAATCTTTAAAATGTATTGAGACATAAATTCAAAACTGAGGAAATCAAAGTCTCCAAACTCGATGCCCAGACTGGAGTTACCCTTTTGCCCTCCTGACCTCCCCCGAAGTTGTGTGAATTAAGGACAGTGGCAGCTGGGACTCCTCATTTCCCCGCTTCTGTCAGCTGGTGTCACAACCTCAGCATTATTTACATCAAATTTTCTTTTCTCTCTTTTTTTTTTGTTTTGTATTTAATATTCACATTCAGGTTTTTGAGCCGTAATTTCCGTTAGTAAAAGTGACATTTTGTAAAGTTCATTATTTTTTTACGGAGAACATCCCAGGCACTTTTAAAAGTAGACATTAAATGAGGGAGTGGCGTCTCCAGGCTGGGAGTCAGCCCCACAGTTTCCCATTTTAATTCCTGAATGCACAACTTTGGTAATACCTGGGTTATTTCAGCTGACCTGGCTGCCCAACCTGCCCAGGTACACAGAGCCCTGGATTTCAAGTAAATTTAAAATAATTATTTCTGTGTTTAGGGGACAGCTTTGAGGACCCATTAAATACGAGGAGATGTAAAACATTCCTGATATTATCAAAACACAGAGTATATTCAGCTTATAAGTAAATGAATTAAACTTAGTTGATGTCACTGGAGCTGATCATATTTTGATCGTGCCAAACTGAATTTGGGTGGAAATGCTACATTAATACCAATTTGCCTTTCTTAAGTCATTCTGTGCTTGAAATGCTTTTAGATTTAGGTTCTATTTTTAAAATGATTTGTGGATTTTAAGAATTACAAATGCCTTTGGCTGTGAGCTTTCCCCATCCCTCAGAGAGGGGTTTAAGACGCCACGAGGGTGGATTCAGGGTTAGCGAACGATGCCGTTCTAAAGGTGGAAATCTTCTCAACAAACAGGGATTTCTGTCAGACACCACAGGAACACACCTGATGTTTCCCCTCCCTTTTCCAGTTCTACGTCAGGGAACCAATATGTTTTTTAATCTGGAGGAGATAATTTAATCTATTTTCTCCATTTTTTTTTAATGGGCCACGACGACTCCTGCAAACCATTGTCATTTCTCCTGATACAACTATTTTTGTGCAAGAACATCATATTCATGTGTTGCTTGGCATTCAGGGATGTTGCTGAAAATCAAGCAAATGCTTGCTTAAAGCCATATTTCTGGGAGTAACAGCTTCAGCTCAGTCTTTCAGTGGCTCTTGGTAATTCCTGAGGAAGCTGCAAGTCAATGAATATACATTCTCCGAGTTGTTCCCGTATCAAGGAGTGCCCAAGGCAGGATTTCACACTCTGCTGGTACTTTCTGTTCGAGTCCCCAAGCAGCAATTCTAAAAGTACCACACTAATTAATGCCCTGTAACGTTGTTGTGACAATAAATATCCTGCTTCTGAGAGAAAAGCCCCACAAAACCACGTGGAGGATGAATATGAATTAATTTTAAAATCTGCATACTACAAAGAAAGGTCAGATGCTGCAGAGGTGAAATGCCTGACAGAGGCAGGATTTTTCAGGAGAGCTGAGTGAAATATCTGAGATTTAGATGAAATCTGAGACTGGTTTTCTTTAGCCTTCAAAACCTCATCTTTTAATTCTTTTTTATGAATGATTGGTTGAAATTTGTACGTGTATGATATTACAGATTCCACATAGAAGCACAGAGCGATGTTTTTATTTATCCTAGAAAGGCATTTTGGATTCAATATCCTTTGTGAGGCCCCATTTCCCAGTAACAGAACAGCCTCAAACACCCTTCCTGTGATTACTGACCATCCAAAGAAGAACTTTTTTAAGAAATATAAAGGCAATGGAAGGAGTTCAGGCGTGGCTGTGTCACAATGGCTCGTTCTCCAAAGGGACCCTGGGGGACAGGATTCACCCAATCCCATGGACAGCCACCGTGGCATTTCTGTGGGAGAGTTTAAAGATTGCTGTATCTGAGGTCAGAAGTGGCCAGGCCGTACCTCAGAGAGGGATCCAGGCCACGGTATCCTGCTGAGACAGGCTCTGCAATTTTGCTTCATCTGGAAAGAGAATCCCAGGATCAGTGGGGCTGGAAAAGCCCTCCCAGCCCATGGAGTCCCAGCTGTGCCCGATGCCCACCTTGTCCCCAGCCCACAGCACCGAGTGCCACCTCCAGGCCTTCCCTGGACACCTCCAGGGATGGGCACTCCACCACAGGTTCCAAACCCTCTCTCTGTGGTAGAAAAAAGGAAGAAAATTGTGCATTGCCTGGGAGACTCTGCAGGCCATGTGAGGGAGGTCTGGGAAGCACCTTTAGGACACGGAGGGCTGGTTTGGAGAGCACCAGCACTCCTGAGTCACCCCTTGGCCAGGAGAACTCGCCTTCGCCTGGGTCCTGCCCCAGCAGGTGCCACGTCCCCTTCGGGAGGTGCTTCCCAAAGCTGGGGGGAGCAGAGAGCGCTGCGGGCTCCCAGGTGGGGCTGAGGCCAGCTCAGTTTCACCTGAGGCTGGGTTTCACCCAGGAGCAGCAGCATCTCCCATGCCTGGCAGGGGCACAGGCTGGTGGTGGGGCCTCCCCAGCCCTGCCCCAGCCCCCGAGGGCCGGGGCTCTGCTGGGCTTTAGGGCTGTCCCCAGCTCCAAACGTGACCCATCCCACAGCTCCAGCGAGCTCTGTCCTCGCGCTCAGGCTTCCCCAGGGTGGCATTTTGGTGTCTTGGGTGGCATTTGAGGGGAGTCCTGGGTCAGCGCTGTAATAACACACATCTTTAACAAAATGACTGAAAATGGCAACTGAGAGCACTGGACCTGGGGTAAGGAAGAGAAGGGACCTGTCTGTCACACGCTGCCTGGCCACTGTCACCAGCTGAGTTTTGTAGTGTCTGAGCAGAGTATTAGGAGCCTTTTAAAGGGGCAGATCCCCCTTCAGCTGCGGCGCTGCTCCGTCAGGTGCCCGGTGTCACATCCCTTGTATGACAAGCATTTGATGTGACACTTATGCACGCAGGTTGCTCCAGAGATATTTTTATAGGTCAGACTAAATATCACACATCCAAGCCTTCAGTCAGGTGCTGGAGCCGGCTGTGATTGCAGCTAATGGCCTTGGAAGTTGCTATGGTTCCTGGTAAACAGCATCCCGGGGCTCCTGCTGCAGGGAAGGGGCAGGGAGCAGCAGGGACACGGGGTGAGCCGCTGCCAGCCCCGGCTCGGGGGTCTCCGGACAATCAGCTGGTGCAGCTGGCCCCGATTTCTGTTTCGTCCTCCCTGTGGGAGCTCACCTGTGTCCAGCTGTTCCAGCTGTGCCTGGCTGCCCCGAGATCGTACAATCCTCCTCCTCCTCCTCCACAAACCTCCCAGGGCTCATGTTCCCAGAGATCCTGGTCCCTAGTCCAGGAGTTTTGGGGAGTGATGGAAAAGGGGGACACAGCAGTGAAGCCAGGGAGGACATGGGCACCCCTGGCATTGCCAGCACGCTCCATAAGGATGAGGCAGGGACAAGGATGCAGTGATGCCAATCTCATCCCAACCTCCTGGGTGTGCCTGTGTGTCCCAGAGATTTTGGGAGGCCCAGAGGTGCCTCTGACATGCTGGGTGCACAGTGGGCCCTGCACACAGTGACGTGTGTCCTGCAGAGCCCAGCCACTTCCCCTTCCAGCCCCCATCCCAAAGCCACATCCTGAAAGAAAGGGATGGAAAATGATTTGAAAGCTAGGATGAAGAGTTTGAATTATAAAAAGTTAGTTGGTTTTTGTAGATGATGGGATACTAAGAACTGCTCCTAAGGATGGTGATAGCTGGTGTTTGGAAAGGTTTTGCATAACAAAATGTGACAGTTTTTAATTTTATTTTAATCCTTCCAAAGGTCTATTTTGGCTGATAATTTACCCTGTGTGGTGTCCTGGTTGTGTTTTGGGTGACTCTCAGAGGAGGGGCAGGGCATGTTGGAACATGGGGAGCAGAGCTCCTGCTCTGTCTGCTCCTCTCCTGCCTTCCAGAGGCTCGGGAGGAACTGAGCCCCAAAGTCCTGATGAGCTCCATTTCCAACTGCCCTCCCTTGTCACATCAAACAGCCGCTGCTTAACCCGGGCTCCAGAGAAGGAGCTGCAGGTGCAGACACAGATCCCTGCCCAGTGATGTTCCTTGCTGCTTCCCAGGCAGGCCAGGCAGGCTGTGTTTGCCCCCGTGCGTTATTCCGTGTGCTGGGGTGGTTTTCATCCCCAGGGCTCCACCACAGCGTGGAGCAGCTCCGGCCAGACCCCTGGAACGCCTCTCACGCAGACACAGAAAGAGCCCCGCGCAGCAGGGGTTGAAGTGGCACACAGCTCTCACTGCTCTGAGCAGAGCTCAAGGAGTGCTGCAGGTTTTTCCTCCGTGAAGGTAAACAATGGAACTAATGGGAACGCCACAAAAGCAGCTGCCAAGTCATGGGAGTACTGGGAACCCTGCCCTGCTCCAGGTGACCAGAGCAGGCTGGAGAAAGGGCAGGGGAACACCTCCTGTGCTCAGGTGAATTTAACGGAACACTTGAATTAGGAAACAAAAAATGTGATTTACTGAATTGCAGAAGTTTGAAACCTGCAAGGAGATGACAATCCATGGATTAAAAATGTAAACAAAGGAGGATGAAGGGACACTGAGGGAGCATCATTTTCAAATGGAACAGTGAAGGGAAGAGAGAGAAGAAATTCATTTATATTACAATATTTATTGTACCAGGCATTCATTCATGGGTCAGGAAACCTTCCTGTCCAAAGCTACCAACAAATAAAGAGGCAAGAAAAGGGCTGGGTAGGAGGGAGAGCAGAAAGTGTTCCCAGGGATGTCTGCTGGAGGGAGGAACAGCCTTAGCCCTTGCTGGTGTTATTCTGAAAAGGTCCAACTTCACTCAGGGCTGTATAAATACAAAATAACTTTAAAAATGTGGGGCACCGTTTGCTCACCCTCAGCTGTGGGGGAGAACCCCGTTTTGGAGGGGTTGAGAACTCCAGGACTGTTCCTGTCCCAGGTTTAAGCACACGTTGGCCACTTGTGGATTCGGGAATGGGGTCGCTGCAAAGTCCCTGGGGCTCCAGTCCAACCAGAAACCGATGGCCAGCGTGGGATTCTTTTTCCTGGCATTGCCCATGACTGTTTGGGCAGGACTGGCAGCAGGTTTGCTTTTTTCCTGAGGAATACCCACGGAAATGTTTAAAACGCCGTGGTTACTGGGCTGTCCCTGTCCCTGCAGCCTGGAGCCACCAGCTCTGCCTTCCCCAACACCCCCAGACAGCCTCTGCCACCTCCTCAGCACCGGTTGTGCTCTTCGTATTGACTGTACCAAGCTGCTCCTATTGGCATTTTTAAGCTTAGGCGGTTGATAGATTTTTCCTTAATTTCTTTAATTTCCGAATAATCCCCTGTATTTGTCTCACTGGCTGCGCTGTGAGGTCTTTAGTGGTACACAGAAGGGCTGCCCTGCCTTGCCAGGCGCTGCCTCCTCACCAGCGCTCCCAGTTTGCGGGGAGCCCCGCTGCCCCCCGGCGGGAGCTGAAGCCTTTCCCGGGCGGGAGGCAGGGGCCGGGAGCCGGGAGCCGGGAGCCGGGAGCCGGGAGCCGGGAGCCGGGAGCTGGCCTGCCGCCGTTTGGGAGCCCTGCCCTCGCAGCAGCCGTCCCGGAGGAGCGGAGCGCAGCCCGGCTGTCAGCGGGGACTGACGGCAGGCTCGCCCCGCGCTGCTTGAGCACCGCTCGGGAGAGGAGGCGGCTGTCTCCAGACTCGCTGTCTGTGCCTTTTATCCACTTCTGACATAATTTATTGGAAATGAGAGGAATTGTTTCAGAACAAGCGTCCCTGACAGCTTGGCAGATTGATAGAGAGGTTTTCTGATTCCATCTCTTTTTCCTCTCTTGTTCCCAGCGATGCCTCCCTGCCCTTGCCAGTCTCTTGCAGCAGCCGTGGCGCGGATGAGGTGCTCAGACAGCCGGTCCTGCACGGCCTCTGCAGGGCTTATTTCATTTCCTGGGGGCTGGCTCCTGCCTGTTTATCCTCTCAGCAGATCCCAAAGTTGCTTTAGCAGAACGCTCCCCCAGTATGGATTTTATCTGGCCTAGGAAGGACCCCCTGGTCCCCTGCCAGGCCATGGGTGCTGAGCTGGGACCTGGGCACGCTGGGGCCTTTGGGATCCAGTCCTGCAACAGGGCATGAGGCAGAATTCCCACTGTCTTTGCTGAGTAAATGCTGTGTTCCTGCTCCCCAGCTCCCAGGGTATCCTTTGGCTTGTAGGAAATCCCGCCCTTTGCCCTGGTGAAATTGCAAGAACAAATCTAAGGATTTTTGTTTATTTCTTAGAGATGGAATCAGTGAAATAGTGTTGGGACTGTGGGCTCAGTGCGGAATATTCCCCCAAAAGGGCAATGCAGGGTATGGCTGTCACCTGAACAACATCCCAGGAGCACAGCTCTTGATAAAGACGCCTTGAAGAATTTTACCCAATTAGTCATTTTTCAAAGACTTTTTCCCTTTGTTCGGAGGAGAAAAAAATAAAGTAGGTTTCTGAAAGAACCCCTTGTAAATAGCAGTATTTCTGTTTAGCAAACAAGCATCCTGCCAGACTCTTGCTCCTGTCCCTGCCTTACCTCCAGCCTGATACCTCAACGCATGAGCTCCAGTGCTGGTAGCAGTGCCCTGCAGTTCATCGGTGCAGATACTGGGGACTCTGGTGCAAGGCGATGGGTCTCGTCCCTCCCGTCCTTCTGGCTCACCTGACGAGGTGACTGATGGCAAAATGAGTCAGAGTCAGGAACTGTTTGTGCTCGGGAGGTGTTAAACTGGGTTATTTACATTGTTCCTGCAGCCCCTCCCCAGCCCCAGAGGTAACGCTTTTATTTCAGATCTTGATTTTTCTGCAAAACGCCTGAATCCCATCCCGTGGTCCTGGGGTGGAAGCATGGGCGTCCAGGGCAGCACAGGCACGGGATTTAAGGTCCCTTCCAACCCAAACCAGTCTGGGACCCCGTGGCTGTGACAAGTCACTGCGGCTGTGTCTGTACAGGACAGGAGCACAGCAGAGCAGGTTGTGCTGAGGAATGCCAGCACCTTCAGGAATATTTGCCAGGAGAAAAGTGGCCGGAAACAGTTGGAAGATGCTGCTGTTCCGTGTGTGTGGCCGTGACGATGTCGCTCCCTCCGAGCCTAAGGAACTTTGTGTTCATTTTTAACTGGCAGCTTCCGAGTGAGGAGCAGGAAACAATGGAAACCGCAGGATCTGAATTGCTGCCCTGACACGGGTGGTTCAGAGGCAGGGCAGGACCGGCCGGTATCCCTGTGGGATCCAGCCCGTTCCTCCCTCAAGGGGTGCCTGAGGTTTGACTCCTTGTTCCCCCCCCTCCCCAACCCCTTTTCCTTCCCTGTAAAGTCACTTTCAGGGCTGTGCCTGGTGGAATTTGGAGGTGTTTATTATTCTGCTCCCCAGGTCTCTCCAGATGTTTAGCTACAGGGTAGCTCTGCTGCTCAGCGCCGTGCAGCTGCTGGGGACAAGGAAAGGCAGCATCTGTGCCTTGTCTGGGGAGCCGGGATTTCAGTCCCTGCAATGTGCCCCCAACTTGCAAGGAGCTTTTGCATTTCAGTTAAACTGACTTCAGAGCACACCTAAGATTTATTCCTGCCTTTCAAATTAACTTCCACATCCTCAGCTGGCGGAAATTGCTGAGCCTCTCCTGAGTAGGGCTCAGTTTGCATGGAAAGGGATGTGGATCAGGGCAGAGAAAGGGGCTTTGTATCAGCCCAGGTACGGCTTGGCCTCTGGGGTAGTTCAGTGGAAGTAAAACATTTATTTACTTTATAGAACAAAGTTTTTTATTGTTTATATTTTGTAGGTTTTTTCCTCCTAGAATTATCATAAAATATATCTTTGTAAACTTAAGACATTACCATGCTTTTAGTATTTTAATTGAAAAATAAATGTTATTCTGGTTTTTGGGGTTTTAAAAAAAATGCTTATTTTTTTTAAGATGTCAGTTTTGGTTAATACCTTTATTTTTAGTCTAGCAGTGTGAAAGAGAAGTCAGTAATTTTTCCCTGATAAAATGACATTGGCACAATTACTTATCACAATCCCAGCTGCTCTCTGCACCCTCATGGTCGCACCTGTGATGTTTGGAGGAATCCCTGCCTCCCTACTCCCTCAGAAGCTCTGCTATCATTATTCAAATATTTGGGAAGTGGGTTCTGATGAAAAGGCACCGTGGTGCTGAACGCTCTCCAAACCTTCCCCAGAATATCTCCAATAAATTAAAGAGCCTGCTCTACAAATACCGGGCAGGAAAGCAGGTGATGTGGGGAGTACAGGACCCGGTGGGTGATTCCTTATGCCCACGGAGTGCTTGGGCACATCCCCTGTGGGAGCCTGGGGACACGCGCGGCCCCTCCGCACCTGGAGAGACTTCCCAGAACATCAGCCCCGACGGAGCAGGGAAAATAACTCCCAGTCCCTTCCCTGCCCGCCCCTGGGATGATCCTCTCCTCCCCAGCTGTGCTGGGCTCTCGGGGGACTCCCCTGGCATCCCAAAGCCATCCCAAAGCCATCCCAACCAACGTGTCCTTAAATCCTGGGAGAAACTCCCTCGTGGATTCCTGGAATTGTGCCCCGTTTCTCCACACCTCTGCACAATCATCACCTTTTCTCCGGCCTTTTCTCTGGCATCAGCAGCCCCTGAGCTGACCCATCCTAGGAATTCCAAGCTCTTTTCCCTCCCCCTGCCAGCTGGAGCCGCAGCAGGACCCGGGAGCCCCTTTTTCCCTCCGAAGGCAAAACAGCCCTTTTCAGCCTCTCCTAAATAGGTATCAATACCTGGCTTTTACAAACAAGAGGAATTAGACTTGGTAGCATTTTGCTATTTGAATGACCTACTCAGTGGAATTACAGCAGCAAACTAATCCTTTAGGAGAGATGGCTCTATCAATCTTGGGATTTTTCTAATGTGGAAGCTACTCAATTGCATCTCAGAAATCAGGGAGGTAATTACTCATGCAGACAGCACAAAATGAAAAAAAAAAAAAGAGCAAGTTCTGCTGAGTATCCCTTTTAGGAGAAGCAGTGGAACAAGGAAAACAGCCTCTATAATCAGTCAAATTCTTCCACTAATTTTTCAGGTGTTGAAGGCTATAGTGAGGATACATGCCATGAAAGTTAACAAAGCAAAGTGGCTTTAATAGAGGGTTTTACAAGAGAAAAATGCCTCTTATTAGGCAAACCTACTATTTTAGATGTAGTTCCCCGTGTTACAACTTCATTGTTTAAAATAGACATGTTGGGAGATAAATGCATTCCCAGATGCCTTCGGAGGCGCTGGGCTGCGGTGACAACTGCCGGCTGTCCCCTAATCAGCACCCCAGTGACAGTGGCAGCACCTGCAGGCGAGGCCAGGCAGGGGCAGCCTCACAAGAGGTGCTGGGTTCATTGTCAATGCCAGGGACACCGCAGTGACAGAGGGGAAGCCTCAAGAGAAGCAGAAACCCGTAAATAATGCTGAAAAGAAAGAGCGCTCTGGATATTTGGGATTGCTTTGAGTCCTGTCTGGATTATTAGCTCTGAAATATTATTGCCAGGCTGGACAGCTCCTCCTGCAGCAGAGGCTGGGCTAAGGGAGGGGGTGGCTCTGTTCACTGAGAAACTTCTTACCCAGGGACACTTTTCCATGCAACATCTGACACCAACCCCAGTAAACTGGGGGGCCAGGCAGGAAGGGACCAAATCCTCCAACATGACCCCAAAAACCAGAAAAAATCTTGAGACTTCTCTCTCCCCTGTGCTCTGATGTGACTTTGGGCTCCTCGGCCCAGGGTAAGTCTTGTGCTGAACTTTCCCACTGTATCGGGGACTTGGGGATGCCGAAGGGAAATCATAAAATCATGGAATGGTTTGGGTTGGGAAAGCCCTACCCAGCACTGCCAAGGCTGCCGGTAACCTGTGTCCCCAAATGCCACATTCACAGGCCTTTTCAATCCCTCCAGGGATTTTAAACCCCTCCAGCCCTGCCCTGCGCCGGGGCTTGCAGCTCTTCCTGGGTTTGCAGGACTGAAATGAAGAACTGACTGCCTCAGCCTTCTCCACATCCTCGGTCCCCTGCCCCGCTCAGCAGCACTTTTTCCTTAGTCTTCCTTTTGGAATTGACAAAAACACACCAGCACCAGCACCACGGAGCTGTTCCCAAACCCCCGGTGCTGCGCCTTCCTGGCAAAGTGTAAAATGTGCTTTTAATGCGAGCCCCGTCCCTTTAAACACCCATAAAGATCACTCAAATCCTGTACTGAACCAGGGGGATGGCCACAACCTCCTGCTGGTGCCAGCGTGGGCCTGAGGACACAGGGGAGAGTGTCCTTCAGCAGCCCCTCAGCTGAGAGGTGGTGCCTTCTGATTCAGTTTGAGGCTCCTGAGGGAGGCAGCGGGGCTGCTCTCGCCGGGGCTGTCAGTCAGATCAAAAATCCAAGGGATGCTTTGGAATGAAGGTGAGGGCCTGGAGGGTCTCTCAGACACTCCACAGCAGATGCCAGAGCAGGGGTGGAGGGATGCTCTGTGCCCAGCCTGAGAATTCCTGCTGTGCTCTGCCGGGCTCAGGCAGCCCAGCCTGTTCCCTCTCACGTGGGGCCTCGTTTGGAACGGTGATATTTGGAGATTACTGATTAAGCAGAAATAAAGAACAGTGAGGCCCTCAGTTCTCAAAGGTTTCTTGACTTCAGCGGAGTTGTGGTGACTTACCCTGCTCCAAATCCAGCTGGGAGAGAGAGCAGCAGCGCACGCAAATTCCTGGAACTGCCCTGTGTCCGACTCACTCCATCGTGCTGGGGCCGGGAAACCCAGCTCTGGAGCAGCAGGGATCTGGGGAGCTGTCCTGTCACATGCCAATTCCCCATCCTGCTTCTTCCTTAAAGCAAACCCAGAAATGACCTGGAGGTTCTCCATCCTCTGCTCTGCGTTTCTGGGACATGCAGGCTGACCTGGGCATTTTGCTGTCGGGGAATGGTTCAGGGCTCCGTTGTTCAATATCCATAAAGCACCTTGGGGTCTGCGGCTGAGGGACCCCACACAAGGGCAAAGTCCTGGTTTTATTCCAGGTTTTGGGGACAGAAGTGGGAATGCTTGACCCAGTGATGGGAACAGCCCGGTGGGCTGGCCTGGCGTTAGCGGGATCAGTGAACCCCAGCGTTTGTGGGGTTTCCAGGATTTTTATCCATTTGTGGCATCCTTCTAAATGCTCAGACTGAGTGGATGTTTGCCAACACTTTGATAGAAGCAAAAGGTTTTTATTTTTAAATATTTTAAGGAAATAACCTTTTCTTCAGGCTTTGTCAAACATTTACCAAATTAGATGGAAATATTCCTCCTCGAGCATTTACAGATGTTAGTGAATAATTGTCAGCACTCCTGTCTGCATGCTGGGAAAATAACGGTATTGTTTTATCTAATTGTATATTTATCTGATAAAGACAATTAGCAGAGAAGACAGATCACCCCTCTCAAGGTATACATTTATTTCTATGCAGACAGTATTTTATATGTTTATAGGAGTACGTGTGTGCTGTAATGTATCTGTTTGGGGTTTTATTAATAAGAGTTTACCATTTTTACAAGTTTAGCTTGCATAAAATCACAGACCTTCCTCCAAAGCCAATGCATTAATTGCTAGAAAAGAACAGGAAAATATAAACAGCCTTTCAAGGGAATAATTTTCTAAAAGTCAGAATCTGCAAAGCTTATTTCTGATATCACGAGTGCAATGGAAATGTTCACCAAGGTAAGAAGCTCCTGTTTCAGGGCTGAAATCTTTGCTGCTCTTTCTGGAGCAGTGAGAGATCCATGTCTTCATTATAACGATCTGCAGTATATTGAAGGGACTGCTTAGAGCCAAATTAATCTGTAACCTTGAGTTCAGTCACAGTTCCAGCTCGGTATCCCACAAAAGGTGCAGAAGGGATGAAGCGTTCCCAGGGAAGCTCAGACGGGTGTAACTTCCACACGAAGTTTTCCCTTTCCCAGCAGGTCACCACACTGCGCTCCTCTTCATCCTGGAATTAATTTTATTTTGTATTTTTTCTAGCTCACAAAGCTGGAAATATTTCTTTTAGCCTTCCTGAGGGGGAATACACCCACCAGAACCTTCCATCACCCCCGTCCCCAGTCAGGCCATGGGCACCCAGGTGTTTGCTGTTGGCCAGGAGCCTCCTGCCTTTCCTGGCCACTGCAGCGGCCCCTCACGGGCTGGGCTCTGGAAACCATCCCCAGGGCCAGAAATGCAAATGTCTGCTGCCAGTCCCAGGGAAATGGCACAGGTGGGAAGGCTTCGGCACCAGCAGGAGCCCGAAATGCAGCTGGGAGGGCTGAGGGTGCCCGGGAGGGCTGAGCTGCCGCTCCTCCTTCCTCGGGCACCTTCCCAGAGAAGGCCTGTGGCTAAAGCACCCCTGCCCCTGTGGGGCCCGGAGGGCTGTGGGGTCCTGCCAGGGCTGTGGGGCCCTGACAGGGCTGTGGGGCCCTGAGGGCGGGGGGGCCCCGGGGGCTGGGGG
>VZRQ01010472.1:53314-91925 GCA_013397975.1 Machaerirhynchus nigripectus | reverse complement strand
TGTGGGGCCCTGCCAGGGCTGTGGGGCTGGCGCTGGGGACACGGGGCAGCGCTGGCCCTGGCACTGCTGAGGGAGGGTTGGCCTCGAGGTCTGGCCGGGCCTTTCGGCTCCGCTCTGAGGTGAGCCAGGGCCTCGCTGCACACGGAACGTGTCCCCTCCTGCGTGGGGCAGGCGGTCACCGGGATTGATCTCAGTGAGCCCAACCGCCCCTCACAGGAGCCTCTTGCTCTGAGCCACTCACCAAACCTTCTGCCCCCAAAATGGGGACCCCCTGCACCCCAGAGCAGGCGGGGTTCAGCCCGGGCCAGCGTCCCCTGCCCTGCACTGCAGTTTGCAGCTCCAGTACCTGCCAGGGGAGGATCCAAGCGCAGCTCTGGGGCTGAGAGGTTGGAGCAGATCCACCAGGGCCCTCTGCCCTGCACTCACTCCTCCTCCAGCCTGGAAACTCGGTGAGACTCGTTCTCCTGGAGCAGGTATGTCTCACCTCTTCTTTTGGGTCAGAATTCAAACCAGTCGAACAGATCATCTTCTCTGAGCAGCTCCACCATTTCTGTCTGTGACGCTGCATCAATGAGTATTTCCCATTTAGTTAATTTGCAGAAAAGAAACCCCAGCTGACCTTCCCCCAGCCTGGCAGTGATTTACCAGCCGTGGATCTCAGCGCAGTTGCCATCAGTTTGTATTTACTTTTCACATCCTTCCCCGTGTCCGTGACACGCAGTGAGGCTCCTCTTGCTGATGCAATAACGTCTTTCCAGTTGCTTCTCCCCTAAAGAAAAGTTTTTATTTCTGAGCGTGCCTCCCTCTCCCAGCTGCCCTTTAACCGATGTCAATCCATTTCACGTTACATTTCTGTCCATTCCACTTCCTTTGCTTCCCCAGACCTCAATCTGTGCACGGAGACCTTAATCTCTGATGTGGAACTTTTGTCAGGCGCTGTCTGGGAGCCCAGGCTGGAATCCCGTGTCCTTCCCCACAGGCACGGCTGGGTGGGGATGGTGGCATTTGCTTTCCCAAAGTTCCAGGGAAAGCTGGAGCCGGGAGCCTCCTGCAGCCCCTCCAAGCACCCCAGTTCTCTGTGGGTAGGTTCCAGCTCAGGCAGATCCCCCACTGCCTGGTGCAGTGGGGCTGCCCTGGGAATGGGACATTTACTAACAAAACAGCCCAGCTCACACTGATTTTTCAGGAGGAACACTCCGGTCCCCGTATCTGACCAAGCGTGGAAGGGGTGGTTGTGATCCTGCCTTAAATATGCGACAGAAAACCGACAGCAAAGGCTGGTGCCAGTTCAGGAGCTGTTTTCAGATGTGTTACCAGGCACCTAATCTGCTAGAAGTATCGATTTTTAGCACTACTGTTGGGTAACTATTTCATAATCCTCATTTCCCTTGGTCCACCTTCTTCCTCCCTCTCCGTAGCTTTCTAAGGAAACACCAAGATACAAATTTCATACAGAATGGCTGGGGGGTCTTTGAGTGAGGAATACGTGCAGGGGGGTTTGCTTTGTGATTGCCAGTGCTATTAAGTGCACACCAAGTGTTATTTCCTTGAAGTGTGTTTGTAGGGGAAAGTTAAATTGAGGGCAGGAAAAGTTGTGGATTGGTGGTGTGTATTTTTTAAAAATATCAGATTTAATTTGTTTAGGAAGTAAATGTTATCACATTTGTGAGGAGGAGCACTTGATGTTTGTGGCACACGGTTAGTTCTGTCCCTGCTGAAGGCTTGGGAAGGCTCTTAATCGTGCTATAAATCAGTATTTATAAAATAGGTGATGTTTATCAGTTGGGGTGAGGGGGAGGTTTGCAGCCTTCGCAGGGGAGGTATCTTGCAAGGACCGAGGATTTTGGTGCCTGCATTTTCATGCCAGCAATTCCTGCTCCCTGACTCATCTGGGATTTAAAACGAATCACCCCAAAACAACATCTCAAAAAAAAAACCCGCAATAAAGGACCCCTTTTACTGGCACTGACTTCATCACACCCTGCTCCTTCCCACGTGCCCAGCCGAACAAAGGGGAAAGCTGTGGAGCTGCAATTCCCAGAGCCAGCCAAGGAGCCCTCGGCCAAGAGAGGGTTCCTTGCCCATGACTCACCAGCTGCTCCTTCCCTCCTTCCATCCATCCCCAGCTCCCTCCTTCCATCCATCCCCAGCTCCCTCCTTCCATGCATCCCCAGCTCCCCACTTCCATCCATCCCCAGCTCCCCCCTTCCATCCATCCCCAGCTCCCTCCTCTCCCAGCCCGCAGGAGCTCTCCCTGTGCCTCGCTCCGGCTGTGGTCCTGCTCATCGCAGGGGATGGCTTCAGCCCAGGGGAAGGGGTTGTACGTTGCCATTGGAATGTCCCCCCTGTCCCCCCTGTCCCCTCTGCTGAGAGCACGGTGGTTGTTTTGTCCCTGTCCCCTGATGCCCGGAGCTGCCTCTGCCCAGCCGGTTCCCTCCTCGCCTCCTCCTCTGGGACAGCAGGGAAAAGGCAGAGTGGATTTTGCCCCTCTCGCTGCCTCCTGTGCGCGGGAAACGCCCCTTCCTTCCAAATCCTCTCCGAACTCCTCTGCAGACACTGAGGAGGGCTGAGGGTTGGAGAAGAGAAGCTCCAGGGAGAGCTCAGAGCCCCTTGCAGAGCCTCAAGGAGAGCTGGAGAGGGACTGGGGACAAGGGCTGGAGGGACAGGACACAGGGAATGGCTTCCCACTGCCAGAGGACAGGGCTGGATGGGATATTGGGAAGGAATTCCTCCCTGTGAGCGTGGGGAGACTCTTTTATCTTCTCATCATTAGCCAGCAATCATCCCTTTTTTGATGATTTTTCCCTATTTCATTAATTTAGCCCCAATTTTTGTGCATTGCCTTCAGTGAATTCCACTGATACACTTTGTAATTTCCCCTGATGTAACTTTAATGCTGTGTCATCCCTAATAATACAATACAGAATAGTTAGGGAATAGTTGATTAATATTCTGCAGATTAATAAGAGTTCTCCTGCTTCCCTGAAGCTGTTGCCACCATTGCTGATCCAAGCAGCCCAGCCCTGTTTTAAACACACCTGCAGCCCCTGTTCATTTACAGACACCTGTTCTCTGTTTAACTTATAAACACACAGAGAGACTCTGGCTCTATTGAATCAAGATGAGATGAATCTCGGAAAACTTTAAAAATTATTTTTAATAGGTTTTGATTTAACTTGTGGCCACAGTGCGTGAAAAAAATAGAATTTATAAAAGCAGCAACGGGTGAAAAAAAAAGCCATTTTCATGCAGGATTTGCCTGTGCCACTATTGCTCAGTTTGGATTTAATTCAAACAGAGCCCCAGCCTGTCTCTTCCCTCGTCCTCCTGTTTTATTAGAGAAGATGCTCGCCTGCATTAGCCACTTATTAGATAAATACAGGAAAACTGCTTGTCATTTATGGGTTTATCCATTATCATCTCGCCCATCGGATAGAGTAGCCTGATTTCAAAGTGACAGCTGGTGGAACCTCTTCTTGATACATGCTAATCCAGTTTTTATTATGGAAAAATTGCCTGTGCTTTCAGGGAGTGAAAGGCAGTTACCAGACGTCGCTGCTGGGGGCGGGACCTTGTGATCTCTGCTCTAACAGCCTAAAAATGAACCATTATCTCCCGGGGAAACGGCGCCCGGGGAAAACACGGCCAGGGACCACGCGTGGCGTGGGCATGGCAGAGTGAGCAGCTCCTCCTGCTGCGTCTGTCCTGGGGGGAATAAAGCCCAGCCCTCGTGCAGCCACGCTGTGGGGCGAGGGCTGGGTTTGGGGGGCACAGGGCTGCACCTCTGGCTGCATTTGGGGAGATGGTGGCACTGGGAAGGGGCCTCCCGCTCTGCCCTGGGCGGGAGGGAATGTTTGAGAGCAGCGGGATCATGTATCCCTGGCGCCTGGGGAGGATGTGGGGCAGGGCTGGTGCTCGGGGCCCTGCAGGTTCTCATTCCTGAGCCTCCACGGGGTCTGGTGGGATTAGGGCAGCACCTGGAGAAGGACAGGGTTGGGATGGACCAGGTAAAATTCCCAATAAATTCAGTGCAAACCTCTGAGCCTGCTGGGGAGGGATGATGAGGGGACGAGCTTTAAAACAGGAGACAATATTCCGTGACACCAAAACCTATTATCCCAAAGCCCTGGAACACTGAGCCCCTTCTCCCCCAAACCCCACCCAAGGCAGGGCAGCTGCTGCCTGTGCAGTGCAGAGGAGCAGCTCCTTGTTGCTGCCACTCCTGGATGGCATCTGGAAAAGAGCAGTTGGCTGCTCCGTTGCTCCCCAATTATTAATTTATCACTAAATTTATTAGAAGTCGCTAGATAACAGAATCTTGGTTAATTGAGAGAATAATAGATGTTCCAAGCCTTGATTTCTTCTCCCTTTGACTTTATCAGATCTCACTCACTCCAACGTGCATGTTCAACCCCTGATTTAAGTCAAACACTCTGGTTTAAATTTTGAATTAGAAAAGAATTAGCACCGTGTCATCCAGGCTTGACTTGCTTTCTGAAGCTTAAATAAAAAGTTTTGTCAAAGCAGGGACTCTGTGAAGGTTAAGTGCCCCTACATGTACAGACCCTTAAAGACACTTTTTCTTGGAGATACTGAAAGAAATGGAAAAAAACCTCTCAAATAGAGCCATGTTTAAACAAAATTTTAAAAAGGAGAAAGACAAAAAGAACTGCTCTTCTTTATTCTTCTGTCTCTGTACAAAATACTTGTTTTACTGTCAATATGCTCTGTGTGAGCTCTCTGATTTTACTGGACTCGGCTGGGTTTGAGGCAAAGCAGCAGGAATTTGTGTGCACGGATGTCTGGCTGCAAAGAGCGTTTTGAGACATTCAGCAGTAAAATTTGATATTGATTATGGAAGTAACGGTGAAGGAAACAGGGCAGCAGGGAGGAGCCTTGGTTTTGTCAGAGCTGGACTGGTCAGGGCCCAAAAACTCGCGTATTTGTGTCCAACGTGAAGTTGTGTTCTCCTCCCAGTGCAGCTCATCCTGGAGCTTAAACAATCCCTTTGGTGAGGGTTCCTGGCCTGCCCACAACACCTGGAACTGAATTTCCCGGGATGCTGCATTACACTGTTGTTTTGGTGGGGTCATGGTGATTATTTCCCAAAGAAACCAAGCGGCAGCCACAGGTCTGGTTTGGGTGCTCGGGAAGGAGCTGGTTTAAGCTCCAGAGAGAAATGGGGGCTGCACATGGACTGTTCATGGGACCCAAATTCGCTGCTGTGGGTTTGGGGTATGAAGCAGCCCGTGCCCAGGAATTTGGGGTGGAGAACTCCCTCTGCTTCTCTCCCAGCCTGGTACAGCTGCCAGGCCAACCATCAGCTCTGGGGAAAAACAGGCTGTGAACTTACAGAATATTTTTTGGGGGGTCCCTGTGTTGGGAAGCTGCCTAGAAATGGATGTGGTGATGCTGAAACTGTTCCGTGTTCCTCCAGATCCTCCCGCTGGCCGTGGTGAACGTGCGGAGGGGCTGGTCCTGGCTTTGGAAGTGGAAATATTCTGTTCCCTACGCCTGTTTCCCAGGCGTGTGACATATGTTCTGTACGTGGAACACGCAATCCCAAACCTTTAGGAAAGGGACGGGGAGGATTCCGTGGGCCCAACCACGACCTATGGGAGCATTCCCACCTCTGTTCCCAGCCAGGACTGATCTCCTCCCGTATCACAGGCCCCAAATGAGATATAAATACAGATAAATAGGCACATGGTGGGCTATGGATGGCGTTTCATCCCCCATTCTGAATTTCCTGGGTTTCGTGGATTTAACTTATTTGAGCACAGTTTTCTGTGATTTAATATAGAATTATTTTAGATCAGAAACTGGTAGGAAAAGAGCTGACACTCTTTTTGCTGCTGCCTCCCCCTCCCCGCCCCCCTTTTTAAGGGAAAGAGCTTTATCTTAATTAAAGTTTAATTAAGGATCACGTTTGGCAGTACTTTTCACACCGATCTACACCAGCAGATTTTCTAAGGCTTAACTTTATCGTGCAGAAAATCCTCTTTTATTACTCCCAACCTGTTGTAAAAGCTGTTGGCACAGAGCGATGGCTGCTTCATTCAGTGGCCTTGTTTGCCGCTGGAAAATTCCCAAGTCTCTGGAGATAGCACCACTGTGGTTCAATTTAATATCTGTCCTATCACTACAAGACTCTAGCTCATTATTAATGATACTATTCATTAATTTCTTGTTGGGCTGATGTTGTTATTTATTAAAATATTAAAGAAAGCTCCTGAGACACATACATAATGAGGGACACCTCCATCTCGCTCCTGCACCGGCACAGGGAATGGATTTCGTGGAGCTTTGCCCCCACCAGCAGCCTCTCCTCCCTCATTAGTCCTCCCGGCTCTGAGTGACACCGTAAATCCATTTTGTGCTCGGCCCAATCGGCGCCTCTTACAAATGGGGGGCTCTCTTTTTTAATGAGCCATTCCTATGCAAAATGAATTGACTGCTGTCTAACTCATCTAATCTGCCCCTATTTGGGGGAAGGACTAAATTGCCTATATTTATATAGGGAATAAATAAAAGCCGACAGATTTTTTCCCTTTCCGGTCTTACATTTGGAAAATTTCAACATCATAAATTCTGGGTTTAAGGACCTGCCACCGTAGTTAACTAAAGCCCAGCGTGACATTTAGAGGCGTGATGGTTGTATTTAAAACAGCCTCCACCAGCAGTTTGTGCCCCGCCTCGGCCGTGGGACGCCTTCCCTCCCGCGCCCAGGTATCGCCTCCAGAAATTCCGAGGGCTCTTGATGTATGGCTCACCCTTTTCAGCAGAGGATCTCCGGCTCGTGGCCGCCCGGAGCCGCGGGAAGGAGCCACACACGGCCAAATAAATCAAATAAACTCGTAATTAATTTAGCGGTGATGTCACGTGCCTGGGCTGGGTGTTGCAAGGGGCACCCGTGTTAAGGGTCTCTTTTTGGCTGGCTGGGAAGGATGAAATCTGCATAACAATCGGGGTGGCATCTGAAGGTGAAGTTTTAATTTGTCCTGTGTGGTTGTTATTTTCACCCCGTGCAAATAATGACGGTGCTGAAGAAACACCTCCCTGTTTTCCGAGGATTAGCCGGACGTAATTGCAGCCTGGTTTGATCCCTCTTTTAATAACGGCCCCTCTCAGCCGCAGCCCCTCCAGCAGCTTTGTGTGGATTGAAGCTGCTTCCATCTGCACGCACCTCTGGACAGTTGGGGCCGTTTGTTTCTGAGAGGAAAAGCCCTTCCCTGGGTGCTCCAGAGCTCCGTGGCACAGCACCCTGACAGGGGAATGGGGTGGCACAGGGACTGCTGCTGACCTGGCAGGGAGCACTTCCGTACAAAAGGGACTTCTGGGGGCTGCTCTTCTTTTTCTTCCTGAGACAAAATACGAGTTTCCTGAAGGGACCACTGCATTGCTTTAACAGTGTGCCTGTAAATTTAGAAACCTTCCCTTATTTAAACAGAATTAAGTCCTTTTATTGTGTTTCTTGCTGACAGCCTGGCCTGGCCACATGGCTTCCAATTTCTTCCCTCAAAGTTGACACAGATTTAGTGTAGTTCAGATGCTGTTTGTTACCTCACGGATGGCTTTGGCTGGCAGGGGTCTGTCACTGCCAGGTGAAGTTCTGGACATCCTGGCCCACAATTTTAAACAGTATTTTACCAGGCAGTTTGGAATTTGATTTTTGAATGAACATTTTAAGGGGGTTTTCCTGAAGATCCCCCCAGTGAGTGCTCCCAGGGATGTTGTTTAGGCTTTGGTGTGGAAGTGGCTCCTTTGCAGGAGGGTTTCCCCCTGCCTGGGAGAGCTTGTTGGAGTACAATCCTCTTCCTGACAACTGTTTAATACTCTGCTCACACCTCCACAGCCTCTCTAATGCACGTGAGAGACTCTGAGTGATGCGAGGTCACCAAATGAGGCAGTTCTGCACTGGGAGGTCTGGGGGTGAAATCTTAATTTTGCCTGGACTAGGAGAAAGTCTCCTGTGACCCTAAAAATGAGCGGGTGCCACTTGGCTCCACCGAGGGTGTCCCGGTGCTCCTGTAGCAACTGTGACCTGTGCTCGGAGCTCTGAGTCAAAGCTCAGTGCCATTACTGATAATTAAAAAGAGTGGGAAGTCTGGGGGTCCCCAGCAGCAGAGGATGGAACAGGTAGTGAATGGAACTCCTGAAGGAAACAGGTTCCAAAGTCTGTGTGCCCGAGATCTGGGAAAACTTGGGAAAAAAGAGATCACTGTCCCTCAGGCTGAGCAGGGACAGCTCTGCCTGACTGGAATGTTCAGACAGTTTCTTCCTGCACGGTAAAATTATTAGGCTCTGGTCATGAAATAATGAGGGGGTTTTTGGTCAAAACTCAGTGGCACAACCAGAGGTTTAGTTCTGGTTTCTGGTGTTTTATTTTCAAGGCCATTCCCTTGGAGGTTTTTCTTTTTTGGGCCCCATATTCACACAGGTACAGAGCAGCAGCACTGCCAAGTCAGGTGTAAAACCCACCATGGGACCACCCCCACGAATTTGCCGGATGATGGTGATGATGATGATGATAATAATAATAATATCTTTGCATGCTCTTCTTTGAAGAATACATTTTGATGTGAATAACACATTGTGACATGGATAAGCCGCATCATTTTGTTGTACGGTTTAGCGGGCACCGTGGTGTTTGGTCACAGGTTGCACTCGATGCTCTTGGAGGACTTCTCCAACCTAAATGATTCTGTGATTCTCTTTTATTCCCTACTTCCCAAAACATTGTGGGTGGCTTGAAGCTCCTCTAACAAGGCTGAGCCCCGGCATTGCCTTTCCCCCGTTGCTGCCTCTCTGGAAGCCCCTGGCCGTGCCACGTTCCCAGCTCGTGGCTGAAGGCAGCAGGGCTGGAGCTGTTCCGCACAGCAAATCCCCCTGGCCTCGGCATCTCCGTGCTGTGCCCAGGGCCAGCTGCAGCATCCACGGCAAATCCCCACCAGGAGCTGCATCCACAGGGCAGCCCTGGCCCCGGCATGGAATCTGTCCCACGGCTGCCTCCAGAGGAGCGCGGTATTTAGGGAGAGCTGTAATTAAACACCCGGCTGTTGATTGGGAAATGCCACGTGTGACAGTTCCTGGAGGAGCCACCGCAGCCACACAACAGTTTTACTTCAAAGGCTGGGATTTTATTTTTTTCCTTTGCCTTCTCTCAAGGAACTGTGAAGGTTTTAATCTGAGTTTGGGTGTAGCTTTTACTGCAAATGTGCTGCCAGAGCCAGCGGAGCCCCTGGCACTGCTATTCCATGTGATTTGGGGGAATGCACAATTTGCTGCAGGTCTCCGAGGCTCTGTGGGGAGGGTTAATAACTCCTGGAGAGGTGGGAGAAAAGAAAGAATTTTATGTCTCCTGCAACCTGCAAGACTATGAAATGTTTCCAAGTGTAATTTTCTTGAAGTTAAAGTTGAGGTTATTAAGGTTCACGTAGCAGATAAAGTTTGCCACAATTTTCTTGGTCTCTGTGATCAGATGACAAGATTTCTAATTTATAAAAGCAGAGCAGGATGTTGGGGGCTCTGAACCATGCTCAGGGGATACACCCAGGGCCTCCCAGCTCCTCTCCCTCACATGTATTTTTATTTACAGGGAAATTTGAAAGCAATGCATTGAAGTTCCCCCAGTAACCCTCGGAGCTAGTTTCAATTTGTTTGCCTTTGTAAAGCTCGGTAGAAGCGGCGCCGAGGTCGGGAGCTGGGGGTCCTGCTGGTGGCCCTGGGTGCTGCCACCCCAAACCTGTGGAATTACTGTGTTCCTGAGCATTTTATAAATGGGTGTTCTGCTGAAGCTTCTGGGAAAACAGGTCACCTTTGAAAGAAGAACAGGTTAATGTCAATGTGGAGAAAACCAAAGTGGTTTTACAAGGAATTTAGAGGAAAGGAAGGGTTTTTGTATGGAATGTGGGTTGTTATTGCATTCCTGACTTTGTGACTCTTGGTGAAGTCATTGTTTGGTGCTTTAAAAAACACAAAGGGATGCCCCGTGTGGATGTGAATTTATTTGTTCCAGGCAGAGCACAGCCAGGATTTCTGGGCTGTGCTGCAGCTGATGGAGATCTCTGGAGTTTGTAATGGTATCATGATAAAAGGAACCACTCAAACAGGAATGTGAAGCTCAGCCAAACCTGCCTCGTTTCATTTCGTGCTCCCCCTCATGGGTTGCAGCAGAATTCTACCAGCAAAGCTTCTGCTCCCTTATGGAAAGTAGGAGGGCCCTGGAAGTGTCCAAGGCTGTCCAAGGCCAGGCTGGACGGGGCTTGGAGCACCCTGGGACAGTGGGAGGTGTCCCTGCCCATGGCAGGGGTGGCACTGGATGAGCTTTGAGGTCCCTTCCAACCCAAACCAGTGTGGGATTTTAAATCATGCCCAAGTCAATTCTTCACCTTCTTTTGAATAAATTGAGCAGGTTAAACTCGTGTCTCTCCCTCTGTAGCTCTGTCCACTCCAGTCGCTCCTGTGGGGCTTCTCAGGACCTTCTTGAAATTTTCAAACTCTTGTTTTGGAGTGTGGGCACCAAAAGGGGCCAGGCTGGGCCACTGGTGATCTCACTAATACAAAACAGGTTGATAAATCCACCTTCCTATTCCTGCTTGCTCTCCACTTTCCTGTCACTGACATAGTGGATAAAGAACTAGAGAGCATGAAAAGTTATTTCTGACCTCTCGCAGTTGTATTAGCGTAAGAGAACAGCACCTTTCATATCAGCGATGTTTGTTGTATTAATGAGGCAAAAATAGCCATTAACAGGCCCTGAGCATGCACTTGAATTTCAATAAGTGCTTTCTGTGCAGAGCCAAGCAGAGATTACACATCAGACTTAGCAGCTACTGGGGATGGCCAATTTTTAAAACACAGACACTTCATTTGGAAGGTTTTCTAATGCTAAGATGGAGATCTTAAATTAAATACCCGATCATCTAAACTCATCCAGTGTTTGATTTTTAGGTCTTACTGCTTCATCCAAGCTCAAGATGAAAAGACAGGCGTTAAAATGTATAAATATGCTCAGTTCCTCAGCCAGCTCTAATTGCCTAATGCCCCTCCACACGTTACTTAAAATGGATCACGACTTAAGAAGACTTATGTACATTCCACGGATAAAATTTATTGATTTCCTGCTCGGCTCTCAAGGCAGAGGAGAGCACAAAGACAGTGGTGTGTCTCGCACAGCAGTTCCAGCCTGCCCCAGCACCGCAGTTTCAGCCACAGCGCAACCTCCTCGAGCCTTGCAACACGTCAGATCCTAAAAACACACTCTGCCCGTGCTCTGCGGGGTGGGAAAGGCAGCAGGGCCCCCCTGGGCAGGCAGGGCCCCCCTGGGCAGGCAGGGCCCCCTTCCCGTGAACAAGGAGCACACGAGGAGCTCCAGCCGCTGCCGCAGATGGATCCTGAGTGCCCCTGTGAGCCCCGACCCAGCCCCGCTCCCTCCCCGGCCCCGTTCGTGCTGGCTGGTGGAGCTGCTGCCAGCACGGGCACGTGTTGGGCACAGGGACGGGCACGGGGACATGGCTATGGCTGTGCCCACGTGTCGGGTGCTTTCCTCTGCTCGGGGTGTTCTCCGTCCGCCCCTGAACGGGCAGGTGCGAGCAGATGGAGCCTGTCGGGAGCTCCGCTCGCAGCCGCACCCAGAACACAGCCCAGCCCGCGCTCTGCCACCTTCCCTCGGCTCCCATCGGGGTAGGATTAAGGCCTCAGGACTCTGGTTGTGCCAGGGTTTTGGAAATGTGGGATGGGTACTTCAGGGTTTTTTCAGCGCTCCGGAACATCTGTTTCGTGGTGAGTTTTTCCTCCTTGCCATGCTCTCAACCTCTTCTCTGCCAAAAAAGGGGAAAGGTATAAATCTATGCTTCTCAAGCTGAACATTTGGCCAGTAGGGGTTCTGAGGTATGTGTTTATGTGTATTTACTGGTCCTTCCAGGCATATTTAGTTTTGAACGATATTTTTAACAGGAAAATACAGAGAGAGGTTGTTGTACACCTTTAGAAACATACATAGAGATGCTCTTTTAATTTTATTAATTAAATGAATAACTGATTCTGTATCAAACTGGAATTATGCAAAAATCTGTAGGCTCACACTCAGGAGGTAAATCTGTTATGTGCAGACTTAGAATCATAAAATCCCAGAACCCCAGAATGGTTTGGGCTGGAAGGGACTTTAAATCCCCTCCAGTCCCACTCCTGCCATGGGCAGGGACACCTTCCACCATCCCAGGCTGCTCCAAGCTCCATCCAGCCTGGCCTGGGACACTTCCAGGGAGGAATTCCTTCCTAGTATCCCCTCTAACCCTGCTCTGTTTCAATGTGAAGCCGTTCCCCTATTCCTGTCCCTCCAGGCCCAGTAAATTATCTCCCTCCATCTTTCTTGTCATCCCCTTCAGGCACTGGAAGGCCACAATTAGAATTTATGCCATTAGAATTTTATGCCAAGTTGAATACAAAATTTTTAATTCAACAACAACAACAAAAAAAAGCACAAAACTTTCAGGAAGTTTCAGGGAAAAAAAAAACAACCCCGACACCGGACTTGCATTTCCCAGACCATCTGCATGAAGATCATTAGATTCCCTCTGTCAGGCTCAGGCAGACGCTGCCGTGTGACTGTAATTGTGCTGCTGGAGGTGTGTGAGGTGGGAGTCAGGTGGGCACGGCACGGGGAGATTGATGGAGCCGTGTTGGGCTAATACAGAGCAAGAGATGCTAAAGGCTTGTGACGCTCACATTTGCCTGTTCCATTACTGTGCTCTAAATGTTGTTTTCTCGGTGGCTCCTGCACTGATATTTCACTCATCTCAACTGGCTTTATTAAAAAAAATTATTAAAGCCCCCCCCAAGAAAAATGAAAACAGAAGAAGGAAGTAATCTCACCCTCATTTTCCATGAAGGCATTTTGGAGGCTCCCAGGCCGCTGTTTTTCATCTCAGATTAGAGGGGGCTGTGCTCATTCAGAAAATCTCCTCTGCATACACGGGGCTGGCGCTGCCGAGCTGGGGGGACAGGGCAGGTAGAGAAAGGCTCTGCAAACCAGGTGCTGAGGTGCCTTTAACAGGGCAGGAATGGGCTGTTGTCCCTCAGCTTCCCGGGCACGAGTTTGGGTTAAAACCCCAGCGTTTGAAAACAGACTGTGAATGTGTGGAGGTGGTTCTGGTTGTGAAGCAAACACAGGACTGGATCAGCAGGAGAGGGTATAACAAGGTCAGGGTGTCATTGGGTCAGAGATTAGGGTGGCTTTGGCTGGGAAGGGACCTTAAATCCCCCCCAGTGCCACCCCTGCCATGGCAGGGACACCTCCCACTGTCCCAGGCTGCTCCAAGCCCTGTCCAGCCTGGCCTTGGGCACTGCCAGGGATCCAGGGGCAGCCACAGCTGCTCTGGGCACCCTGTGCCAGGGCCTCCCCCCCCTCACAGCCAGGAATTCCTTCCCAATATCCCATCCAGCCCTGCCCTCTGGCAGTGGGAAGCCATTCCCTGTGTCCTGTCCCTCCATCCCTTGTCCCCAGTCCCTCTCCAGCTCCCATTGTGCCCCTTTGGGCCCTGCAAGGGGCTCGGAGCTCTCCCTGGATCCTTCCCTTCTCCAGGTGAACACCCCCAGCTCTCCCAGCCTGGCTCCAGAGCAGAGGGGCTCCAGCAGTGCTGTGAAACATTCAATTCCTATTTTCTCTTAATTTTTCCTTCTCTCTGTTCCATGGTAATGTCCTGCCCTGTCTTGTGACAAACATGAGCTGGGGTCCGGCTGAGGACGTGAGGAACATTCATTTTGTGTCCCTGAAAATCCAGCAGAAGGAGCCCACCCAGCATCAGCTGCAGAATTCAGAAATCAGGATGAAACTACAAAATTTCTCCCAGGGAAAGAGTGGCTTTTAGGACAATGTGACTTTTAGTTTGGACAGAAAGATTTTGGAGTTTCTTGACCGGCTGAAGTTGATTTTCTCTTTGAAGAATGGGTATTTCTGTGGACCTGGGCACAAATATTCTGTGTATTTTGGCTGGGTTGCTTTGAGTTGAGATTTTGATTTTGGTTTTTTTAATTTACTTCTGTATTTTTATTTTTTTTAAGGAGCCATCCTTTTAATCTCCTTTATACCAAACACGTTTGTATTTCAAAATATTCGGTGGCCCACAACTTCTCATTTTGCAACCATCTTTCTCTCCTATTTCAGATGGAGGGAAATTCCCAGGACTGAGCAGTGGGCAAAGCTGCTCTGTTTGCCCAGGATGTGGGGAGCTTTGACCCCGCTCCCCACAGGTTTCCCATTCCTGCTCCAGGCCAGCGTTTTCCCCTCGTGTCTGACGCTGGGCTCACAGCAACGCTCTCAGAATTCCTCAGGAGCTTCTCACTGGAAATCTCCGTGCCCTTATTGCGGCTGGGGTTTGATGAGCGCTGCTGGCACTTATTACAGATTAAAATCACATTCAGAGTCCTCTCGTTCTGAGCTTCTCCCTAATCCGGGCAGCATCAGCCCCGCTCCGCACCCCCTTCCCTTCCCTTCCCTTCCCTTCCCGAGCCTTCTGCCACCTGGGTGGAACTCCTGCTATCTGATTTTTTCTGTGCTGCTGCCATTAGAGGGAAATGATTTTTCTTCCGTTTGCTCAAAGCCAGATTTAAAGGCAGGTCCCCGAGGCAGCAGGAAAGTCGATCCCCTAAGCTACTCCCTCATTGTTTGCTTTTTTACATGTAATATCCCATCTCTGAGCCGGGCTGTAATTTAAAATACAGCACACGCTACGTAAATACATCCCTCAGAAATGGGCTAATATGACATTTAATGGAAATTAACTGCTTTTATTGTGGTGTTTTGTTGCACCGCCACCTGAAAAATGGATAAATCCACTTTGTATACATAGAAATATTGCCCGGGCTTTTCTTTTTGCCACTTTCTTGACTTCAAATGGATGTAGCTGCATTTATGCTGCTGAGCTCGTTTAAAATATATCCAGATATATGTAATTTTAACTACAGCAGTCCACCTAAGAATTCCACCTGCGTCTCTCCCCCATTAGTTATGTACTTATAGCACTGGAAAACGCAGAGATCCGTGGGGAAATTCCAGATAAACCCTCGTATTTATTGCAGGGCTGGAGCAGCAAAGGGTTACTTGAGCCCAGGCATTGTAAGTACAAGCAACAGGACTCCATTGGCTTTAATTTGTCCATGTCTTTCATTTGATACTCCCAGTATTAATAGCTTTGCAAGGAAATTCTGCAGTCATTAATCATAATAATTAATCAGATCCAATTATATTGCATATAAATGCGAACAAATTGCTGAAAAAATAATGATCTATCACCAACATGTCACGAGGAAAAAGAGACTAAAATAGTAATTAGAAGCAGGGATTTAGTTGTGTGCAAGTACTCTGTGCCTGATTTTAGCAGTGTGATGATCTGATGATGTAATTAGTGGGAAGAAAGTCAAGCAGGCTTTTGCAGCAGACCCCTTAATGACTGTGCAACGCAGGAAAAAATATCCTTGCATTGCTGACTGCTTTTATATTTACCATGAAACCCTTGCTGGCTTACAGAGATGGCTGGAAAAAATGTGGCTTCTGGCATTTTCCACCCAGTCTGCCTTGAGATGCTTCAGAAATATTCAGAATTCCCCCCAAAACTGGGGTGGGGCAGCAGCGCTGTCCCCCTGCACGAGGGGTGTGATCTGGGTGTAAATCTACTCATTCTGGTCAATCTAGGAAATCTACTCATTGTGGTAGATTGAAATCTGGGAGTAGCAGATTTAAACCCGTGCCTAGATTTAAAGCCATTACTAGCAGAATTAAATCCAGGTGCAAATGTGCTCATGGTAATTTCCTAAAGCTGGTTCTGTGGAAACCCTGTGTACAAGGGCCCCCCGTTTTCCCGTCACTGCCGGGTGCCGGACACCCAATTTCTGCTGGAAGCAGCCAGTTTTTTGTGTTCTGTATTTTCCTGAAGCAGCCCTGGCATGGCACAGGATGGCCCAGGGCGGTGCCAGCCCTCGGCCCCCTCTCCCACCCCCACCCCTCCCGTCCCTGGGAGGCAGATTTTGGGTGCCCCTGCCACGCACGCCCCGCGCAGCACGCGCTGAGCCAGCACCAAACCCGGGCTGTGAGGAGCAGCACCCCCAGGTCTTTAAACTCCTGTGCCCCGCTCCAGTGGATTACACTTGAAACACTGACTGAAGATTGATGAGCAGGTTTATGACAGATTTTCTACTTGAAAATAAATGTGAAGTTCATCATAGTTTTCAATACTAAGCACTGCACTTTCCTGCCTTTGATCTGGGTGTTGTGACTACTACAAAGAAATAAAACCTTATCTTACCTTTTCCAGCATCTACTGCAGAAGACCTCAATAATGCATAAGAACATCTGGAAGTGCGGTAATTTCGGCTATCAGAGATAAGAATTGACACAAAACAGGTAAACCCTACAAAGTCGTCATGTTGAAATGAGCTGATTAAGGTCTGGGAACATAAAACATCATGTAGAATGTTTTCATGCTTCCCATTTTCTATATATTTATATAGAAAAGAAGGAATGCCAATTATTTCATCTTCTTTTTTTTCCGGTGAGTTTAATAGGTTGATTAGCTGGGAGCTATATTATATTTTTATATAAAGAGACAGGAGTGACTGCAAATCTATTGCCATCTATTTCTGTTTAGAGTTAACTGTGAGTTCATAGAAAATACATGGGCATAGCAAACAGGGGTTTGAAATGACAATTTTTTACTGGTTGCAAGTGCTAATTGCTAGTTTCTCAAGGGTATAGAATTAATCACCTGCTAGATTTACAGTCTCTAGGTTGAGACCTGAGGATGGAGGCAATAAGAAAAGCTCTTGAGGGACATATCATATGGTGAGTCTAAATATCAGTCTCTATGCATATGTAAATTGGCAACAAAGTTTTTTCAAAGCTCAAGTATGCTAATTTCAAACAGGCAAGACTAAAGCTCGCTTTTAGCAGCTGTTTAACGTCTGCCTGTGGGTGGTAGAGAGAGCTTAAAATACAAGCAAACAGTGGTGCATAAGTAATTAAGCAACATTTTGCTGGGCATAAATAATTCTGTTTATATTGCTCTTTGAAGAGTATGGAATACAAAATAACAGCTCGAGTGCACCTTTGGTCACCAGAGGTTGGCTGTGCCTCCTCTTTACCTTTGCGCTGCTTCCACCTTTTCCAGGCAGGAATTAAAGGGGGGTCGGGGCTGCTCCTGCAGTTTGTGTGTCAGAGAACTTCACTCTGCATTGCAGCAAAACAAAACAGACACTGGAAAGTTTTTAACGTGGTGTATTTGCAGCTCAAATTATTCCCCTTCCTTTTTCCCGCAGATAATTCCCCTTCCTTTTTCCCCTCAAATAATTCCCCTTCCCTTTTTTCCCCCTCAAATAATTCCCCTTCCTTTTTCCCTCAAATAATTCCCCTTCCCTTTTTTTCCCCCTCAAATAATTCCCCTTCCCTTTTTTCCCCCTCAAATAATTCCCCTTCTCTTCAGTTCCCCAGCCTGAGCCTCCCCAGTGCTGCAGAGGGGTCTGAGTTTTAAAGGAGATTTATCTGTTTGGAGAGCTCTGCGCTTTCACCACATCAAAGTTGATAAAATTATGCCGCATGTGCTATTTTGCTAAATTGTAAAAATTAGTGAGTCAACTCGACTATTTTCAAGGTCATAAGGCTGTTGATAATCCATAAAACAAAACAGCCTGACTTTTGCAGTTGTTATCACTTAAATTATTGCATGCATTAAAATAATAAGATGGTTGCCTTTATGGGATTCTCCTAAACCCGGGAGTCACTGAAGTGGCTGAGCACAAAACGCTCGTGTAATTTTGATGGCTGCTCTGAATTGCCAGAATTGACTAAAAGCTGGAAAAACTAAAACAGAGAGATTTAAAAAATATCTCATTTGACTCAGTAAAGACCTTGAAATTAATCACAAGGAAGATGAAAGATGTAACATGATTTGGGAACATCTAGTCTGGAAAAAAGGATTATAAGTCCTGGCTGTGATAAGAGTCAGGATTTTAGAACTTGGGTTTGATTAAATGCTGATGGTTTAAAGAATTAGGAGTTAAAAGAAGAGGCGGTTTGTGGAGGAAACCCTCTGTGCTGGGTGCTGCAGCGAGGGCTGGCACCAATATTCCAGCTGGTTTGGTGGCACTGCTGTTCCCAGCTCGTGGTGCTGGAGAAGGCAGCAGGGATGGAGAGGGGAGAGAGTTTGGTGGCACTGCTGTTCCCAGCTCGTGGTGCTGGAGAAGGCAGCAGCGATGGAGAGGGGAGAGAGTTTGGTGGCACTGCTGTTCCCAGCCCGTGGTGCTGGAGAAGGCAGCAGGGATGGAGAGGGGAGAGAGCCTCGTGCAGCACAAATGCTGAGGGCACAGGGGCTGGGTTTGGACGTGGGGGGCTGTGGGTGCCCGGGAACTCTTGGGAAATCGGGCAGGAGGCTGGAACAGCTCCTCTGTTGATGGCATTTTGCTGTTTCCTTGGAGGTTTGGATTTGTGGATGGCCCGGGCAGGTCCTGGCTGCAGTGCCGTGGACCCCCCTGAGCACTCCCAGGCCTCCTCGGCACCTTCCTTTGGGAACACCCGCAGGGCGCTGGCTCCCGGGCTCTTGGAACTCAGCCTTTTCTTCCCACCCCCTCCCAATCTCCTCACCTTTTTCTCCGAGTTTAATTATTCATTCCCTAATTTGCTGCCTCTCCCCGCACACTCCCCTGGCAATTTGTCACTGTGGCTGAGCAGCGGCGCCGAGGCCGAGGTGCCAGCGCTGAGACTGATGGTGAGATGTTCCCAGAGCCACCAGCACAGCCCAGTGAGACCCGGCCTGGCCAGGCCTGGCTTGGGAATGTCACCTCCCTCACCGGCTCCAAACCCCAAACGAGAAGTGACCTGTGGGATCTGGGGATTCTGCACCAGTCACTGCTTCTCCCTGGTGCAGCACAGGCCCTGGCACAGGGTGCCCAGAGCAGCCGTGGCTGCCCCTGGATCCCTGGCAGTGCCCAAGGCCAGGCTGGACACGGGGGCTTGGAGCAGCCTGGGACAGTGGGAGGTGTCCCTGCCATGGCAGGGGTGGCACTGGGGGGGATTTAAGGTTCCTCCAGCCCAAACCAGTGTGGGACTCAATGATCCCATCAAATGACCATAAAGACTGGGTCTGGCTACGGGACCAGTGGTGCTGGAGGAGTAGATGGCCTGGAAATGCAGCTGCATTAATTATTCCAGGTCACTTTGAGGTGAGCCCACAGGGAGGTGGCAGCCAGACATTGGGACACTGGGTGTGGGCAGAAGAGAGCCCCAGGAATGGGCAATATCCTCGGAAGAAGTGGAATGGGGCAGCACAGGAAAATACAGCAGCGGATGGTCCTCGAGCCCTCACCAGGCAGGTTTTGGTCATTCCGGTTTTGTGGTGTTCCACGTCAAACATGGAATTGTGTATGGGAAGCTCTGGGAGTTGAAAATGCAGGTTTTACTAAATGGCTCTCACGATGCTCTGGCTGTGCCAGGACAAAGTTATTTAAAGCTTTCACGTTCTAACAGAATATTATGTTGAAGGTCCTTCCACCTGGAAATCTCCCTTCTGCTTTCACTCCTCCCATTTTTAAATGCCCACTCTGATTCCTGAATGAGCCCCTCTGTTTGCTGTTGTGATTACAGTCCCCATTTTCTATCCCTTCTGCTGAACTCTCTTCCTGCCTATAAAATGGGACTTCTTCAGGCTGGTTTTGCTCTCTGAACCTCCTCCCTTCCCCTCTTCGGGGGTGGTGGCTCTGCCTCGGCAGTGGGAGGGAGCCAGTTTGGAGTCAGCTGCAGGAAAGCAGAGGGTTGCACTGAGGACAGGCTTGGGACATTACCAAATTGAGACATTTTGGGGGTTTGTAGTGGTTTGCTCACAGGGAGAGGTGACAAATATGTTCACATTTATTTTTTCTCTTAACAAAGAGCTGGTGATGGCTTTCAGCCTCGCCTCCAGTATCTGAGAGGAGCTGGCTTCCCACCTGGCTGTGGGAGAAACCTGGGACAGAGGCGTTTCTCCATCTCCTGAAGGATTTTCCTGCTTAATCCATGGAATTTGTACTGAATGCCATTTGTGCTTCCAGTTAGCAGTAGGAACCAAACTAAGACAAAAATAAAGAAGAGAAAAATACGGTTTCTAGCCACGTGGCTGGTGACTGGAACAGGAGGGTCCTTGCAGGAATGTGGAATATAATCCCATTTCTTGCCAGGTTTGTGCTCTGGGTTTTCCCTTCTGCAGCACTTGGGAGATCTCAGGAAACTTTGGGGTGTTTTTCACGGACGCTGTGAAATCCAGCGGCACGGGGGAGCTTTCCCTGGGAAATCCCAGCTTTGGTTCCTGCCCGTTTGGGAACCTCTCCCTGCAGAGCACCTCACCGTCCCCAGGCTGCGCCTCCCCACACGCCCACACGGGTTCCTTCAGGCTCAGCGGGGCTTTTACCCTTGGGAGAGGGGAGAATCTGAGCCCTTCTGCCAGTGCGAGGCTCATCCGTTATCCAGGACAACGGCGCGGCGGTGGAATGCTATATTTTAATAGTATATCTGGAGAACAACATCCTGTATTGATTTTTCATTTTGGTTTGTTTTTCCTCGGGGCTTTTTTATTGGTATGATTATGTGAGTTTGCTCCCACCTGCTACCAAGCACTCGCTTTCATCTTATGGGCACTCATTTGCATAAAACCTAAAAGCAAGGGATAATAACAAATATTTGGCTATTTCATGAATTTTAAAATTGTTTTCCTTATCAGGGAGAAATACTTCTGTAGGGCCTTTATTTCCTACTGAATTTTTGACTGCTGGCTTTAAAGGAAAATTTTAAAAAGGGAATTTCCCATCCCTTTTCTTTTAGTAGTATTTTGCATTTGCTTGAGCACAAAGGTTCCACAGTAAAAACAATCTGATTAAAAGAAAATCACCTGCTCCCAGTGCTGCCAGCTTCCCAGTAATATTATGGGATTTAAAAAAACCATCCAAGAAACCACGGGTCCAGGTAGTGTGGGCCAGCCCAGGGAAGATTCCTTCCAGCTCCAAGACACTTGTACATTATATTAAAAAAATAAAACCCAACCCTCTTCAGCTGTCAGGCTGCTGTGGCAGAATTTAGTTCTGTTCTCAAGAGCTTCCCTGTCCCATGAGTGCAAAGACAATAGTGCACTATATAGAGAGCCAATAAATCAATTAGCTGTAACAGCCAGCGTTCAGGAAATGCATTTATTCTCTTCAATGAAAACACAGTTTTTACTTGTAGCCATACTTCATACTGTTAAGGTCAATTTTTCATGTGGAAATTAAATCCAGTGGATGAAAAACTGCTTGTATATTCCATAAAGCAGGGAAGAAGTGTTCTCACTGATGTGGGATCACAAGTTTGTTTTATTTGTAATTATCCTTCTGCAGAGTAATTGAGATTCCAAACAGTGGCTTAATGGCTCGGCGCCCTCAAATTACCGCTGCCCGTAACTTTACCTTTCCAAAAATAAGTGGGCTTTTCAATTGCAACACAACTGCTAAAGCCTGGGTCCTTTTAGAACAATTAATTGAGAGAGGTGATTAATAGCTTAATAATGGGCTGCTCTGCGAGTGCCGGGAAGGCGCGGAAAGGGAATATGCAATTTTGTGTCCCTAAACCAGCTCCTAATTGAAATCCCCGCGGCTCGCCTTCCCCGCCTGGCCCGGACGCTGAGCCCTGCTTCGGTGCCATCCCGGGGCACCACAAACCCCGGCTCCCACGGACCCTCCTGGGGCGGGGTGCCAGGGCAGGGAATGCCAGGGAGCTTTCGGTGCGCGGGGCACCGGGAATCCACGGGGTTTGGAGAGGGGGACATCGGCGCTGCCTGGCACGATGGAAGGAGCACCCAGAGCAGCCAGCCTGCAGCAGGGGAGTCGGGATTTCCTCGCCTTTCCTCCCTGCTGTGCCCCGGAGATGCCCGGCATCCCCGTTCGTGGCTCCGAGGGGAGGCGCCGGCTGCTCCCGGGGGCAGGAAGGGACAGGGAGAGCTGCAAACGCGAAGGGAGCAGGGCGAGTTTAGCCGCGGTCTGGAATTCTTCACGTGGCAACCACCAGCTCGGGGTTGCAAACAAAAATAATTGAAAAAAAAAACCCCAAAAACCCAACAAAACCCCAACCAAGCCCCAAACCTTATGGGGAAAAAGACAATTAGAAGGAGAACTGCTCCTCAAGATTATGGTGCCCAGGAATTCCAGCGAGACAGGGAAACACAAGGTCAGGGTTTGGATGGACATCCACGTGCTCCGCGAGCTCCTGCCTGGCTGTGGCTGGGAGTGGGAACAGTGCCAGTGACCAGTGACCACTGCCAGTGACCAGTGACCAGTGCCAGTGACCAGTGGCCAGTGACCGCTGACCAGTGACCAGTGACCAGTGACCAGTGACCACTGCCAGTGACCAGTGCCCAGTGCCAGTGACCAGTGACCGCTGACCAGTGGCCAGTGACCAGGCTGCCCGTGGGACCTGGGACTCACCAGGAAGGCAGAGCCTGCCGGAGCAGCCAGGATCAGGATGCTGCAGGGGGTTTGATGTCCCAGCTGCTGCAGGGGTCAGCCCTGGCTTCCACTTGTGCCCTCCCAGTCCCTGACCCCGCAGTCCTGTTTGTCCTCTCTGTGGCATGAGCAGAGCTCAGAGCCCCGGTAAGGAGCTGTGTGGGCTCAGCTCAGCCCAGCTCAGCTCAGCTCAGCCCAGCCCAGCTCAGCCCAGCTCAGCTCAGCTCAGCTCAGCTCAGCTCAGCTCCCCCCTCAGAGGGCTCTGAGTTCGGACAATGCAGAACTCCCCTTTTGAAGGGAACACGGTCATGCAGTGTCTATAGGGCAAAACATTCTTTCCAGCCTCCCTCCTCCAGTTTCTGCTGACCCTCTGTGTGCCTCGTGCTCACACCTCTGTGACTCCTGACCTGCCGCTGCCTGGGCTGGTTTTGGGCAGAACACCCGAGCCCCTTCCAGGGGTCCCTCCCAGCACCGGGCCCTGGTTTGGTGGTGATGGAAACCCAGCGCAGGGGGGAGAGGAGCAGCGGGGAGGAGGAACCGAGTCCCTTTGTTTGCAGGGCGGGGTGGGGAAGGGCCTGGTCCTGCCCCACCTGCAGAGCAGCCAGACCCGAGTCCGTGCTGGGCACCGCGGAACGATCAGCTCCGGTGAAATATTCCTTAGGCTGGGTATGAGTTTAAACAAACTGCAGTTTAAAGGCAGCTAATGCATTCATTTACATTAATTAATGCATCCTAAGCTATAGTAATTAGCTGTAATTATCATTTGGCTGGAGTACAGGTAGGACTCGCTCGGAGTGTGGCTGTTCCCGGGTATTTCTGCGTTTTCCATGGCACAGCAACACGTGAAGGCACTGCTGAACAGCAGCGACTTCTGGGGAGGTTTGCATATTGGAGATCAATGAAGGGATTCTCCAAACTGGAATGAAAGCTGATTTGTGCTGCCCGCACTGCTGGGGGACAGCCCTCCCCAGCTGGGGAGCTGCTCTGGGCACGAGCCCCGGTTTGAAAGGGCAAAGCCTGCGTTTGGCACAAGTTTAATCTGGGCCAGGCTGAGGAGAGCTCAGGTGGCCGAGGACAGTGAGCAAACCCAGTGTGGGAGTCCCAGTGGGAACGGCAGAACTTGTTCAGGAAGAGGAGCGAGCCTGGAATTCTGGAGCTTTGGGAGTCCTCCCGGCCCTGCACTGCGAAACTGGGTGGGAAGGGCTTCGTCAATTGTTTTGCAGTTGTTGACCTCCCGCTGAGTTTCCTCAGACTTGGGTCAATAATGGACACATTTATTCTCTCCTTTTAGTCGGAGAACTCCATCAGAGAGAGAGAGTGGAGGTAAACAGAGCAGGGCTCTGAAAAGGGAGCAGAAAATAAGATTTTTATTGTAGCATTTGCATAATAGTCATCCTACAAAATTGCCTGGGAATAATGGGAGGAGGAGATGGGGATGAATAGGTTAAGGAGAAGGAAAGTCAATTTTTAGTGGTGTTAGAAGTGATAATGTTCTCTCCTCCCTTATATACAAGAGGGAAGCGTGGCAAGGCTCGGTGGGAGGGACTGCCAGCCCTGGGGCTGCAGCCCGGAGGGACCTGCCCCTCCTCCGACAGTGCCAGGCACTGCCAGCGCTGCCCACACCACAGGCCAGGGGCTCTGCACACCCCTGGGCTCGGGGCTTGCCTGGGAGGTGTCAGAGAGCTCCAGGGATGGAGCTGTACCTCCTCTCCTGATGCCCAACCTGACCTTCCCCTGGCTGGGGCCGTCCCCTCTCCTCCTGTCCCTGTTCCCTGGGAGCAGAGCCCGACCCCCCCGGCTGCCCCCTCCTGTCAGGGCCTTGTGCAGAGCCACAAGGGCCCCCCTGAGCTCCTCTGCTCCACTTTTTAAACTGTAATTCCATTTTTTTTTAAATTTCATAGTTGTGATGACTGTTACTGACTAATTGCCTGCTCACCTCCAGGTAGGACTCGCTGCTCAGTTCCAAACCTCAGCTGATTTCCCCATTTTTGGCCTCTGCTCAGTGCTTGTCCACGGTCAGAGTACCTAACTGAGATAAAGATTTTAGGATTAAACACAACCGTAATGGGTACCCACAGTTACACTGATAGAAACACCCCTGTTTATTTGGTGCTAATTTTTGGAGGACATTGCAGGGTTTGGAAAGAATTTAAATTCACGCTTGAAATGTATTGATTAGTGCGACTTAATTTTTCTTGAGCTCTCTCTGATAGTGCTGTAAATATTTTCATTTGTTACGCATAACAAAATATACATTAATCTGTCAGAATATAAATGGCTTTCTGCTGGCCACTATGGCTTGAGGGATTTATTCCAAGTTCCTGGTGCTGCTGTTTGCCCCCAGGATATATAATGTATATTTTAAGGGAATGTGGATTACTGTAAGACACTTATATTATTTGTGTGATTAATATTAGTGTTACAATGAATGAGGTCCCGTGGTCTTACTTTGCTCTTAGAGTGACTTAATCATTTCTCACCACGGTGAAGTCATCTTAATAAAACATTCCATCCAGTAGTTTGTTTTTGCCTCGGATGTGACAAATGCGGCTGCAGCAGGACGTGAATTTTCTGGTATTAAATATACAGTATCATGAATTTAATTTCCTGTACGACACGTCCATGATGTCCTCGTGGAGCAGGGGGAGGCCTGGACCCCAGCCCGTTTCTCCCGGCCCGGCCGGGACTGCAGGAGCACCACGGTGACACGGGGGGGGTTTTTAAAGTTCATTCCTCAGCACAGCTGAAGTTCTGGATGTGGAATTTCGCAGGCTGGAAAAGGTCAGGCCTGTGGAGGAGCAGTTAAAGTTTCATGGGTGTAATTTGCCAGGGACGTGCGGGAGCCCGGAGCTCGGCGTCCCGCTGGAACCAGTCCTGTGTCCCAGCACGGCAGCGCCGCCCTCCCCGCTCCCACACTGGGGTCCCTCTGTGCCAGGGTCCCCCTGTGCCAGGGTCCCTGCGTGCTGGGGACCTGTCCCCCTCCTGCCAGAGCCCAGATTACCCCGTGAGACCCCCGTGACCCTTCCCCTCCGTGCTCTGCTCTCCCTGCCCTGTGTCACAGCCCTGCCACGCTGCCTGTGCGTGTGCAGCACCCCCAGCTCCTTGTGGAGGCTCTTGAGGATGAGCCATTCCCAGATGGAATCCGGACCTTGGCACGGGCTGGGAGGTGGCCGGTGGGTGTCCTTTTCCCACCTGCTTTCCCCAGCGAGGTGTGGGATCCCTGGCACGGCCCGTCCCCTGGAGTGTGGGGCTGTTCCCTGGAGTGTGGGGCTGTTCCCTGGTCAGTCATTGAACCCCATCACTTTCCATCTGCCAGCAGAGCCGTGATGGGCTGCTCTGGAACGAGCTGGTTCTGGGGCTGCCCTTCTGCCCGGGGCTGGCAGAGACCCCCAAACTGCAGGTGGGGTGGCCAAAGGGTTGAGCTGCTGTGCTCTGCCCTGGGCAGGGGAAGCTCACGGGAGTGACCACTGCTGGTAAAAACTGAACTACGGAATTATGGAACTATCGAACCTCAGGAGGGTTTGGGTCAGAAGGGACCTTAAAGCTCCTCTCGTCCCACCCCCTGCCGTGGGCAGGGACAGCTCCCACTCCCCCAGCTTGCTCCCAGCTTGGGAGGGGCTCGGAGCAACCTGGGACAGTGGAAGGGGTCCCTGCCCATGGCAGGGCTTGGGCCGACCTTTAACGTCCCCTCCAGCCCAGGCCAGTCCCTAGCGCTGAGATTTCATCCCTAAAGCGTCACCCCGGTCCCCGTGGTGCCCGGCCCCGCTCCGTGGGCGTCGCTCTGGGCGCAGGCAGCGCTGGGTGCCGGGCCAGCAGAGCCTCCCTGCAGAGCCTCCCGCGGGGTCAGCGGGGCTGGGGAGGGGCCGGCACCGAACCCCGGCGCGGCCGCGGGCAGCGGGCAGCGAGCGCCCTGCGCCTTGAAGGACCTAAAATCACCGAGGTTCCAGGGAGAGCCGTCTGCCGTGCCGAGGAGCGGTGCTGGTAATTACAGTAAATTCATCCAGGATACGGTGGACAAGAGCTTTAAAAACTTCAGAAACATCAATTAAAGCCCAAGTTCTGTGCAATAAGCATCAAAAATTGATAAAAACTCAAATTTAGGTTTTTAGATTTAGTGTTTAAATCAATCAACTGCAAACAAGATTTAATTAAAGAATATTATTTCAAAGTGTAATTACCTACTGGGATTAGAATGAACCTCTATTGCCCATAATGTTCTCCTACTGTGATCCCACACTGAAAAATGTTGAGTTTTAGATTAATATGCATCTTGTAAGTACAAGTCCTAATCTCAATCTTAAAGGACATTTAAAACACACTTGGAACCTTCTATGCAATCAAGCACAGTGTGACTACAATGTCCACCATGCTAAATTTGTGATTACATTTTTTATGTGCATGATTTAAATCGCTTTAGCAGCCGTCCAGGGAGCATTTTTCCCTGCATATTAATTACACAAAGGCTTTGTCATGTGAGGGCTCCGTGGTCACGGTCTGTAATCCGGCTCAGTGGAGCTGGGAGCGGGCTGTGCCCACGCTGTGCCCACGCTGTGCCCACGCTGTGCCCGCCGCGCCCGGCTCGGGCCCGAAACGCGGCCGTGGGCAGCAGGGAGGGGCCTGCCCGGGACGTCTGCGGAGCTCTTGCCTAAAAACCTGCAGTGGCCGGAGCGTGTTCACTGCTGAGTGCACGGGGAAACGCTGTCCGCTGCTCCTGCACCCTGCAAATCCAGCAAAACCCCCGGAAAACGCCCAGAAACCAACCCCAGTCCTTCCTCGGATGGACACTTACATTGTCCTCCTGATTCCAGCTACTGCTGGCCAAAGCTACGCACTAATTATGGTTTTAGTCACTTGTTTTTTTCCTTTCCAGCTAAATACCCGTTCATTTCCTACAAAATGAACTCACAGGTTCAATTCTTTTATAGTTTTGGTTTGTCCCTCTTACTGGGATCATCGGCTCTCAGTCTGCAAGGGACTCAGTGCACGAGGCTGCGAACAGCCCAGAGTCCCTGCAGTGAACGAGGCATTTCTTTAGAATTTACCTCAGCAGTTCTAAACCCTGCTTTTCTATTACCCATGGAAAACGACATCTGAGGGCTGATTTTAGGAGTTTGGGATCCCGGAGTATGCTCGCTCCCCAGGCTGGAGCCTGCTCACCTCTCAGTGCTCTCCTTGTGCCAGCAGAGAGCCAGGGTTTGCTGGTTCAGTTTAGGCAGAGACCAGATTCTGCAGTCCTTAATTATTTCTCACTTAGGGAGCCTTTAATTGAAGCCATAACTAGGCCGCATTTTTGTTATTCTAATGATATTCCTGGGACTAATCACGTCCCAGAGACAGCCCTGGCACCTCTGCTCCCCTCCTCTTGCACGGGAACGACGAGAGGACAGCGGGAATTGGAGATGTGTATTCACACAGAATCACCAGGTTGGAAGAGACCTTCAAGATCATCGAGTCCAACCTCTGTCCCAACACCTCAACTAAACTAAGCCATGGCACTGAGTGCCACATCCAGGCTCTTTTTGAACACGTCCAGGGATGGTGATTCCACCACCTCCCCAGGTAGACCATTCCAATATTTTATCACTCTTTCTCTAAAATTTCTCCTAATACCCAACCTGTATTTCCCTTGGCGCAACTTAAGGTGTGCTCAGAGCTTTCAAAAAGCACTTTTGGCAAAGAATTCTCTGGGTGGGGAAAGCCCTCGGAGAACATGGAGCCAACCACCCCCAACACTGCCCAGGCCACCACTGCCCACGTCCCCCAGTGCCACTCCCAGAGGGCTTTAGCTCCCCCCAGCAGTGGGAGCTGCACCTCTGCCCGGTCTGTTATAAAAGGCAGCACTTCTGCCTCTCAGTTCCCCTCTCTTTACGCTGGTTTTTAGTCATTCTCCAAAAATACCAGCGAGAAGATGAAAGTGAGGGCAAACCCAGGTGGGAAATGGATTTGTGGCATCCCAGCCCCAGGCCAGAGCCAGGAGTATCCTGGTGCTTTCATCCTGGAGGGAGGAAAAGCCCCAAACCCTTTGCCACAAAAGCTGGAGCGGGATTTGTTGTGGTTCTTCCACCTGAAAGCTGAGGAGCATTTGCACCTCGAGTGTGGTGGGAATTCTGGGATGGGTCCAGCTGCTGGAAGAAGTCAGGGGGTGATGTCTGTGCTGGATTTCTCAGTCCACTGAGCAACCTCAAAAAGAGAAACAAAATAACTTCAGTGGCATCATTTTTGTGGGAATTCTTCTTCTTCCCTGTTTGTAAGATTTTTGGGACTGCACCAATAGGCAAATTGGGAAGGAAAACATCATTTCATGGTGAAAATCCTGCTTTGTCTGGCTTTGAAATACTCAGATTAAATATTTGATCTTTTTTTCCCCACATTACACATTATTCTTCAGAGTTTGCCAAAACTGGGAATTTGGCTGTTATTTTGTTTTCCCCCAGAATTTGATCAGACCAGATCATATTTTAATGTTTATTCTTGGTAATTCCTGCTTTTCCTGGTGTGAACTTCAGAGGAACTGGCTGCTTCCCTGCCTGCCCCGTGGGGTGGCGGGGATGCCAAAACCCTAAAATCCCACAATCCCCAAGGCTGGAAAAGACCCCCAGGATCCCCGAGTCCAACCTCTGACTGCCAAAGGCCCAGCCCAGCCAGGGCTGCTCTCCCGGAATTCCGACACAACTTTCTCTCCCTTGAAACTTATGCTAAAAAGCCAGAGAGATTTTTGAAGTGAAAATGCCATTTTCATGCCTCTAATGTCTTTTATGGTGCCTTCTAATAGAGGTGCACATTAATGAAATCTCTCCTCGCAGGTTGGGAAGCGATTTTTCTTGCCAAGCCACCCCAAAACGTTGGCCTTTTCCATTAAATTTTAATCAGTCTCGAATTTTGAAATCTCAGCATAAAGCTCTTGATATCGGGCTGCTTTGATAAATTATAAAGGTAAACTTTAATGAACAGCGAATGGGATCACCTTTGCTACTTGGGGGTAATAGAATAAAAAAGCAAACAAACACATTTTTCTTACTGCCACATGCCTCTCCTTAATAATAAGTTTTGTGTCTTCTGCAGAAATGGATGCTGGATAAAGTCTCATTAAATTAGCTGAGTGATGGAATAAATGCACAGCCCGTGGCTCTCCAGTCCAGAGCAAACTGAGCAAGGGTCTGATATCTCCGAGTTCTGCTTATTTACACATGCCTCGGACTCTTCTCACAGATATGTAAATTATCCTGGTTAAAACTAAATGCTAAAGTCTACACCATTAGTCTTCCACTTCATGATCTCCACATGGGGCTGTTAGAGGGATAATGTACCATACAATACACGGTTTACTTTTAATTAATAGAAAAAAAATGTGAAATGAATATTAAATGTAGCTTAATGTGAAAGAAACCTCAAAGCAGTACGGTTGTTTTTTGTTGCTTTTTTTGGTGTTTTGTTTTTTTTAAAATATCCCAGCTCTGCTTCGGCTGCAGGAAATAAGAAATGTGGTAGGAGCCTGGAAACATCCTGAAAGCCTGGGAAAAGGAGGAAAAGCAGGAAAAAGCACTGGGAAAGGGAGGTCAGACCCTGCCTGTTTGCCCTGGAGGGGATGCCTGTCCAGGGGGGCTCTGCCAGAGCTCCCAAAATCCCAAGGACCGGGATGCTCCCACTCCCTGTGGAAATCCTGCCCCGCCGCCTAAAGCAGGAATTGAGGGCTCTGCTCGGGGCTCCCAAAATTCCAGCGGTGGGAACGCTCCCACTCCCTGTGCACCCCGTGGGAATCCTGCCCCACCACCTAAGGCAGGAGTAGCAGAATCTGGTATTAAATCTTCATATAAAACCACCTCATCAAATAGAAGCATTTAATTAAAACACAAGATCTGTTTGTCTGCGTTATAATTCAACGTGTCAGAATTAATGCCCCTGTTTTTAATAAATAGAATTACCAATTCACAAACAGTTTATCACACTGTTCCCAACCCCGGGATGGAATTTTAATTATATCCCATTATTTATTGCGACCAAACGAGCGCGTTCCGCGGTGTTTGCCGAGAGCACGAGTTGGGATTTAGGAGGAAAAGCCCCGTTAAAGTCGCGCTTTGCTCGGTGCCGTCCCCTTTGTCTCTCAGGGCTCACCTGGGATGAGGTGGGGACGTGGGAACCAGACAAAGGCTGCGAGCAGCCCTGCGCGGGCTGGCGGAGATAGCGAGGCGCGCACGGGGGGCGCTGGTTCGGGAGCTTCGGGAGATTCGGGAGATTCGGGAGATTAAAGGGTTTGGACTAAAGCCCGAAATGAGCAGCTCCGCACCCGCGGGCCGAGCCGGAGCAGGGCTCTGCGCGGAAATAAAGCAGCGGGTGAGGCCCCAGAGGCGCTGCTGCTCACGGCTCGGGGGTGCTCAGGCTCCTCGCTGGGATGTCCCTGTAAAGGGGGGGAACGGCACCGTGAAACCCCAAAAGCGGCCGGCACCTGCCAGGGAAGGGCTTTGTTCGGTGCGCTGGGTCTGGAACGCGGGGAAAGGAGAGGGCTCTGCTGGCAAAACACAGGGAGACAGCCGGGGTGTGCCACGGGGCAGGGAGTGCCCAGGGCCGGGGGGGGAGGGACAGCCAGGCTCTGGTTCCCGAGGAAACCTCCCGGACGGGATGGGTTANGATGTGGGGAAGGAATTCCTGGCTGGGACGGTGAGGAGGCCCTGGAACTGAATTCCGAGAGGAAAATCTGGGGCTGCCCCTGGATCCCTGGCAGTGCCCAAGGCCAGGCTGGAGCAGCCTGGGACAGTGGGAGGGGTCCCTGCCGTGGCAGGGGGGGGATGGGATGGGCTGTAGGGCTCCTTCCCACCCAAACCATCCTGGGATGCTGTGATTCCATGGAGCGGGTGTCACATCCCCTTTCAGACTCCTGGATTTCCTGAGGGGCTGGGTAACGTAACAATCAACATTCCCATTTCGGAGAGGGTGCGAGGAGTGTGTGAAGAGGCACCATCCCTTTTTGTGGGTTGAAGTAACACCACTGCTTCAAACCCTACCCTTCCTAGGGATTGGCCATTGTCAAAAAAGAAAAAAAAGAACCCAAAGAAAGATCAGGATTTCAAACATTTATTTAAATCATTTAAATTGCACAAAAGCGTGTTTGTTCAAGAACTTTGGGAGGTACAAAACTGGGATTTTATTTTTTTTTTTGGTGAAATCCAATGATCAGCCATGAAGCATTAAGCTGGATTGATTTCTCCGGGGTTCCTGAAGTGGGTCACAGTTTGGGAGGCTTTTAAGGGCTTTTACATCGTCGTGTTTTTCCCAAGGCGGGTTTGTTGGCAGGCAGCCCCACCGGGTTACTCCTGGAGACAGCTGCTGGTGCTCCAGCTGAGCCCACCACCCCCGGGCTCCCCACAGCTGGTGGCAATGCCAACCCTCGTTGTGTCGGAGTGGGAGCACCTGGGGGGAGGAGGAGCAGGAGGCGCCTCTGGGGAGGAGGGACCCCCAGTTCCATTTATCAGCTCATGGGGCAAGGGCCTCTCAGCAGAGTGAAGTGCTTTAGGGGCAGCTCTGGGGACAGCAGGTTCCAGGTAAGCTCCTGGTTTTGTTATGGAATGTTTGTAATTATTTGTGGGTTGTTTTTTAAAAGCGGTGGTCAAGAAGTCTGTTTGGAAGCTGATTTTTGTGTTAAGATGTGTTTTTGAGAGCCACTGAGGCTGCTGAGAGCTCGTGTTCTGCTTGGCTCTGGTGGAAAGCAAGCCAGAGTCGCTTTTTGTGTGGTTCCCCTCCCTCTGCAGCAGCCGAGGGAGTTGTGGGGCTGGGCTGGGTTGGGGCTGTGCCGTCCTGGGGGCACCCTGGGATGTGCCTTGGCTCTTCCCTTGTCGGAGTTGTTGCTGCTGGGTACTGAAGCCTTGCCCTGGGGACAAGGGTGGAGCTGCTCTGGTGTAGACTGAGATGATTGGAAGCTCTTGTAGCGGCAAAATGAGATTGACAAAGCTTCACACGCTCTGTGTGAGCTCCGAGCTGAACTGGTGCTCCCACTTCACAGAACAATTTCTGGGTGCTCCCCACGCCCGGGTGTGTTGGCTGCTCCTTTGGGGCTGTGTCCTAGGGCGAGGTCCCCGAGCCTGCTGGTGGCTTCGACTCCTGAGTCTGTTGGCTGCTGTGGAGCTCAGGGAAAGGTCGGGCCGTGTTTGGTCTCTTTGTATCCCGAGGTGTGGCTGTAAAACCCGGGAAGCACGCTGGCTTGTCGGGGTGGAACAGGAGATCAGCTCCCAGAGCGAGCTGCTGGCCTGCTCTGCATTATCTAATTAACGTGTAATTAGGTTCTGCGCCTTTGGTAAAATATCTGCACAGGTTTGGTGGTCAGAGCTGGTGTTTGGAACCTCTCCTGCACTGGTAAGGCGGGGAGCCTTGCTGGCTGGTTTTCACTGGTAAAGAACACTTTGAGCAGCACTGCCTGTGGGGAGGGGGCACAAAAAAGCTGATTTCTCTTTGGTTTGTGCAGTCATTCGCTGGGTTTGCACCTCTGTGCCTTGGGTTGCTCAGAGTCGGAGTGCAGTGGGGCTTTTTCCAGCCCCTGTGGGTGTCTCATTCCCTTCTCCCAAGGGACAGGGCAACAAGAAACAGCCTCGAGCTGTGCCAGGGGAAGTTTAGGTTGGATATCAGGGAAAACTTCTTCCCTGAATGGGCTGCCCAGGGCAGGGCTGGAGTCCCCATGCCTGGAGGGATTTAAAAGCTGTGTGGCTGTGGCCTTGGCAGTGCTGGGAATGGTCGGACTCCGTGGCCTTGGAGGAGCTTTCCGAGGGAGTTTGTTCTCTCCAGCTGGCCGTCGCAGCACCCCCGTGGTCCAAGGGCGCCCAGCTGGGCTGGCAACCACCGGGTGCTTGAGGAGAGCCACGGGGCAGTGATCCCTGGGAATGCCGTGCTCTCCTCCCAGTCAGGGGCAAACAAACAGGAAGGTGTGCGAGTTCCGTGTCCCCAGACAGTGCCCACGGACTGGGGGGAAGGAAAGTGCTCTCCTGTTCCCCACCCCTCTCCCAGGGACGCGGTGCCAGCCCTCGCAGCCTCTGCTCTGTTACAGACGTCCCACTTCACATCACTCGAGCTCCCCAAAGCCACAATAAATGTATTTACAGCTGAGGCTGTCCCAGGGCTGTAACAAATGCAGCACAGCCCCCGGGGACTCCCTTTCCTTTCCGTGCTGCCTTCAAAGCGTGCGGCACAGACAGTTCTGTGTTTGGGTTCTGCCTTGGGCGCTGTTGTTGGGGAGGAGGAAAAGTGGATTAATTCACTTAACCAGGCTCTCAGAGCTTTCCTTCTGAGCCTGCTCTAGGTGGAGTTTTCATTTCCTAAATAACAGGGCCCAAAGCTCTGGCTTGGGAGTCTCCTCAATGCTACGGAGTTTAACTTTTGCACAGAATAAAAACCCTGTCTGTCGGCTTGGGGTGTTTTGGTTGGGTGGGTGTTTTTTAGTCTCAGCAGGAGGAAAAGCAGAGTCCTGGCAAAGCACAGAGGGGAGGTGGGTGAGGGAGGAAATCTGAGTGAAAGCTGCATTTGGACAACAACTGGGATCAGCCTGTTTATGATATCATGGCATCATGGAATCTCCTGAGCTGGGAGGGACCCACAGGATCATGGATCCAGCCCCAGGCCCTGCCCAGACACCCCAACAGCCCCACCCTGGGCATCCCTGGCAGCGCTGTCCAAGCCCTCCTGGAGCTCTGGCAGCCTCGGGGCTGTGCCCATTCCCTGGGGAGCCTGGGCAGTGCCCAGCGCCCTCTGGGGAAGAGGCTTTCCCTGATCTCCATCCCAACCCCCTCTGGCCCAGCTCCAGCCCTTCCCTGGGCCCTGTTATTGGATCAGCAGGGTGGGAGAAGCTCCCATGCCCTCGGCAGGGTGGGATCTGTGGTGGCCTGAGGGGTCTCCAGGTGCTCATCCCATGCTCCATCCATGCCATGTGGTCTGAGCCAGTCCTAGGCAGGATGGATGCTGTTTGGTCTGTCTCATACAGGGTGGTTGGGTTTCCTTTCAGTGAGGAAAATAAATCTGTTTAAACCTGCCTTTGGTGGCCTCTGAGCACAGAGGTTTTACAGCCAGCAGGGCAGTCTCAGTTCTGCAGATGGGAGCGTTATTTGCGAATAAATGCCCTTCGTAGTCTTGGAAAAATTATTATTCAGGATGTCTTCCCATCTCACAGGTGAACTATGAACTAATGGTTCCTTTTTGCATAGTTCACTTGACAAAGAATTGGTAGATTTTCTGTGTAATTTGCTATTATCCTAAAACTCTCAGCAAACCAAAATGCCAGCCTGGGTTTTAAAATGTGATGTGTTTGAAAATGGAAATTTGACCACTCCAAATAGCAAAATCTTCATTTCCATTAGGATTTTTATGAACTGTCTGATTATAGATCAGAAAAACTCACACTGTTCTCCAGCCTCCTGCGATGCACAGACAAAATGATGAAAACAAAGGCAATTATTTGTCCTAGGAATGGTGTGTTCCATTTGCTGCTTTAGTGGAGAATTTGGTCGCACTGAGGCTGTTATGTTGCCAAGGATTTATTTATTTTAAAAGGCCAGAGGGGTCTCCCAGCCCCTGGACTCCTCTGTCCCAGGGGAGAGCAAGTGGGAGCTCGCTCCCTGGAGCAAGGAGCACCAAGGTGGGACACTGCTAATGTTGGGATGTGTCTGCAGATCCCCGACACGGTGATGATCCCAAAGGCACTGGGATGTCCTTGTGGGAAGAGGCAGGGGCTGGGCAGTGCCACATCCTCCCTCTGAGCCGCGTTATTGCACCGTGGCCAGCATCTCCTGAGGCATCGGTGGGGGATGAGACCGAGCACAGGGGCAGCACTGAGGAGTGTCTGGGCTCCCCAGGGACAGCCAGGAGAGCTGGAGAGGGACAGGGGACAAGGCATGGAGGGACAGGACACAGGGAATGGCTTCCCACTGCCAGAGGGCAGGGCTGGATGGGATATTGGGAAGGAATTGTTCCCTGGGAGGGTGGGGAGGCCCTGGCACAGGGTGCCCAGAGCAGCTGTGGCTGCCCCTGGATCCCTGGCAGTGCCCAAGGCCAGGCTGGATGGGGCTTGGAGCAGCCTGGAACAGAGGGAGGTGTCCCTGCCCATGGCAGGGGGGGCACTGGATGGGCTTTGAGGTCCCTTCCCACCCAAACCATTCCAGGATTCTGTGACATTGTGGAGATGTGGATTCCTTCCGTAACAGGGTTCCTTTGTCCTTACTCTGTGGCTTTTATCCCAGTTTGCTGGCTACAGGTGCAATGTGCTGTGTGGGAGCAGGGACTGTTGTTCTCTCGCCCCTTTGGGCTCCCCATGGGGCTGTCCCTGCTGTGCGGTGGGTGAGGGTCGGGCTGTCCCTGGGCTGTCCCTCCGTGTCCCTGGGCTGTCCCGGGCCGTGCCCGGCAGGTTTATGGAAATGCCCCGCGCTCCCCGGGCGCTGCAGCCGGCTCGCTGCGCTCTTGCCTAAGGGCAGCCGGGCACAAAGGCAGCGCCAGCCCGGCCCCGCACATGTGCGGCACAGCTGGAGGATGTCCCCAGCCGCTCGTTTGTGCCTCGTGTCCCCGGGCTCGGCCCCGCTCCTCGCTGCTGCTCCCGAGCCCCGCGGCTCCGCAGCCTCCCCGAGCGCTCCCTGCCCGCTGCCCGCATCCCGCGCAGGCTGCGCGGTCGCGGTGCGTGTCCAAGGGGCCGGGCAGGAGAGGAAAACACGGCCCCACTGCGCTCGCAAAGCTCCCGGTGCCCCCGGCTGTGCTGCCACACTTTGGCCACCCCCGGGCGGTCCCTCCCGGCGCTGCTGGGCCGGCCGGCCCCGCTGGAGCTCGGCTGGGTCCTGGGAAGGGGCTGGGGGTTTGGTGGGGCAGCTTTTGGCCGCTGCTCTGGACCCGTTCCGCTGAGAAGCTGTCTTCTTTCCTTAGGATTTTGGGGTGGTTAAGGTCGCTATTAATTATTTCACTCTGTCAGTGGCCAGGCAAGTTAATTCTAGAGGAGTTTTCATTTCTTATGAGCTCTGAGGGTCTGGACTTTAAGGTGGTGGGCACTGCCCAGGCTCCCCAGGGAATGGGCACGGCCCCGAGGCTGCCAGAGCTCCAGGAGCGTTTGGGCACCACTGCCAGGGATGCCCAGGGTGGGAATTTGGGGTGTGTGTGCAGGGCCTGGGGCTGGATCCATGATCCCGTGGGTCCCTTCCAGCTCAGGGTGTTCCATGATTCTTCAGAAAAGAATTTCTGCTGGAGCCTCAGGCGGGATGGAGCAGGAAGGGTTCCGGACCAAGGTCAGGGGTAACCAAACTGGGGCGTTTGCAGGTTCTGTGTATTTGCCTGAGGCTGGAATAAACTGTGCCGGTGCTGAGCTCAGCCCTGCGTCTTCCTTGGGAGCCCGTGGCAGGAGCAGGCGCTGCTTAACCCGGCGCAGCTCCGCCCCGAGCTCCCCTCTCCAGCAGGGCCTGGGAGAACCGCGGAGCAGGGCACTGGCACAAGAGCTGGGGGGTTTCATGCCCCCCAAACCTCTCCCGTGCGCTGCTGGCTTTGGGAATCCGAGCCTTGCCCCATTGCGGGGGGGCTGCTGGACCCCCACCCTGGCCAGAAGGAAGCTCCTGCAGTGGACGTTCACCCTGACCCTCTGACAATGGGGCTGTTCTCACACTTCTGTAAATCCCTCTGTCCTGACCCTTGTGAAAGACCCCAAAGCTCCGTAATCTAATCCCTGATCAGCTCCCAAGTAACCTGTGCTCCCTCCCCTTCCCTCTCCACATCGCTGTTTCCTCCTCCCCTCCCTCCCAGCTCTGGCTCCACACAAATGCCAGTGGTGGAGGTGGCCGGGCAGCCCTCGGAGGGGCTGAGTCCCGACTTCAAACAGAGAAATTATCCCACACAAACTCGGGATTTCCCTCCTGGGGGACTGGGGAGTTCCATATTTCACATTTTGCTGCTGGTCTGGGATACAGATGCATTTTGCAAATAATTGTTGGGGTTTTTTCTAAGAGGTGTGATAATTTGCATGTGAAAATGTGAGCTCTTAAGCCCCAAATTTAGTCTGTCAAGTTTTTCTAATGATCTGATAAAGGAAAAAAGATCTTAAAAGATTTTGCTTTGGGTCCTGTACTTTTTAAGAATTTATTTAATGGCTTATGCAATGAATTTCTGTTTAAGCAGTCAATAGAAAAGACAAGTGCTATGGCTCAATCTCAGAGAATGAAAGTGATTTTTGCTTTTTAGGGAAATTCCAGAAATAGAAAACCTGAGTATTCGTGCTATTTATTATTTTCATATCACTACTTTTTTTAGCCTGAGTAGTTTCATATAAACTACTGATTACCCTGTATAAATTACCCTGTATAAATTACTGATTAGATTATCAGAACCCTGATAATCTAAACGTAGTGGTGCTCTTTCAAAGAGAAGAGAGGCCCTGCAGAGTATTGGAAATTATCATTTCCAGTCCTGTGATACAATTGTATGTGTTTCCAATCCTAGGACACAGTAACAATGAGAGTTAAAATGCTCTAACGGTGCCAGGAAGAATCTTCCCATGCCAAGGCTTGTGTTGTTTCCCTTGACTTTCCCTGACGATGGCCAAGGACCAGGGAGTCATTTCGGGCTGCTGGGGGTACAGAATCTGGGATTCTGGAGGTTTGTTCTGTATCCAGCGTCAGAGACGTGACGGGCACGGGCTCGGGTCAAATCCAGGCGGGTCCTTCCCAGGGAGCTGCGCTCCTCGTGTGTCTCTCTGGGTTTAGCCGCTTTTCCCCTCCTGAGAGCGCTTTCTGCGGGACAAGCGCTGGGTGGGGCTGCGGCGGTTCGGGAGGCAGAGCCCCTGCTCGGCCGGGCAGACACTGTCCCTTTGTCCCCGGGGCCCAGCGTTGGCGTTCCCGTCCCGCTGGCGCGGTGGCACCGCCACAAAGTGCCGCTTGTGCGGCGGGGCCGGGGGTGGCCCTGTGACTCAGTGTCACCCGCAGGGCCAGCCTGGGCCCGCTGGGGCGCGTGCCCCGGTGCCACCCCGGCTGTGCCCCGGTGCCCGGAGCTGCCCGGTGCCGCTGCTGAGCAGTGCCAGGGCGCAGGCTGTGTCCCGGTGCCACCCCGGCTGTGCCCCGGTGCTGCGGGGCTGCCCGGTGCCGCTGCTGGGCAGTGCCAGGGCGCAGGCTGTGTCCCGGTGCCA
>VZRQ01010472.1:28026-50680 GCA_013397975.1 Machaerirhynchus nigripectus | reverse complement strand
GAGCCTCTCATTGGGGAATTTTTGATAGATATGCTAATTAGTAAGACCTGGAATGTAAGACCAGATATAGAGGAGGGGGATTGGGGTGGCCATGGCGGGGGTGCATGGAGGTGTATCCGACCTGGTCGTGGTGCACCTAAGGATCCTTACAATAAATACCAAGGTAATGCCCTTTTCCCCTTCTAACCGTGCTCGCCTCTTGGTTTTAAGACCAGGAAAAGGCATCAGGGGACGGTGCCCGTGGGCCGTGAGGCCGTGCCAGCCCCGCTGCGGGCGCTCTGCAGGGGCACGGGCAGCCCTGAGGTGGCACGGACAGCCCGGAGGGGGCACGGACAGCCCGGAGGTGACGGGGTGGCGCAGCGTGGATGCTGCTGCTGTGTTTGCAGAGTTCCCCTCCCCGAGAGTGTCCTTTAAACTCCAGCTCCGCCGCAGTTCGGGGCCAAGGGCTGGGATTGGCAGCGGAGGCACCCAGCGAGGAGCAGCCTGGGGGTACCAGCAGCTGACACCCCCCAGGCAATGCAGCTCCGGCGCCGAGATCTGAGCCAGCAGCTCGGGGGTGCAGCGCCGAGCAGGCTTGCGGGGCTCGAGTTGCTGCTCGCTGTGTACAAATTGGGGAAACGACTCTGCTCTGACATTTAAATAACAGCGATGAAAAGTAGGCAGGAACTCCTCAGGAGTGTGTTCCTCTCCTGGTGGCTGCCTGCAGCTCCCACCGGCACTGCCGGGGATTTTGCAGATGTATGTGAGGAAGAAAAAGCCTTTTGCCTTGCACAACCACCCTGAATTTCTCTGGAGACCAGCGGCTCCTGGAGCAGTTGGTAGAAATTGCTGCATTTCGGAAGTTATTTGTTTTACCTGCATATCAAACTCCAACTTATATTTTTATTCCCCCGGTATATTGCACATCCTGCTTCTGGGAAAAAGCTGCCTCCACATTCCAGTTAAACTGTATTTCACACTGTGCCTAAATACATTTAGTGAGATGAGATTCAAACAATTAAATATGTCTTCTATGATTTTCCCTCTGTTAGTCCAGTAGCCTAATAATTATCTCAACTGTTTTAATATGACTTGCATGGTGTTGTCAATTTATTTAGTTGGAATTAGTTTCCTATTTCTTCTTGTAAGTGTTGCCTGTTTACTTAACAATATTTGGCTTTGCCTAATGATATGTACAGAAGACAGGGCTAAGTGGAACATCAGCTGTTTACATCAGCTCCAACAATTAATGCATGTTAATTTTTAATTACAGTGATTGTACTGGAGGCAGAATGTATGTTTTCTCACAGAACAGATGTACCAGTCAGCTTTGCAGGGGAACAGGCAGATCGATGGGCTGGGGCTGCTGCCAGCCCCGCCAGGGTGGGTGGTTGGTGGTGCTGGGCGCCGTCCCCAGGAGCCCCAGCAAGGGCTGCCACAGCAGGGACACCGGGGAGGTCTGGGGTCACCACCCCCGGGGCTTAACCCCCCTCAGGCCCCTCTGCCGGGCTCGCTGTCCGAGCAGGCTGGGAGCAGCACGGCTCCCGGGGGATGGTGCCGCTGCTGGTGCCCAGCTCTGCTCCAGGGGAGGCCGTGGGGGACCTGCGGGGCAGCACCCAGTGCCCCCCAGCAGAAAGGCTCTGCTGGGGTGGGGTTTGTGGAACACCCTCGCTGGGCAGCAGCAGCAGTTGGTGGCATTCCTGTCTGGGAAGACTAAACACAGCCAGGGCGGTGTCTCTTTGGCACAAAGGCGTTGGAGGATTTTATTGTGGCTGCGAGCGACTGCGAAGGGGCAGAAGCTGTGGGCTGGTGGGAGCCGGGGTGTGGCAGCTCGTGGGCAGCAGTGGGGTCAGGGCCTCAGAGCAGCTGGGCAGGCTCAGTCTCACAATCCCAGGACCACTGAGCTTGGCCCAGCTAACTCCACACCCTCAGCAGTTCCATTCTCTCGTGTCAGGTTGCTTTCGCCTTCAGCAGGTTTGAAGTTCTCATCAGGCAAACGCTTATGAAAAATAAACTTACCAGGATTAAAATTTTAAGCAGAAAGCTGGTGTAAATCCAGGGGGGTGTAGGGAAATAAGAAACAATATTAAAATAGGCTGTCCTAATTGATTTCAAACTCATTTCCATCAGCAGAGCAGGGCTGCCAGGCTGCACTTAATGCAGCTCCTGTTGCACAGCGTCCTTACCCCGATGTGCGCTCTGGCATCTGCCGGGGATCTAAGCGGGTATTAAAGAATTTAAAGAGTACAAATACAGCAGGTAAGAGACTTTGCGTGCATAAACCACAATATCCACCACGGACCCGCAAAGCCACCTCATGAGCAGTAAAAGTGAATCATGGTGCTCTCACAAGGCGTGGTGTGCGCGTTTATCCGGGCTGTGGGGAGACGCTGCTGGTCCTGCTGGATCTCCCAGGCCTCACCCAGCAGCAGCACCGGGGGAAAGGAGCAAAGCCAGGGAAAGGCTGCACACAGGGAAGGGCAGAGAGCAGCGTTAGGGAGGGTGGGTGGTGTGAAAAAGCCCTTCCCTGGGAGGGTGGGGAGTGCCTGGCACGGGCTCCTGGAGGAGCTGCGGGGCGCTGGGGTCTGTGCCCCCCGTGGGGGCTGGCGGCTGCAGGACACGGGGTGCTGGGGTCTGTGCCCACCCACAGCCGGGATAGCCCCGGGCCCGTGGGGGCTGGCGGCTGCAGGACCCGATCACGGGCAGAAACTCCCCGTTCCTGGCCATGAGCTCCCGGAGCCCCTCGCTCCCTGTCCCAGCAGCCAGGGCTGGTGGGACCATCGCGCTCTGCTGTTACCTCTGAGGGTTGGTTTGTTTGTTTGTTTTCCATGCCCTGGGGTCCCTGGCTCCCTCCCTTCTCCCTGTTTTCCCGTTCCCCGGGCTCTGGCGGGGCTCAGAGGTGGGGCCGGGCTCATACATTTCCCAGACGCGGCCGGGAAGGAAGATGCAGAAGCGCACGGAGCTGCCGAGCAGCATCACTCACGGAGACAGATCCATCCCATCCCATCCCAGCCCGGCCCCTGGGTGCCTGGGAGAGGCCAGGGTGCTCCGGGCGCTAATTGCACTAATTGGTGGGACGGGCTGGTCCGTAATGCCCCCCAAGCCGAGGCTCTCCGGGGCTGTGCCGTTCCGAGCCCTCGGGCCGCGCTCCGCTCGGGGCTCCCCGCAGGAACAGCCGCGGAAACCACCGGGAATGCTCTCGGCAGAGGGGTGCGAGCCCTGCGGTTTCTCAGCCTGCAGCTGTCTGGGGCCTTGGTGTGTCTTTTCAAGCACCCCTCGTTCCCCGTTACAGCTGCTCCGTGCCGGGCTGGCTCTGGTGCCCCTGGCCCTTTTCGGGTGCGTGGCCCACCTCCCACCTCTCTGGACGTACCTTCCTGCTGGACACAAGCCTTTAAAATTAAAAACCCATAAATTTTAGGGGTTTTTATAACCCCAGCTCCCCATGCCTGCAGTTCCTTTATGCGGTGCAGAAGTTCCGTGCACAGCTGTGGATTAATAATTACTGAAAATAATTCTTTCCTGAGGTGCATTCTTTCCCCAAATTTTATCTCAGCCTTTATAAACTTCCCCAGATGTTCCAGCTGTTCCATCCTGACCCAAAGAGCTGTGCAGGGCTGGCTCTCCCGAGGATGGAGATGCTCCCCAAAGGGGAATGGCTGCTCCCCTTCCCTGCCCTTGGAGCTGGATTAACAACATTCCCGATCCCTGCGATGGGGAAGGGGGCTCTGAAAACAGATATTTATGGACCAGCGGTGTCCCCTTCAGCCAGGGCAGAGGGCGGTGCCACCCGGGCAGGTCCCACGCCCTCGGTCCGTCCCCTTTTCCCCGTGCTCAGTGCGAGGGACCCCATTCCCTGTGCTGGCCTGGGGCGTTGAAATAACGCCTGGAGCGAAGGCTTTGGAGCAGAAGGGAGGGATCGTTCCTGGTTCTCAGGGAAATCCTCCTCGTGGAGGGAGCCCCACGCCCCCCCGTGCTCCGGGATGGAGGGGCCAGTTGGAATTCTGGTACCTCCTGGATTCCCCAGCACAGGAGGAGCATCATTCACAGTGCTTTTTAATAAAACCCGAATTGGGTGAGCACTTACAAGAGAGATGGTGCCTTTTTGCTCTTTATGGCAAAACATTGCTCTAAACCCATATATATATATATTTTTTTTTTTTTTTTTTTTGTGGACTTCTTTCAAAGTTATCATTTCAAAGTGCCTGTTTTCATTCTTGACTTATTTGAGCTCAGGTACAGGGATGAGACTGGAATGATTAAGGTTTTCTCTCCAGCACAGCAGCAGTTTGCATGTCTGGTATCTTGGCTTTTTAAATGGTTCTGGGGGATGAGGGACCTACAAAATCACTTTGGGGTGGGTGGGTTGGTTGGTTGGTTGGGGTTTTTTTTGGTTTTTTTTTAGCAAAGCAAGAGTGTCTAAAATTGGTGTCCTGTAATCTATATTTCAGAAAGACAGCAAATACATTGGTCCAGGGGGAATGCATCATTTTAAATGAAAAATCGATAAATAACAGCATTTGGTGGGTTTTTAATGTTAAAATATGTTCCTTTTTAATTAGTCATTATACGTATTGATTGATGCTTACTGTACTTGTGATGCCTTTCCTTCAGGGCTTTGTGTATTTCATAGATTGGGAGATGTAAAAATACTTTAAATCAAAGCAGTAAAATAAGCGTAGTTAGAGGGAGAACACGGGGTTTTTTTCTTCATTTACATTCATTACATATTATGAGTTTAATTACCTCCCTCAAATAATCCCAGGCTGAGGGGATGATGCTGGAGAAGGCGTACTTCCATGATGATTTTATTGATTGTGACTGATGGATGGCATCAACATTTCATAGTGAAGAATCATGGTTTTGTTACATCAGGAAGATTAAATTGGGAGAGTTATTTTCTTTCCCAGTGATAGTGGCAGTTAGAATATTTCACCTGTAATGAGATGTGTGCGTTATGTGCCATAGTGAACCACTGCTGAGCCATTAAATATATGTAAATGAAGAGAAACACAAGAGAGCCTGGGCATAATAACGTGCAGAACAGAGAAATGGATCCTGGAAAGTGATTAATTTATTTGATGATGCCTCAAGTGAGGAATTTTAGGTCACAAATGAAGTGACAGAATGACAAATTACCATTTTAAAGAATTTACTGGGCATCATTACTGAACAATTGTCAGGTAGTTTATGGTGGCTGAGAAGATGGTATAAATATAGATCTTTTCCTTATCTGAGATGAATTATTAATCACCTTTTTAAAAATCTTTGTGAGTGATGGTTGGCTGTCTGATTGGAAATAATGTGTTCTACAATTTTAACTAAATTCTAATATGATGTGTAACAGGAATCTTTACAATTAAAGTCTCAGCGGAGAGTGGTAGGAGGTTTACAGTCAATTGCAGTTTTAATGTGATGAAAGAGGAGGAATTCTCCAGCATATTTCAATAGGTTTCCTTAGGTATATTATCCCCGCTGTGATGTTATTCAAATGTTTACAGTTTATTTTCCTTTGAAAAAAACGACGTTCAGATACTCCAATTGTTCGGCTGGGTTTATCAGTTAATGAAAATGGGATTGCGGTGGGGACTCGGTGGGTGCCGGCTGCCAGGGGCCGGGCTCCGTCCCAGCCCCATCCCGGCCCCATCCCGCCTGTCCGAGCAGGAATCCGCTCCCCTCCGCCCCGGTGCGGGACTCGGGTCCCTGCCGGTGAAATTCCCCATTTCCCAGCTGGGAATGTCCCTGAGGGTGCGGGAACGCGGTGCCCTGATCGCTGCCGGGGGTTTGGGGGGTGTTTCCCCCTTGGGCTGTGCACAGCTGTAAACAGCTGGGCGCTCCCACGCACGCTTTGGGAAGAGCTGGCTGAGGGGCAGCAGGCGCTCACCAAAGTGCCCAAAAAGGGGATTTACTCTCAGTTTCTCAATAGAAATTCATTAATCAATCTGCTTCTCGCTCTGTTAAAATTCCACGGTTTTGTAGCCACCCTTTGAATTCAGAAGTACTGAATGAATCAGGATAAATACCACTGCACCATCATTAAGAATAAGATTTTTTTATTAAAATGAATTAAAATTAAGAATGAATTAAAATTTTAAAAATTAATATATTTTTTTACAATATTATTAGTTCATTTACTGACTGGTTTGTAAAAATCCCCTGCTCTGGTGAGGCTCTGCTAGTGCGTGGTTGTGGAGTTCTGGGTCTTAATTCCTGCTTTGGGGGCCTTGTTCAGCCTAGGGAGGGGAGTAGGTGCCCAGAAGGTGGATGCAGGGCTGGAAGCACCCCTGGAATCTGCCTGGAAAATCTCTGGTTAAGCCCTGACCTTCTGGAGGCAATTTCCTTTTCATTTTATCATTTTACACTGAACTTCTTAAATTTCAGCTTTCATTCTCTGCCCGTTGAAAAAGTAGCTCTAGAATTACAAAAGAAATAAAATTAGCCCTTGTTGACTCTTGCTATCACCATTTTGTATTGCCAAAGGGGGAGTAAATCCAAGGGAATTAATTTGGATCCGCTTGTGATGATTTTTTGGGGTTTCTCTCCCCGACACTCGGCTGTTGGAGCTGATTCCGTGCTCCTGCAGTGGTGCTGCTTCCCAGCACTGCGAGTTTGGCAGGGAAAGAGCCACTCCTGGCCTTCAAAAGGGAAAGCAGGGGATGAGGCTGCTGCATTTCAGCTCGGGTGGAAAACAAGTGTGCAGTTCCCCCTGATCCTGCTGTGTCCTGCGTTCATCCCGAGCTCCCCCGCCCAGAGCTGCCCAGAGCATTCCCAGGAATCTGTCAGTGCCAGCCGTGCCCTGTTTGGCGCTGGCAGCTGGAGCTGGGCTGGGTGCCCGTCCTTCCCTGTGCCCAGGGTTTGCCTCAGCCGCAGCAGAGCCCTCCCAGGGACAAACGGGAGCGTTTCCCACCGCTCCGAGCCCCGGAGCTGCTGGTGGCCTGTTTGGGGGCACCCCAGAGCCCCCAAGGACGCCCACTCGGGGTCTCCGGGAGGAATTCTTTCCCTCTCGAGCATTTCTGGGTTGCTCCCTCTGGCTGCTTGGGTTGGGGAGGAAAAGAGAGACCTTTCCTTGTTCCTCCCTCGCCGTGGCAGTAAATAAAGAGCTGGGCTGCGCTGGGTTCCGGGCTGGCTGGGCACAGAAGGGATGGAAACCATCCCGAGTTTCTCTCCAGCAGCGATAGTTCCCGAGGAATTGGCAGTTTGCAGATAGCCTGGCAGGGCGTTAAGGGAGAGGTTTCACTTCTGAGGATGTGAAAATCTCTTTTGTCCCTTCATTCCTGCAGATCGCTGGAAAAGGGGAGCGCACACCTGGAACCGGAAAATCCCAGGCCTCTTCCAGAGCCTCTTCCAGAGCAGGATTTATCTGGGGGGGGAGCTGCACCAGCTCAGCAGAGGGCTGGCCTTGCCCCACCGGGGCTGCTTTTGTCTCTCGGGGTGAATCCAGTTCCTAAACCCTGGGATAACAGGGTGGGCACTGTGCCACCTCTGCTTCCCGGCAGTGCTCGGGCAGGCCCCACACTTGGGGCCGTGTGGGGCTCCTGGGGGCCAGCTCTGGGTGCAGTCAAGTGTTTTTAACTTCTCTGCGTGCCCCTCATGGGGATTGTTGTCATAAATTCCCCTTGGTTGTTGCTGCTGGGGTAGGAGCAGGTCCGTGATGGATGCAGGGCCCAGCGGAGATCCAGTAAAATACACAACTCCCTCGTCCACAAATTCTGGGCTCGTAACTTACTGAGACTTGAATCTGACAAACTCCCAATTACACACTCCATAGAAAATTTAATATTTAATAAAACCCATTCTCTGCCCTATAATCCTGACTAGACACAGTCTTTTAGGAGGAGGTAAAAATAAGGAAGCGTAGAAGAAATACCTGGTGTGTTCCCTGTAAAAGATTCAATAGTGACATCTCTGGTGGGATTTATTTGCTCATGTGGGATTTATTTCGGAGCACAGGACACCTGAGGGGTTTCACTGCTGCCCACTGCAATGGGAACTGGAAAGCTGGAACTTTAGGGGGATAACTATAATGAGAATTAAGAGTTTTATGGATCAGAGAATGAGCTAAGAATAAATGCTGTGCTGAGGTGCCATATGTGGTTTCTGATCATGGAATCAAGGAATGATTTGGGTTGGGAGGGACCTTAAATCCCATCCTACCCCTGCCTTGGGCAGGGACACTCCCACTGTCCCAGGCTGCTCCAAGCCCCGTCCAGCCTGGCCTGGGGCACTGCCAGGGATCCAGGGGCAGCCACAGCTGCTCTGGCAATGCCAGACGTGGGTCGGGGCTGGGCTGGGCAGTGCCCAGCTGGACTCGTGGTCTTTGAGGGCTTTTCCAGCCTCGCAATTCCGTGGGTCTCTGCCACTTTTCGCTGTGAGAGGGGCTGAGGGCTGGCACGAGCTGCCCGTGGAGTTTCCCACCTTGCAGACCCCCCCGAGCTGGGCGAGGGCTCAGGGTGAGCCCGTCGGGGCAGGGGCCTGGACGAGGTCGTGTCCAGAGCCACTTCCAGGCTCAGCTCGGGATTTCAAACCTCCTCTGCTGAATTTCTGCTGCCAGACAGGAGCCAGGGCTCCGTTGTCTCATCTGCCCCTGCAAGCCACAGAGAGCTCTCCCTCAGACTCAGGCAGGAACACATTTGGAGCCCCCTGCTCAGGAGTGCCTTTTCCCAGGGTTTTTTTCCATGGAAAAGCTGGCAGCCTGTGAATGGAGGAGGTTTATTCTGCTCCAGCAGAATTCCAGGAGTGCCTGGAGCTGCTGCAGAATTGTGGCTCCATTTCACTCTCCCCTTTCTGTCAGATGATCTGCTTTGTTTTCCACGATTTCTTTTATTCCCCAAAATGTTCTGTGCCAGTGTTAGATTTCTGATACGTGACACTGTGTTAATTTGTGGTTTTTTTCTCTGTGGGGAAGCCTTGATGAGAAATTATTGCAATTTGTGAAAGCTTTATTTGTGCTGCTGATGACTCAAAAGTTAGAAATGCTGCTCTGCTGTGATTACTGGCCTTAAAAAAATGACACAAATGAAAGTGGGACTTTTTGATTCCAGCAGAAAGACTTTGTTTGAGGCAGAGAATAGAAGTATTTTTTATCATTAGCTTTCACTCATTTCAGAAGAGCTGGGCTTGTTAATAACTTTAAATGACACAATTAATCTGAAATATTAATCCACTTAGTGCTCTTCTAAGGAAATGGACAAGCAAATGCCAAGCAGGAAACCCTGGGTGCTTTGGGGAAGGAGGGAGTTAAAAATACGGACTTAAGGACAGGGGAAATAGAAAAATAGAGTGTATTTTCTCTACCTGAATATCCTGGGAAGCTGTGGCCAAAAGGAATCCGCGTGCTGCCTGCAGGAAATGCTCAGCTGGGAGGGGAAGGGGTTGGCTGGGACACGAGGATGATTCCAAAGCAGGATCCCCATCCCAGACCCCTGAGCGGGGCATTTTGGGAAGGCCACAGAAAAGCAGAGACAGAGGGGAAAGTGCTGGAAGTTTCTCTTTGCAGTTTACCTTTTTTTTTTTTTTTTTTTAAAAGGAGTCTCAAAATGAATCTGGGAAAATTAGAAGGGGAATTTACATGGTATTTGAGGGATTTCCTCGGTTTTACAAATATTTTATCTTTTCTATTAAAAAAAAACCATTAGGAGGTGTGGAAGGAAGGAGAGAAAAGGTCAGGCTGTGCTCTCGTTTGCTCTGGTCTCAGTCCAGACCAACACCTTTAATATCAGCGGAGCCGCTCTGGATTTGCCGGAGCGCGGCCGAGCGGGATCCGGGCATGGGGTGTGCCCGTCCGTGTGCCCGTCCTGCCCGGGCCCATCCGTGTGCCCATCCTGCCCGGGCCCATCCTGCCCGGGCCCGTCTGTGTGCCCATCCTGCCCGGGCCCATGCTGCCTGGGCCCATCCTGCCCGGGCCGATCTGCATGCCCATCCTGCCCGTGCCCATCCTGCCCGTGCCCATCCTGCCCGGGCCCACCTGCGCGTGCCCATCCACGTGCCCATCCTGCCCGGGCCCACCTGGGCGTGCCCATCTGCGTGCCCATCCACGTGCCCATCGTTGCGGAGTGGGATGGAGCCAGGAATAAACCTGGCCTGGGGTGCCCGTGGGAATCAGGGACACACGGAACAGCCTGGGGTGGAGGGGTCCTTAAAGATCATCTCATTCCACCCCCCTCCACGGGCAGGGACACCTGGCACAGTGCCCCCCCAGTGCCACTTGGGAGGGCTGCTAAAGGAAAAATAGACATTCCTGGGAAAACAGGAGCCGGGGAAAAAAAAAATCTCTTGGGTGCTATTTTAAATTTTAAATTATTTTTAACATGAATTGCCTTTGGATTGTCACCTTTCCACTTTGTCAGGCCCAGGAAGCCCGTGGGCCATGGAAGCCCTCGGGACGCTGATGTGGATGCTGGGGGCTGTTGTGGGCAGCACATCCCGGGGCCGGGCTGGGTGCTGGCTCTGGCACCAGCTGCTCACCCGCTGCTGGCACAAAGCACAGCGGCCCCAGTGGCCCAGGGGAGAGGAGATGGGGGAAAGCAGCAGGAACTGGTGCAAACTGGGTGAGGCAGAGGGTCCGGGCAGCCTCTGCTTCCTGCCCTCCTTGGCTCTGCCTGGGTCTCCCAGCCCTGTGCTCGCGTTTTTAAGGAGCCAGTGTTGTTTCTCTGGAGCAGCAGTAATTCAGTTCACACCTCTAAAACTCGGTGTTACCTTTGTTTGTATCCGAGAGAGGAACTGAGAGGCCCCTGCCTTGTTTCGGTCTGGTTTTATGGGGATGGAACTGAGACTTGGGATGGAGCTTTCTGTGGGTCTGGTTTGTGGGGGGGTTTTGTTTGGTGGGGTTTTTTTTTTTGTTTTTAGGTTTTTTTAACTGTGTTGTATTTAGCAATATCTGGAGGCACAGGAGTAGAAAGCCTGTGAGTGACCATGTGTGCTCTCACACTGAAAGCAGAAAGTATTGGGTTTCTAAGTCGTTTTTGGCAAATGCAGCGGGTCTTTCTCTTTGTCAGATGTTCAGGGCTGTGTGAGTGGCACTGGTGACGTTCCCAGCCCCCAACAGCCACTGCAGAGCTGAGGATGTCTCTGGCTGGTTCCCTGCTCTCCCATTTCCTCCCCTCAGTCCCTTATCCCTGCAGGGTCCATCCGTGTTTTCCAGCCGAAGGAGTGACCCTGGTGTCTCCAGCGGCGCTAAGTGACGCTGTTATGCTGTTGTACAGTGTTTTATCACTGTAACCCATTTTCAGGTTGTGATGGGAGCCTGAGGAAGAGCATGGCAGGAGTGCAAGAAAGCCTCGGATGAGTTTTATTGGCAATCCCAGACTGGTTTGTGCTGGAAGGACCTTCAGTCCCACCCAGTGCCACCCCTGCCGTGGGCAGGGACACCTCCCTCTGTCCCAGGCTGCTCCCAGCCCGGCCTGGGACGCTCCCGGGGCGGTGCTGACTCGGCCCTGGGTGCAGGGTTGGGAAGGAGAGGGCTGCCTTCAGCAGGGCCCTTATGCAAATGACAGCAAAGAATGCGACAATAACTAAAAGCGTTTATTTGTCCTCTCGCCCGGGCCATGCTGGGGAAAGGTGTGAGCCCAGAGCTCTGGAAATAGAATTTGCAAAGGTCAAAGATTGCTCACAGAATTCACAAATGCCCCTGCTTAACACAACTGCCCAACTGCTCTTCATGAGTAACTTCCCAAACGCTTCTCGTCTTGTGTCAGACAAATTGGTACCTGTTAGAAAATCCTTTTCTCAGATTTTCAATTCCCCCCTCCTTCTCAGATTTCTGTCTTGGGGAAAACAGGTTTGAGGTTATAAACACCTTTTGTTTGCAGGATGCTTCAAAAGCCCTCCCCCAGCAGAGGAAATGGGAATGCAGAGGGGGGCACCTGGGAGCAGAGTTAATTCCTGGCAGCAGATGAAGCCAGATGGGTGAATTTTGCACGAGGCTCTGCATGGAGATCACGGAATCCCCGACTGGTTTGGGTTGGAAGGGACCTTAAAGCCGTGCCCTGGGCAGGGACACCTTCCTCTGTCCCAGGGTTTTTGCTGGAACACCAAACTCTGCCCCGCGGGAGTTGGCAGCTCTGCCTGGGCACTGGCAGGAGGATGTGGGCATTCTGCCGGGTGTCTGGGGAAACTTGGATGTAAACAAAGAGGAGAAGGGACACCTGAGCTGTAGTGCCCTCACTCTGGGAAGGGTTTGAGCACTTCTAGGGGCTCCTGCAGCAGCTGCAGGGGAGCGGAGTTGGGGACTGGGAAAGGGAAGGGAGCAGAGCCTGGGGAAGGGACGGAGCGCACAGCCGTGCAGGCAGATCCTGATGGGACGGTAGGAGAAGTTCCTTCCCTGAAAAAGGCTGCCCAGGGCAGTGCTGGAGTGCCCAGGCCTGGAGGGATTTCAAAGCCCTGTGGCTGTGACGCCTGGGGACAGAGCCGTGGTGGCCTGGGCAGTGCTGGGCTTGGCTTCAGTGCTTTTAGGGGTATTTTCCAACCCAGATGGCTCTGTGACTCCAAGCTGTACCTCCTTGGAACCAAACGTTTTCTGTGGTTCAAAGGGTAGCTGAGCACATTTGAGGGCTGGTACAAAGTCCAGTGGCTCAGGAATTCCCTGCCCATCAAACAAGTCCAAGGCCTGTTTTTGGAGGAGAATTGCTGGAGGTGAGCTTTGCTCAAGGCTGGTGTATTTCCTCCCGGTCACTGACTTCAGTGGGAACGAAGCTGAGCTGGTGTGGGGGTCCACAAGAGATTCCTCATTTTCCTGGATGAGAATGAGTAATTCGAGCACAAGTTTCTTCCCTTTTTGCATTCTATTGCTGGGGTTTTCCCTGAGGGGGTCCAGCTTCCCCGAGCTCACTCTCATGAGCCACAGCTCCTGGATGAGAGGGAGCCTTGGAATGGATCTGGAGAAGGGACGGTGGGAAAGGAGAAAATGCAAGAAGTAGTGGCAAAATTATATTTATTGGGGTTTTTTATGTGTTTATTCATATTGCTTACAATGAGTGACCATAAAACGTGAACAGCTGAAGACAGGTTTGGATGCCAGCGTTCAGGGCTGCAGGGATCATCCTGGGGGCTGGTACCTTGAACTTGAGCGTGTCGGGGAGGCAAAGCTGCCAGGAGCACCAGGAGTGTTTTGTGTGCAGTTCTGGGGAGGTGGGAGGGGAGCGAGCTCCAGGTACAGGTGCCTGTGATCGTGGCAATGCCTTGAAAATCGCCCATTAGTTCTGTCTAATAGGCTTACTCTGAGAATAATGGTTCTGCAGCTCTTTGGAAAATTCACTCCAAAGTCTCAGCGGTTTTTTGCGTGTCTTGCCTGGAGAGAAATCGCTGCGCTTGAAAATCAGGAATTGTCAGTGAGCGTTGTCAAAACAACTTTATTTTATCAAGTCAAGATAATGTTGAGAGAAGTCTATACCCACTTTAATTGCTTTGACATTCAATTAGCAAGACATTCCACTCCTCTCCAATAGAGTGAGCTTTTGTGTGGCTCACAGGAAAACCCGGCTGGAAGAGCACCAGGGGATGTCATGGGGGCCGGGCACTGCTCACCTTGCCCGGCTCCTGCCGCCGGGCTGGACGTGCCCCGCTCCTGGAAATTCCCAGGAAACCTACTTCAGTGCTTAACTCTCCCGTGTTGGTATTTTTATTCCTCTGCCTCTCCCTCGTGGCAATTTAAATCCCTGATTTTTTTCCCCCCAATCCGCCATAAACGTAAAACACTGATTTTCCTTCCGTCTTCCCTACAGCTGTCGCCGCACTTGAAAATTGTTATCATGTCCTCCCCTAAGTGCTCTTTTTTAGGATAAACAACCCCAATTCTTTTAATCTCTGCTCAGATGTCAGGTTTTGCAGGGCTCTGATTAATTCCGTGGCGTTCCTTGAGGTGCATTATGCTGGGTGAATAATGGCCCTTGTCCCCCAGGATAGGTCATTTATAGCCGTGGCCGGATATTTATTCATTTAATCACTGCCCGGCGTGGCCGTTGACGCAGCAGCTGAGCTCGCGCCCCCGCCAGCCCCGGGACCACGGGAAACCTGGAGAAATGGGAATATTAAACCTGATCCGTGTGTTTGGGACTTGCTTGGGGAGCTGCACTTGTTGCCCGCCGAGGCAGCGTGGCCTCAATGATGCCCAGGGAGTGACCCAGGAGCGGCACAGACCCTCGGTGATGCCCAGGGAGTGACCAAGGAGCGGCACAGACCCTCGGTGCTGCCCAGGGAGTGACCAAGGAGTGACCCAGGAGCGGCACAGACCCTCGGTGATGCCCAGGGAGTGACCCAGGAGCGGCACAGACCAGGACCCACAGATGGGGAGGAAATGGAGCACTTGGAGCAATGCTCTGGGTCTGGTTTAGGCTTCCCAAGCTTGGCCTACGGGGAACTTGGCTCTCCCTTTAAGGGTTTTAAAGATGGATCTAAATTAATGGGTTTATGTCAGCGTTCTGTTAGGTGCTGGAGGAGGTGTAGGGAGAGCCTCTGCTCTCTGCGGGTTTGCAGATGCCCAGAAAGCCTTGAAAGGTGCTGTAATTAATGCAAATGTCACAGACCCCCTCCGCTGCCCGCCCTTCCTCTCCCATCCTCCCTTTCTTCCCGTAGGGGTGGGAACTGAAGGCCACCAGGTTCCAAATATTGCACATTTTGTAGCTTCCAACTCCTGTAACAATAACTCTGAAGGAGGGGTGTAGCTCTGGCCCTGCTCTCCGTGCCCACCGGCCGTGCTGGTGCTGGCTCTGAGGCACTGCGAGCAGCTCCAGTGTCCTGGGACTGCAGTTCTCCCTCTCTCGCAATGAAAAATGGGGCTGCCCGTGTTTTCCTGCTGTGATCTGTTAGGGATTAACTCACCCTATTGAGGTTAAAGCATCTCAGCTTTCCAGCAGGAAGTGGGGCACAATGAGAGAGGGAGGAGGGCTGGATGCAGTTTCTCCACTCTGTTCTGTGGATACCCTTCACACGCTGTTCTGACAGAGGCTGAACTTTAGAATTTTAAGCTAAACTTAAATTTTAGCTTTAATTTTAGGAGATGTCATGATTTTCTTAGATTCATTAGAAACTTAGAAGTATTAATGATATTAAAAAAAGCTACCACAGTTATCCCAAGGAGAAAAGTCAGTGGGCGAATGGTTTGGGTTTGGGTTTTTTTTTCCAAATCAGTGAAAACCAGAGAGAAGTGAGACAGAGTAGAAGCTAAAATAAAATGCTTGGGTGTGATTTCTCTGTTTCTTGGAACTGAAATATTGGCTAGAATTAAAGTAACCCACTTCAATACATTTTTTCCCAGTTGTTACAGAACTTATTTTGAAACTTTTCTCCCTCCCTGCACATGAGGAGGGGGTGGTTTGGGTGGGAAGGGACCTTAAAGCCCATCCAGTTCCATGGGCAGGGACACCTCCCGCTGTCCCAGGCTGCTCCCAGCCCCATCCAGCCTGGCCTTGGGCACTGCCAGGGATCCAGGGGCAGCCACAGCTGCTCTGGGCACCCTGTGCCACGGCCTGCCCACCCTCCCAGCCAGGAATTTCACCCCAATCTCTCAGCAGGCTGGGATTTCTCCTCTCTGATGACAGGAGGAAGAATTCCCGTGCTGGGTTGTGACCTCATGATCTGCCACTGTCCAGCCAGGGCCGCTGAGGGACAGACCCACCTGGCGATCTTCAGTTCCCATCTCCCAGCTCCGGCGTTTTGGGCCTGATTTTGAAAGGTGCCAAGTGTCTGCATCATGCAAAAAGCAGGAGGGGGAAGTGAATGAAATGCCAGACTTGTAGAAAATAAAGAGCACAACTCTTTCTGGAAAACAATATTTCCTGTTCTAGCTCTGCATGTGTTAAATATTTGATATTTTGAGCTGGAGAAGCCGCGTTTGCAAGTGGCAGTTGATACATGTGCATGTAAAGCATTTGTCTGTCTCCAAAACAAGCCCACGGAGAAGGATGGGCTGAGGCAGCGTGAGAAGTGTCAGGAGACATCTTCAAATTCCAAAGTCTCTCCTTTTAACCCATAAATATTTACACTCCGCTTCTCTCGCAACATCTGTTCCGAGCGTGCCAGCGAGTAGCCCTGGAACTGTACATCTGATACTGAAACTGATAAAGAGTAATAATTAATGGGAAATTTGCGAGGAATTAACGGGCTCATTTGCATGTTGAGGCTGTGCCATTTGGGAGGGTGCTGGTTGTGTGGCCTCGCAGGCGGGCAGGCAGGTGATCCCGGAGAGCTCCTCCCGGCAGGTCCCGCAGCGTGCGGGCGCTTCCAGACCTTTCCCGGGGTTCCAATGGCTCAAAAAGCCATTTTGCGACGGAGTTGGGCTTTCTTCCTTCCTTTGAAATGCGTGAAGCAAATTCCTGGGATGTAAATGAAGTTGTGTTGAGGGAAGATGTGCGGGGCTGGGCGGTGCTGCGGTGAGGGAGGGGCTGCACTCGCAACTCCCTGTCCTCAGTGATTCCCGAATGGAATGGCCACAAGGCAGCCTGGTTACTGCTGCCCTGAGGTGATCCAAACTTACAGAGTTACTTTTTATTTTTTTTTTTAATTTAAAAGTATTTTAATTTCTGTGCACACTTGGAATGTTGGGACATGGGAGCTCCTGCTCTGGCCGGGCTTCCCTCTAGAGCCAGGTGTGAGGGGCAGTGAGAGGAGGGAGATGTGTGGAGAAGCCCAAACGGCCACAGGGGTTTGAAAGCAGCCTCAGCTCGTTGTCTCCAGAGGCTCCAGTGCCCTGGGGTGTGACTGTCCCCCTGGGCTGGCACTGCTGGGGTCACCTCCAGGGCTGGGGACAGCTCTGGGTCATCATGGTGGGAGAGACCTGGGGGAGTCCAGGGAAGGGAACGGAGCTGGGAAGGGGCTGGGGAATTCCTGAGGGAGCTGGGAAAGGGGCTCAGCCTGGAGCAGAGGAGCTCAGGGGGGCCCTTGTGGCTCTGCACAAGTCCCTGCCAGGAGGGGGCAGCCGGGGGGGTCGGGCTCTGCTCCCAGGGAACAGGGACAGGAGGAGAGGGAACGGCCTCAGGCTGGGCCAGGGGAGGGGCAGGGTGGACACCAGCAGGAATTTCCCCATGGAAAGGGTGCTCAGGCCTTGGCAGGGGCTGCCCAGGGAGGTTTGGAGTGCCCATCCCTGGAGGTGCCCACGGAATTCCTGGAGGTGGCACTCAGAGCTCTGGGCTGGGAACAAGGTGGGGACTGGGCTGGGACTACTGGAGGGCTTTTCCAGTATAAACGATCCTGGGATTTGGATGTGGGGCTGGCTTGGGCAGCAGCCCACCTGGAGGTCCTGGGTGGTGCCTCAGGGGCCCTCCAAAGGCAGCACCTGGTAGGGTTGGCACCGTCCCGAGGGCTCTGAGGAACGGGGCTGTTGCTTTGCTTGCTCAGAGTACTGAAAATACAGCCAGAAGAGATGGATCTTGAAATGCTTGATGCTCAACTTGCACCTCTTCCTTCTCCATAATCCCTATTTCTGTATGAATGATGCTCCAAGCAGATTTTCCAGCTGCAGCTGTGTGTGGTATTCTCCAGGTAAAGGTACCTCTGAGCAGGAACAGGCACTTCGAGGCTTTATCCTATTTATTTTTAATATTTCCCATCGTGGCTCAGCTTTGCAGTTGTTTTAATGATAAATTGTGGCCACTGTAAACAGAAGTGCTCCAATCATGTTCTCACTGCACGTGTCTTTCATGGCTGTGCTGCCACAATAATGAGGGATGGGAGATAATGACTTAAGGAAAAAGCTCTGGATTAAGTGGGACAGTAAATTAGGCATTTATCTCTCTCCATTGGAAGCCCGTTTCCAGTTCCCTTTGAGGTCTCAGCTGAGCTCTATTTAAAAGTAAACCACGTCGTATTTCACCAAGCCAGCCCACTCCATAGAAATCAGCATATAAGCACTCACATTAAATTACCATATTACCCAGGAGGTCCTGGTTTTCAGGAAGGTCAGAGTTGAGGTGTATTAGCAAGAAAAAATAAGGTTATACCATTCCATCCTTTCACTGTGCATCCAGAGGATGGAAAATTCCCACTTCCTCCGTGGCTCTGTTTTGTTTTCTCCCTCCTGCGTGTTTGAAATTCGGGTAACTTTCAGGCCCCAAGAAAACTGGTGTGTCCAGAAGCCACACACCTGCAGGGTTTTCCTTCCCTCGAGGGGACAGGGCTGTCACGGGCTGGGGTTCACTGCGGGGGGTTTGGCTCTGCATTCCCTCATTCCCACTGGGAAACTCTGGCTGGGAGGAGTAGTAGGGATGCAAAATCACGGGACCCTGGCTTTGGTCAGCAGGGGAGGCTGAGCTCCTTGGAGGGGGACTGGAGATTGCAGGATGGAGGAAACTGTTGCCCACAGGAGCAAATCCACCCCTCCTGGAGAAACAAGGAGGTTCCTAAGCCATGGAAGGACTGGGATGGGTTTTGTTATCCCCCGTTCTGCTGAGCTGGACTGAAATTAGGAGAGGGTTTGGGGTTTTCAGTGTGTTTTCCAGTCCTGACTTCAGCCTAATTTGGGGGTTGGACCAGATGATCTCCAGAGGTCCCTTCCAGCCTGAGCTATTCTGTGGTTCTGCAGCATCTGCTCTGTTATTTGGGGGGATCCAGGAAGCAATTGGCTCCTCGGCGTGTGAATCCCGGAGGGGATGCTCTGCCCTCCCCCGTTTCCTCTGTTCCCGTGGGATTCCCGTGAGTTCTCACGTTCAGTGCCTGTGGAGCTGCAGAGGGAAGGCAGATTTGTCAGCAGTGATTAGGGATATATTTTTTCTGCGCTGCCAGAAGTACCAAAGGATGCCTTTAATCGAGGATTTCTCGGATTTTCCTCCCCTGACCATCCTAACTTCCTGTTTGAAGGGATCTCGGGGAATGGCCCTTCTTTCCAGGCCTCCCCCTGCCAGGTCAGCCCTCTGGCCTTGCTGTCAGTAAGAGCTGAACACTGGCAGGCTCATTCCCAGAAGTTTGTGCTGGAAGTTGATCTCCCAGTTAGTTCCCCCGTAGGTCAGAACACCATTAATAAATTGCATTAGGTGTTGAGGCAAAGGTGGGAGAAGGCAGAATCCCAATCAGTATTTTACTTGGCTACCATATTCAATTAAAATATGTAAAATTATATATTTCTGCATATGTATTTTCTCTCTGTGATGTTTTCTCGAGCAAATTTTCTCTGACTTGCAAAAAGTAATGCAGAAACATATTCTCAGCATTAGAGCATCCACAGCTGAACCCAAGCAGGGTCAGAGGGGCCAACTTTTGAGGTGTCAGCACCATGGAAGTTGATAATCAGGAACAGGAGGCTGATACCATGAAAATATCAATGATCCTAATTGCTGCCAATTCAAGTCCTGACCTTCATTTCTAACAAACTTTGCAGATTAATTCAGACCCGAGGTATTTATACAGCCTGATCTGAACTGGTTTATGACTTCCAATTTCTCAAGTCCGGGATAATGTCGTGAATGAAACTTGAACTGAGCAGCTCCTGAAGGCTGCAGCCACAGCAGGACCTGCCCAGGGAGGTGTCCTGGCTTTCCCATGCTGCTGTGGGAGAGCCCAGCCCAGAATCCCAGGACCACTGAGGTTGGAAAAACCCTCTGAGGTCCAGTCCCAGCTGTGCCTGATGCCCGCCTTGTCCTCAGCCCAGAGCACTGAGTGCCAGGTCCAGGAATTCCTTGGACACCTCCAGGGATGGGCACTCCAAACCTCCCTCCAATGCCCTGCTGATGTCCCAGCTGAGCCCCCCTGGCCCAGGGAAGGGCTGCTCTGTTGGCTGTGAATGCACCCAAGGTGCTCAGAAGGCTGGGCTGAACTTCCAGACCACTGGAATTTGTGGAATTCCAGTGGAATCCATGTGCTGCAAGAAGCCAGTCTGTGGCAGCCCCTTTCCTTCTAGGAGAGGGCTCCTCTTCCTCTCCGGATCTCCCACAGTCCCAGGGCCCGAGCTGCCCGTGTGCCCTGGAATTCCAGAGCTGCCTCTTTGGCAAGATTTACACCCCTAACCTTTCTGCAGGCACCTGGGACTGAGCTCTGCTTCTTGAGAGAGGTGATTAAAGCCACTGTGCCCGTTCTGCTTCATTTTTGAGCAGGGGAAGGAACGTCTGCGCTGCAGCCAGGGTTCGGCTCTCTGCTCAGCTCAGCAGATTTTTTAATGTCAACAATTAAGAATTGCCATTAAAGAGTATCACAATCAAAGAGCGTCTGCAATCCAGGACGAATTAATGAGGTACACTAAAACCTCCGCCGTGTTTCCATGTTCCTGGAGATGCTTTTTCCCCTCTCTTCCTCAGTGAGCCCACCTGTAACCACTGCTGCTCTTCTTAATGCCTTTAAACGGAATTATTCAGCTTTTGCTGTAGAGGTGACGAGTAGGCAGAGGCAGTGAGGGTATCTAGAGCACAACACCCAAACCTGCTGCTGTGGTGGCATCTTAGGAGCTTCCCTGGCACTTCCTTGCCCAAGCAATCAGAAAGTTCAAATCAAAGGCAGCATTCAAGGTGTAGTGTTCAGTGCAGAGGTTTTATTGATTTATACAGAGTCAGGGTTTGGCCTCCACGCTCTCCCTGATTCCTGCACTGATCGGGGTCTCTCTGTTCTCATCCCCAGGACTGAAGGTGTGGCACTTCTGCCTGAGGTGGCGCTTCAGTAACTCAGGTGTAAAGCTTAATTCCTATTTTTATTTAAGAAAATACCAAAGAAAACTCTAGAGGGTTTTTTTTTTCCATTGCGTGTGATATTCCAGCAGCTCCACTCAGCACTGGTGACGAGCAGGGCTCAGATCCCACTCCTTCTGGGAGGCTGCTAAAGCAACACTTTCTACCTTGAAACAGTTTTGTTTTGAGTCAAACTGTGCCAGAAAAAAATAAAACCCACCCACAACACCCAAACAACAGCAAGAAGCCCCGACTGCTTCGCCTGCGAGGTGTGAACTGCATTTCCAAACGCATTCGAAGCCATTTGCTTTTTAAATTCCTGCCTGCACATTTTGCCATCCTTCCTGATTAACTCAGAGCAGTTTTCCGTGTCCTCTCTCTCCCCGTGAGCATTTCTCAGGTGTTTATCCTGGCAGCGAGTGTTCCTCTCGGGAGTGAAGCATCTCTGGGAGGCAGCTGTTGTTCTCAGAAGAACTTTGCTCAGTGAATTTATGCGGAGCTTTGTGGTTTGTGCTCCTGAGTTCCTGAGAGAAGCTGAGGCTTGTGGTGAGGGGGTGGTGCTGGTGGGGAGAGCCAGGGCAGGGGGGGTGCAGGCTTGGGCTCGCCGTGGGCATCTTCACTCCAAGGGAGCGGTGGGACTCGTTCCTTGGGCACCTCCAGGGATGGGCACTCCAACACCTCCTGGGCACGTCCAGTGCCTGACCACCTTTCCATGGGGAAATTCCTCCTGGTGTCCAACCTCAATGAAATAGAATTGATGGGGTTTGGTTTTTTTCAAGTGAAACATTGGTGGCCACAGCCCATGGGGGAATTCGGACACAAAGTGGTGGGAGATGGCGGACTGGAATGCTTTGTTGAAAGATAGGAAATACTTTATTTTATTACCAAAGGATTTTGGAAGAGGAAAAAAGAGAACATTAAAAAAATTCTCTTTCAGCCTTAAAAAATGTGTTTTGTTTCATGTGTGGGCAAAGGGAACATGTAGCCAGCCTGGGTGGTGGGTTTTTTTTATTATTTTTTATTATTATTATTATTTTTTACTCTCCAGAAAGCACTGGCAGCTGGATTGCTCTGATCAATAAAATTATAGCACGGGAGCAAGTCACAGTTTGTCTGCAGGTTCCAATCCAGCTCGAGGGAGGTAATCAATAACTTTGTTTATAATGACATCTAGCTGGCAGCGTGGGGTTGCTGCTGAGCAGCCTGACCAGGAGGAAGCTGGAGGGAGCAGTGATGATATGGAAATCACCCTGTGAGGCTGGCACGGCCTCTGCCCGGGCAGATTGAGATAAAATAGTGAGGCAGGGAGGGAGGATGCCCAGGTATGAGGGGTTTCTTGGAAAAGAAGGGCTTCATTTTGTGATTCTTTCTGATGCTGGTGAAGAATTCCAGCCCGTCCTGTCCTGCTGGTGTTTGTACCTACCACTGCCCTGGCAGCGCAGCGCCACGGAAGGAAGCACCACCACAACTTGGGAAGGTCCCTTGTTGCTCCCAGGGAGTTTTTCTGCTCTTGCCTCTGTTTTTGTTGAAATGTTTTCAGGTATCCACATGCTCCTGGGTCTCCTCTGTTTGGATCTTCTCGGCCTGTTTCTTGGGAGCAGATTAAAATCCCCCTCTCTGCTTGGTCTGGAATGTATGAGGGTGCTGGAACAGACATCGTTGGAGTGTTCTGTGGAGAAAGCAGTGGCATGCTAGGGCTCTTTAAAAAGAACTCTGAACTGCTGGAGATCTTATAGAAACTTCGAAATAACACAACAAATGCAAAAACTGGGTAGTTTTTAATGACAGTGTGGTACAAACTATCAGCCAAACGCGGAGTGGCCCGTGGCCCGGTGTGCTGTGGGTGTTGGGGGCTGGTTTGTTCCTGGTGTCTCTGGTCACCGAATGTTTAACGAAGAGTTTGGGCTCAGTGCTGCGCTGCCTGGAACCGTACCTCTGACCCAGAGCCGTGCTGGGCTGTGGCAGGAGGAGGAGGAGGATGGGGATGGTGAGGAGGATGATGAGGCCCAGGCCGTGGCGGTGCCGTGTTGAGCGGTGCCAGAGGAGCAGAGCAGAGCGTCCCAGGGTCACTGCGCGTTTGCGGGGTCCGGGTGACACCG